>JAVJIX010000152.1:160000-195000 GCA_036785185.1 Paratrypauchen microcephalus | reverse complement strand
CACACGGGGTTTTGTTTACAGATGTTGGTTCACTTGGGGAAAAACTGCAGTGTGAAAATGAACCGCACCAAAATAACAAAAATAAAAAAAACATTTGGTCCGGACCAAAGCAAGTGAACTTTCCTGGTGTGAAAACGACCTAACACACAAACCCTGCGTATTTAGGTTGAGTTCTTCTCTCAAACAGACAATGCTCTGTTCCACCTTGTGATGTCATGTGGTAATACAGGAAGTGCTCCACTGTATGTTTAAACTCCATACACCTTCACTAGAATCACTGGATCATTTCAGTTCTGGAATTGCCAGTTTCTAACGTAAAAGGAGCTGTTAACTTGAAAACTCACACTTAATGACATCATAAATTGGAACAGAGCTTTTTGAGCTTTAGAAATGTAGACAGACTAATACAGTGGTACCTCACCTCACGAAATTAATTCGTTCCAGAAGTGGTTTCGTACGTGAATTTTTCGTAAGTTGAGTAGCTATTTCAATGGAAAAAGCCTGATTCGTTCCAAGGCCCAGATCCAAGTTTTTTTTTTTATAGTGTAATTTTTTTATAGTGTAACATTGTGTTCTGCGTAGAGACTGTAGACCCAGGACTAAACGTGGACTATACCAGGTCTAGACCAAGGTCTAAACCTGGATTACCTGGACTAAACCTGGACTAGACCAGGACTAGACCAGGTGGATTAAAGCGTGGTGCGGGTCTATTTCCTGGTTTCGTTTGGAGTCACGGCTGAGGCGAGCAGCGAGGGGGACCGCACGCAGTCTGAGCGCATGAACGAGACCCGTGCTCAAACTGTGCCTCCTCTAGACCTCCTCTAGACCACCGTGGTTCTTGCATGCGTTCGTTCATGCGCTCAGACTGCGTGTGGTCCCCCTCGCTGCTCGCCTCAGCCGTGACTCAAAACAAAACAAGGAAATAGCGGCGCTTTAATCCACCTGGTCTAGTCCTGGTTTAGTCCAGGTTTAGTCCTGGTTTAGTCTTGTTTTAGTCCAGGTCTAGACCTGCTGGCACCCCCGCGCCGGGTCATGCGCAGGGGGTAGCGCAGTTTCCTCCCCCCTCCCCCTTCCCCCCACACTTCACTATTAATAATTTTGTTGAAAATCTATGAAAGTTTGAGTGTTTAAACGAGAGACAAATGTGAGAAAAGTTTAAATCCAGTCTGAGAAAAGCGTATAATGT
This sequence comes from Paratrypauchen microcephalus, assembly GCA_036785185.1. Classification (NCBI taxonomy): domain Eukaryota; kingdom Metazoa; phylum Chordata; class Actinopteri; order Gobiiformes; family Gobiidae; genus Paratrypauchen; species Paratrypauchen microcephalus. The sequence continues at coordinate 193,814 of JAVJIX010000152.1, read as the reverse complement.
GTGTGGCTGAGCGCGCATTATTTGAATTTTTGAGATTTTGCGTTTCGTAACTTGAATTTTCTTTCGTATCTAGAGACCAAAATTTAACGTGAAGGCGTTTCGTAACTTGAAATTTTCGTTTGTTGGGTCTTTCGTAAGGTGAGGTACCACTGCAAAGGATTACTCAAACATGTGAATGAACCAAAACACAACTCCAGGTCTGTTTTTGATCACATAACAACATTATAACGTGACGAAAAACTCCCCAAAGTCAATTTCATGCAGTATAAGACCTTTAATGTGTTGGCAGTAGTACCATAGGCTACAATTTGAGAGTCTAAAATTAGAATTAGAAAAATTTTGAATCCGGAATTGGTTGTGAATCTGGACAGATCGATTGGAGCAGGTCCCTCTCATAGTTTTGATGTTGGCTAAAGCTGCGTGCTAATGGCTCTAATGAATGGGCCAGATGGACATTTCAGAGCCATTTATGAGACACAGTGTGGAGGAGGGACAGAACGCACGAGGAGACGAGGACATTATGTAAATATCATGTTTCAAATGCACGCGTGTTAAAAACATTTCCCTAATGGATTCTCAAAGGGACAGTCTGTATACAGGCTTCTCTCAGAACCTATATCTGAATTTAAATGCTGGAGATTTCATGGTTAATTTATGGGCTACTGACAGAGAAGAACGTTGAGCCAACTTTTGATTCCTGTGGATAGGCTCACTTTAGTAATTATGGTATTACGCACACTGCAAAAACCTAAATCTAGCCAAGACATTTTCATCATGATCTGAGTACATTTCATTTGACAAGTAAAATGCCCTACCAATGGAAGATGACCTTTTGTACTAAAAATATGAAAATACATCTTGCTAGACTTGCATCGATGCATTGTGTAACTTTCTGGTGGATGGTCTGTCACCTGCTTGTTACTATGGAGATGTGATTGCTCTGCCTGGAATGTTCCTCAGAATGACATTAAATAGCTCTACCTCAAAAATAACTAGAAAATGAGGCATTCTGACTGTGAGCAGGGTCGCCTCTCCACACACATGACCTGTCTGGTTTGATCTCTAAAAACCAAACTGTGAAACATTCCAGATAAAGCATCTCCATGGAGATGCTATCCATCCATTCATCCACTTATCTGGGGCCAGACTCCCAGACTTCACCCCGGACACTTCCTCCAGCTCCTCCGGGGGGACCTCAAGGTGTTCCCAGGCCAGCCGAGAGACCTAGACCCTCCAGCGTGTCCTGGGTCTTCCCCAGGGCCTCCTCCAGGTGGAACATGCCCAGAACACTTCCCGAGGTGTCCAGGAGGCATCAGATGCCTCTTGGACCCCTCAGCTTGTTCCTCTTGACGTGGAGGAGCAGCGGCTCTACTCCGAGCTCCTCTCATGTGACTGAGCTCCTCACCCTATCTCTAAGGGAGCGCCCAGCCACTCTGTGGAAGAAACCCATTTTGGCCGCTTGTATCCACGATCTCGTCCTTTCGGTCATTACCCAAAGCTCATGACCATAGATCATGAATTCCCCTCCTTGAACCACCACCTTAAAATGGTGAAGGGGTTTGAGTGCCAGGAGTTATGTTGTCGGGGGCTTCATGCCCCTGGTCACCCAAGGCAAACAGGTCCTGGGGGACGGGTCAGACTAACAGTGGTTCAGAAGCCCCTAGGATGAGAAACACAGTAAGGCCAGTTATGTTGCCTGGATTGGCCTTACTAGGGCCCCACCCTGGAGCCTGGAGCCCTGGGGTGGGTGCTTCACAGTGAGCATCTGGTGGCTGAACCTTCCCCCACCGGGCCCGGCCGGGTACAGCCCGAAGGAGCGTTGTGCGGCCGTCCTACCATGGACCCAGCACCCACAGGAGGATCCACAGGGGGCTGGTGCTGGGAGATTTGGACAGCAGTGGAAGGCAAGGGCCTCAATGACCGGATCTCTGGACATGGAGACTAGTTCTGGGGCAATGTTCTCCTCAAACTTAAATCAAAACAAACAAAGAAAACAATAGGGCAGCCAGGGGGGTATTCCACGAAAGCTACTAAGCGCAAAGCCCGGCTTTATTCGTCAGTTGGCGCTAGGTTAAGTGAGAGTTCGGTTCCACGACGCTCGCTAAACTTAGTTCCCGCTGAGTTACTGGGGCAACATGGTCTTAGCAGATAGTCTGGTCGGGGGGAGGCTAAGTTGTGTCTTACTTAGGCCGTGTCGCAGAGAATACGTACCTGACGTAAACAGAGTGTCAAACACACCGTTCCGCACACCTCCCCGCATGAGTATCTGTGTTGTCCGAAAACTATATCAGCAAAAAAAGAAATTACCTTACGTTCTCGGTTCTTGACAATTCTCCAGTAATCTAAACATATGCTTTTGAACCGCTGTCTTTACGACATTAACATATAGAAGAATTCCAGCAGTATTTCAAAGAATATCTGTGGTCGAGTGGATTTGTGCTTTGACTCTCGTGTGGGCGGGCCGGGTTCGATTCCCGCTATTGACCTATTGATGCCCACGTTAAATTTTCACGCATTTATATTTGCAACATATTACAGAAATGGAAATGAATTTAACCTACAATTACTCTTATCATCACATCAAATTATATCAGCTGGGCCTAACATCACTCTCACTTGACGACATTGACACTTTATATTTTATGTGACATCTCTATCAAAGAATACAGTTACAGGTAAACCTTTACTTTTAAAACAAAATGTAGCCAAATAACAGGCACACTCCATGATGCAACATTTCAATGATTCAACACATTTGCTTAAGAGATGCTGTGCAAGCCTCTTGAATGAAATCCTATTTATCATTTTCCATCAATAGGCATAAAACAATAAAAGACATTAGGTATGACATTCTGTTGTGAGGCCACTGCTGGAGGACTGCTGAGGGTCAGGCAAGGCACTGCTGGAGGACTGCTGAGGGTCAGGCAAGGCACTGCTGGAGGACTGCTGAGGAGGGTCCAAGTGTACGCCATCTTCAGTAACTTGAATATACTCTTCAGGAGAACTCGCAGGAAGGATCTTTGATGGGGTCCCTCCTTCAGTTACCTCCACCAGTGGGCGACCCCGGTTTAGGGCCAGTGCCAGCTCCTCTGCAGGTGAAAGGTTTTGAGGGGGGCTCCCACCTCCTGTGGCTTGGTAGCTACTGTTCATTTTAAATTAAATTAAGGTACCATTTCAACAGTATTACTCATTTCACTGAATAATAATATTAATATTATCTACTCTGCAAAATGTTATTATGCTTTGTCTTTACCTGCAAAACAGTCCTCTTCACATTATTCCTGCTCAAAGACAAGATAACACAATTTAACGTATTAGTTGGAGCAAATACTTTTACACAGTAAAAATAAATTACAACTGATAAGACTGCTATACAAATGTATAATAATTATGCCATCAACTGCCCACCATGAGTATCGAACTCACAATCTCCCGCTCTCCAGACGGCGACTTTACCCCTGCGCCACAAATCAGCGTTGACGTCAATGGTGAAAAACAGAGTTAAAAAACTCACTGTCCAGCACTGTTATAGGCCTTAACTTACGTATTTAAGCGTTCGGCGAACTTCTGCCACGCCATGTCTCTGGTCTTGGTTATTGCAAATGTGTTGTAGAGTTCCAAAAGCAACTTCTGTTCTGATGCGCCGAAATAATCGGCCCGAATCTTCCACATGATCGCGTTTTCGACAGTCGCTTGTTCAGGGCTTCTTACCTTCCCCGTGCACGCGTCTAGGCCCGGCCTGATTAGGCCAGACTGAGCTTAGCTCTGACTAGGCGCAGCTGAAACGCGTTAGTGGAACGGGTTCAAGCTTTTGTCTAAGTTGTGTCTCAGCCAGGCGAGAACTTAGCACTTAGTCGCGGCTAAGTTTAGCCACGTTCGTGGAATACCCCCCAGGTCAGGTCCAGAGGAGTGAAAACACCATTATGGTCCTGAATGAATGAAACTGTAAATAGGTGTGGTAGTCTCAGAGTCATTTCATTGTAGTTAGCGCCCCCTTCAGGCAGATATAGGCAGTGTCCACCAGCGTCTGACCAGAACTGAAGAAGCAGCTTGGATGAGCTGAGAAATGTATTAGTTGACAAAGTGAATTTCGCCTTTTGCCATGAATTCTACCTGGACGACTGAGGGATTCTACACACATCGCCATGGAGACAAGCATTTGACAGACCCTTCACCAGAAAAGTTACACAATACACCTTTAAGATAAGACTTGTCAAGTTGAATCTACTCAAATAAAGTCAAAAGTTTATAATTTAAAGTAATTTGACCTCACCCAGATATTCCTTTTTGTAGTGTTAAATACATTTTTTCTACTGTGTTGTAACATTGTTCCTTCATCAAAAATATGCCTGATCATATGCATGTCATCCATGCATGTTTGAGTAATTTAGTGATCTCTCTTGGGGTTACAGTTAGCTGTAAGATTCTGTACAAGGCTTCACCCACAAGCCTATGTCACCCATTGTCACACATGACAATTCTCCATAAAAATACTAAAGCATGATACAAAACAATACACTTTAACTTGACAAACCTGGCGCGATGTGCAGTAGTTTCATTAGTGAGATGCACGCTGATTGTGTTGTGGTACTGCTCTGAAGGACGAGGGAATTAACACGGAAAGCAAAGGGTGGCAGGACACAGCATCGACGGGAAAAAAAAGAAGAAAAAAGTGAAATGTATTCACCATTTTAATATGTTGTTTTGGTGACTATTGCATTTCCAAAACAATAAACATCTAAATGTTAATAAATAATAAATAACACCTCATTGAAATGTAATGCAATTCTAACCTTGGATTACAGACTCAGTTTAAAGGTCCCATGGCATGAAATTTTCACTTTCTGCCACTTTTTTGAACGTTAATGTGAGCTCCCCTACCCTGTTTAGGGCCCCCCAATGGCTAAAAGTTGCGAAATGTCTAAACTAAGCATTTGCGGTCCTTTTCTGCGTTTGAAAAAAACACACCTCAAACGGGCGATTCTGAACAACCTTTGTTACGTAACATCGAAAAAAGAAATGCAAATGCAGTTCCACCACCGTCTGGATGTCCACCCCCTGTCTGTGGAAATCACGCCCAGAGAGTTTGGACCGCGAAGGAGCTACGCAATGCGAAATGCGTTTTGTTATTTGCCTGGAGGCACGTGTGAGTGTTTCTAGGCTCGGAAGTCCTTTACCCGACCCTCTGGACCTCTGAGACAGCAGTGGTTTAATTTTATTTTCAATTCATTCAAGCAACAAGGACCAGAATGAGGCGTTCAGAGAGATATTTTTTGACTCTGACTCTGTACATGTGTCTTTCTCATGCACTGAGTGTTGATTTTGAAGAAGGATTCATTTACAGTATTGGGGAATCATTAAGGCACCATATAAAAGCATCAAAAAGTACCATGTCATGGGACCTTTAAAGGACAATGTAGAATGTTGAAATGTCAATTTAACATGATTTTTGTATCATTTATATGTCATATATGCACCAGAATGTCTTATTTCCCCAAAGATGAGATAGAAGATGTACCCTTTAACATGGAGCGTAGCATTTTGGTTTCGTCGTCTTTATGCTAATGTTACACGCTTTGCTAACACACGTTTCTTTTGGTTGTTTACAGATCAGATGGATGAGAGTGAGAGATAAGAATGGAGAAGGATCCAGGTAAGATGTTTTTTTTTTCTGCTTTGCTTTCACTTGAAACTCTTTTGGCCGGTAAATGCAAATCTGCAAAAGTGTACAAAACGTATTTATTCTGACATGGCTGAGTCAGCGCTACGGTTGGACTGATGTGAACGGAGTTTTACACAGAAGAAAAACTGTGGAGGTGAAATGAATAAAGTCCCATAGGATTCAAGAACTATAATACAGTATATACACATTTAAATCTTTACTTTAAATTAACTTTCCAACCATCTGCTTTTCTCCGTGAAGTGTTATTGCTTTGCTAATGATGTTCCACAGTATGGCATTAAAACTATCTGTGCCATTGTAAGAAGTGCGCCAACAGTCTTTTTCATGCAGTTAATACATCTCCGCCAAGGCTGACACAATCAAAATATGTTTGTTGCCACTTGGATTTCTTGTGTTTATGGGAAGTTTTGAGCACTCTTTCAGAAGTGCATTTGTGAGGTCACAAACTGATACTGGACAAGAAGGCCTGGCTCTCAGTCTCCGCTCTAATTCATCCCATAGATGTTCTATCAGGTTGAGGTGAGGACTCTGTGCAGGTCAAGTTCCTCCACACCAAACTCTCATCCAGGTCTTTATGGATCTTGATTTGTGCACTGGTGCACAGTCATGATGAAGAGGAAGGGGCCATCTCTGCTGAAGCATTCAGAGTTCCTTTCACTGGAACTAAAGGGCCGAGTCCAGCTCCTGACAAACAACCCCACACCATTATCCCCCCTCCACCAAACTTTACATGTGGCACAATGCCGTCAAACAAGCACCATTCTCCTGGCAACTGCCAAACCCAGACTCGTCCATCAGATTGGCGATGTTTGGTTTGGATGCAGCTGCTCGGCCATGGAATCCCATTCCATGAAGCTCTACGCACTGTTCTTGAGCTAATCTGAAGGCCACATGAAGTTTAGAGGTCTGTAGCATCCGCTGACCCCACCCCATCAGTTTACGTGGCCTTCCACTTCATGGCTGAGTTGCTTTTATTCCCAATCGCTTCCACTTTGTCATAAAACTACTGACAGTTGACTGTTGAATATTTAGGAGCAAGGAAATTTCACGACTGGACTTGTTGCACTGGTGGCATCCCATCACAGTACCATGCTGAGAGCGACCCATTCTTTCACAAATGTTTGTAGAAACAGTCTGCAGGTCTAGGAGTTTGATTTTATACACCTGTGGCCATGGAAGTGACTGGAACACCTGATCCATTATGTGGATGGGTGAGTGAATACTTTTATATATAGTGTATCTCAGTGTGTGACATATCCTCTGCTATCAGCCAACAGCACATTTGGAAATATTCTCGCGTTGACTCAAACCCTGCGCACCAGTTTTTGCCATGCTCACTGATTGATTTGTGCTCAGAATGTATACTCTACTATTGGTTCACAGCCAAAGAATTTGCCTGAAAAACTGACAAGAAAAAAAAGAAGTAATTTTTAGTGCTGCCAGATGATTAAAAAAATGAATCTAGTTACTTGAACTCCTCCACTTGAGGCAAGGAGTGAGGGGAGGATGGAGCGTGAGATTGACAGGCGGATCGGTGCAGCGTCGGCAGTGATGCGGTCGCTGTACCGGACCTTTGTGGTGAAGAGGGAGCTGAGTCGAAAGGCGAAGCTCTCAATTTACCGGTCAATCTACGTTCCTCCCCTCACCTATGGTCATGAGCTCTGGGTAATGACCAAAAGGACGAGATCGCGGATACAAGCGGCCGAAATGAGTTTCCTCCGCAGAGTGGCTGGACGCTCCCTTAGAGATAGGGTGAGGAGCTCAGTCACACGGGAGGAGCTCGGAGTAGAGCCGCTGCTTCTCCACGTCGAGAGGAGCAGCTGAGGTGGCTCGGGCATCTGTTCCGGATGTCTCCTGGATGCCTCCCTCGGGAGGTGTTCCGGGCATGTCCCACCGGGAGGAGGCCCCGGGGAAGACCCAGGACGTGCTGGAGGGACTATGTGTCCCGGCTGGCCTGGGAACGCCTTGGGGTCCCCCCGGAGGAGCTGGAGGAAGTGTCCGGGGTGAAGGAGGTCTGGGCGTCCCTACTTAGACTGTTGCCCCCGCGACCCGGCTCCGGATAAGCGGAAGAAAATGGATGGATGGATGAATCTGGTTAATTACAAGATTTGTAATTAATTGATCTAATTAATTGCATTTTAATCTCATGTGTGTGAGAGGTGTCAGTTTTTCTGTGGTTGCTTTGCTCATTCGTTTCCTAAATTCTGCGAGCGTGGTTTGGTGTGATAGTGACTCACACTCGCTCTATCACCGGTAACAATGGAACTTGCCCAGACGTGTTTAGCGTTCAGATGATCCGTCAGGCTGGAGCAGCTTCGGTGAAAGCTAAACACGGTAATTTGCAGTGTAATTAATTAATCAGATTAACATGTTAAACTGACAGCCCGAGTAATTTTATAAGAATGTGCAAGAATCTCGAGTGGTGACAAAGCAGGTCTCGTTGAGTGAAATATAATTTACTTATATATTAAATTATGAGTCCTCCCTCGATGGAGACCTGTGTTTTCAGAAAAGAAAACAGATTGGTGCTACTATATTTTCAAACAATGAGTCAGGAACAGTTTTAGTTTGAACTTTTAGCCCTTTTTAGCCCTCTTTAACACTATGACACAGCTGTCTGGGAAACTGCCAGACAGTTGGTTTCCCATGATTCTTTGCACCAATGTTCCTAATTGGATGATAAAAAGAATCCCTGTCAGTAGCCTCTGCATTAATTATTACCCAAATGCTTTGTAAAACGAGCAGATACTATTTTACAGCTCTAGCTAACAATGCATGATGTAAAGCGCATTTATCTCGGCAAGAATCAGCGCTTTAATTAATGATAGTGATGTCCAAAATCCGCCAAAACATTTTTAAAGGTCCTATATTACACAAAACTGACTCTTGGGAGCTTTAAGCCATGTTAGAATGCTGTATACCTGGAGTTGAGTGATCCTTTATTATTTGTCTGTCTCAGGCCTGGACTGGTAATCGGGCACACCGGGCATTTTCCCGGTGGGCCGACAGTCCTAGGGGCTGATGCCGTTCTTTTTTTTTTTTTTTTTTTCCTTAGAGACAGGCCCACAATTTAGGACTGAACCAGGACTAAACCAGGACTAAATCAGGATGGAACCAGGACTAAACCAGTACTAAATCAGGATTGAACCAGGACTAAACCAGGACTAAACTAGGACTAAACCAGGACTAATCAGGTCTAAACCAGGACTAAACCAGGACTAAACCAGGACTAAACCAGGACTAATCAGGTCTAAACCAGGACTAATCAGGTCTAAACCAGGACTAAATCAGGATTTGAACCAGGACTAAATCAGGACTAAATCAGGATTTGAACCAGGACTAAATCAGGACTAAATCAGGATTGAACCAGGACTAAATCAGGATTTGAACCAGGACTAAATCAGGATTGAACCAGAACTAAATCAGGACTAAATCAGGTCTGAACCAGGACTAAACCAGGACTAAACCAGGACTAAATCAGGATTTGAACCAGGACTAAATCAGGACTAAATCAGGATTTGAACCAGGACTAAACCAGGACTAAATCAGGTCTGAACCAGGACTAAATCAGGGTTGAACCAGGACTAAACCAGGACTAAATCGGGTCTGAACCAGGACTAAATCAGGACTAAATTAGGTCTGAACCAGGACTAAACCAGGACTAAATCAGGATTGAACCAGGACTAAACCAGGACTAAATCAGGTCTGAACTAGGACTAAATCAGGGTTGATCCAGGACTAAACCAGGACTAAATCAGGTTTGAACCAGGACTAAATCAGGACTAAATCAGGTTTGAACCAGGACTAAACCAGGTTTGAACCAGGACTAAACCAGGACTAATTATGAGGGGCCGGTCTAAGCCAAAAATGCCAGGGCTTTTTTTTTTGTCCCAGTCCAGGCCTGGTCCTTCTACACCATCATGAAGCAGTAGTTTTCACGGTAACAGTTTTATTTAGATTTTTATTGGCAATTCCAGGTCATGATTCTAGTGAAGGTGTATGGAGTTTAAAAACATGGTGGAGCACTTACTTACCTTGTGATGAGGAAACAACATGATAACAAAGATCAGAAAATAGCGCAATTTGAGCCCTTTAAATTCAGCTGCAGATGTTTTCGCTGTCGTCTCTCGTCTATTTGTGACTTGATGTATTCTCAGGTGAAGAGGTAAGAGTAAGATGGCTCCTCCAGACGTGTGGAGAGCAGAAGGCGTTCAGTCTATGAAAGTTTAAAGCCTGGTGTGTGCTGCATTATTGAGGCTGCTCAAACTACAGCGGACACCTGGCTCACCAGCTTTACCATGTCAATGTAAATAATGGATAAAGTATGGAAAAACAGGGAAAGAATCTGATTTTTTTTTACCTTTTCACCATGCTATAATGCTGTTCCCTCATCAAAAACATGCCTGACATCTAAAACAGTGGTTTTAGATGTCAACCAGGTATGTTTGAGTAATTTAGCGATCTCTGCTGGGCCCTATTTGAATTCTCCTTATGGTATGGTTGACAATTCTCCATAAATATACAAAAACATGATACAAAACTGTGCACAACAACGTTTTTCAAAATAATAAAAGTTAACTGCATCTCCACAAACCTGACTCCTGAAATAAAATGTTGTAATATTCCACAGTATGGCATGTATCTCCACAGATAATGTTCCAGAGTATGGTTTTAGCCAGAGGTGGGTTGCCAAGGTAGCCAAGAATTTCACATAAGTACTAGCAATGTTACTTCAAAATAATATTAGTCAAGTAAACGTAAAGTAGTGGTCAGTGACGGACTGGGCGGTCTGGCATTTTGCCCCGACGATGCCCACCGCGGCCTCGAAACCGCATTGCCGCAGCCAACCCGCTAGGTATTCAGTCGTTACGTGCCTCCATCGTCTTAAAAAATTCCACCCTATTGCTGTAATTGAAAGGACCCGTTTGGTATTTATACACTTACACCTACATATTATATGACAGAGACGGTGGCACCGTGATGATGTGTTTAAGGTTTTACATTATTTTATTTTGCCGGGATATTTCTTCCTACAATGTTAAAAACAGAGGTGGGACAAAGTCATTGCTGGGCAAGTCCCAAGTAAGTCTAAGGGGCCGTTTAGACGAGGACGATTGCGACTGAATACGACAAAATATTCTATCGGAAGTGTCTTCTGCCGTCGGGCTCTGAAACCGCAAAAATCTGAAGACTCCTTCCAGAGTGTGGAGTTCTGAAGACGGCCCAGGTCGTGTCTCAGTCTAAACGGCAAGAAGCGCAAAACATGTTCACGCTGCATACAGCTGACTGGATGCGCCAAGCCGGTAAAAACAATAACAATACGTCGCAGGTGACGGAGGCGAGTTTGGACAAGACCGGGCAGAACCAGTCAGTGGTGGGACAATTTTGAGAATGGATTAGTTGATGACAGTGCTTGGGTGGAAAACTTCAGAATGACTAAACAAGCTCTTGTTGCATTAAGCGAAGAGCTCCGACCCTACATCGAGGGCGAAACAACCATAATGAGAGCCCCTGTGGTGTCCTGAAAAAGGTAGGTGTTTTTATTAGCGGCCTGGCATGCATATTCAATCGAATTCGCCCACTTTTGCGTCTTCGTATAAACAAACATTTCCTGTTGAGAACGCTCGTCTAAACGGGGATAAAAAATTGAAGACGAGACGCCACTTTTGCGTCTTCTGTTTTTATCGTCGCCGTATAAACGTAGCCTAAGTCTTTTGCACTCAAGTCCGAGTGAAGTCCTGAGTCAAGAGTATCCAAGTGCCGAGTCAAGTCCGAAGTCAAAGCACAAGTCTCAAGTCGAGTCCAAAGTCCTAGCATTTTAGTTTCGAGTCATTTCGAGTCCCCTTTACAAAGAAATAAAATTTCTACAAATCATATAATGTCTGCAAGATCTGCCTTGAATTGGGGGAATAAAAGCAACGTAGATCTACTGTGATTGGATGTTGTGCAAGCCGCGCGCACATGCTCTTTGCATACATTTTCGCAGATTCACAAGTACAACGAGTGCGGTCCTTATCAACATACTTTTAGAGTTTTTTTTTTTCATGGACGTAGCAAGTCATCACAAGTCAAAAGGCCTAAGTCCAAGTGAAGTCACGAGTTATTGATATTGAAGTCCAAGTCGAGTTGCAAGTGTTTGTACATTTTGTCGTGTCGAGTCTAAAGTTATCAAATTTGTGACTCGAGTCTGACTCGAGTCGAAGTCACGTAACTCGAGTCCACACCTCTGGTTAAAAATGTGCACAGTTTGAAATAAAACAAATACAGTATATCTGTATTTTGTATTTGTTTGCGACAACTGAAGTAAAGCACTGCCTTATGATAAAAGGATTCTACCTGGACGACTGAGGGACTTTTCACTGCCTTATGGGAAATTTCCCACGGCCGGCCGCGACTCGAGCTCGCTCTACCACGATTTGACCAATGTCTGTCCGAGTTGCTACCAAGAATTGACCAATCACGGCACTAGTTGTTACCAAGAATTGGTAGCGCTCGCATATGAAGTGGAAAACACTTTATACGGAAGACAATCGTAAACCTTTTGGAGGAAGTTAGTACAACACAACATTTATTCACTTTCATGAGAAACAGAACGGTGAAGATTGTGGTCGTGTGGTCAAGTTAGTCAAAGTAGAAGAGGAGACAGGCGGACGGTCGGATACTTAGCATTATAGTTTAGTAAAATGAATTGAGGAGGAGGCACTAAACGACACAAGGGGGGAGCGATCGGGTTGTGGAGAAGAGAATTTATTAACGGCATGAAGGTAAGACACTTTTTTTAAAGATCCCATGACATGGTACTTGTTGATGCTTTTATATGGCTCCTTAATGGTTCCCTAATACTGTAAATGAATCCTTCTTCAAAATCAACACTCAGTGCATGAGAAAGACACATGTACAGAGTCAGAAAATCTCTCTGAACAACTCGTTCTGGGCCTTGTTGCTTGAATGCAAATGAGAAGGACAGAGATAGTTTAGAGGAGCGGGTGGGGGTGGGGTGGGGCAAATGCGCTGCCGGTTAGGTGCGCTGTCTCCCACCTCCGCGTTTTAAGCGCGGAGGAAGAAAGGAGAGGCATTTCAATGAAAAAAACACATTTTCACAGAAAATAAAATTAAACCACTGCTGTTTCAGAGGTCCAGAGGGTCGGGTAAAGGACTTCAGAGCCTAGAAACACTCGCACGTGCCTCCAGGCAAATAAAAAAACGCATTTCGCATTGCGTAGCTCCTCCGCAGTCCAAACTCTCTGGGCGTGATATCCAGAGACAGGGGGTGGAGATCCAGACGGGGGGTGGAGCTGCATTTGTTCCTTGTTCAGAATCGCCCGTTTGAGCTGTGTTTTTTTCAAACGCAGAAAAGGATCGCAAATGCTCAGTTTAGACATTTCGCAACTTTTAACCATGGGGGGGGGGGGGGGCCTAAACAGGGTAGGGGAGCTCACATTAACGTTCAAAATCCTCAGAAAGTGAAAATTTCATGCCATGGGACCTTTAAAGGCCCAGTGTGTAGGACTCGTGGTGCATAGGTGGTGTAGGTACCATGCACTTCCTCTTTTGGCTACGGCAGACCTTGAGGATCACCCGGGCGCGCCGTAACGCGGACAGCTCGCGTACCAGCGCGCACCCGGCGCTGTGCAAGCCCTCGCCGACAACTACAGTATAAATAAAACGTGGTCCCGTTCACAGTTTTTTTTTTTCTTTCCACATGAAAACACACATTCCCGATCATGTACCATGACAATCTACACATCAAATGAAACCTTACAGTCTCCTCTTTTTGACTATGCAATTCATTTCCCGGCACAACAATCACTCCCCGAGCACATGGGGCACAAAACGAGGTTTGTTACTTAGCTTACCTTTGAAGGCTCTGGACAGGTCAAACTCTGTATTTCACCATAAACTTGGTCTCAATTTGTCCGTAAGGATCCAGCGAATAAAATCCAGTACAACAATTTAGTCCAAAACACGTGTTAGATCCATTACGACGTGTGATCCGGCAACATGCTTGTCGTTGTTTACACAAAACCACGAGCCTTGCCGAAGGCGGAGCCCAAATGTCCTTCTGCGGCTCTCGTATTCAAAATGGCTGCCTCTGCATGGGGAAGATCCCCCTTTTATGTGACTATATCTAAGTCCAAAAGAATACTTTGATTTCATGATGGAAGTGAAAAGGCTTGGAAAACAATGTATTTTTGAATGGGTATCTTCAATTTCAGTAATTAACAGGTAAAAATCTTACACACTGTCCCTTTAAATTATGGCTGGGTTGAGCATTGATTTCCATGATTTTAATGCAGTTGTTTAATGTGTGTAGCCCACTGTTTTGGTATTTTATTCTGCGCGGTTCTGTGCTGGCATGTTGTGGTTGTGGACTAAAGTCACGATTGATCGGTTAATCAGAGTGTAATGTTTGGTATTGCGCGTGTCCATAAATGCTTCATGTATAAATGCTTCATGTGTGGCGTTGTCAGACCGAAGACAAAATATTAAATAGAATACTGATGCTTCAATAAAGTAGGAGTTAAAAGTGCATTGCGTAACTTATCTGGTGGAGGGTGCGTCAAATACTTTTCTCCATGGAGATGTTGTTGCTTTGTCTAGAATGTTTCACAGTATGGCTTTAAACCTTTCTATCTTCATGGAGACCAAACCAGGCCAAGTTACAGGTCAGGTCTGTGGAGAGGCGACCCCGCTCACAGTCAGAATGCCTGTGAATTTTTCTAGGTATTTTGAGCTATAATCAGACCCTCCAGGAATTCGCGATGTTGCGATTTGCAACTTCAACGCAACTTCAGCCAATCCCCGTGAATTCAGGGCGGTGTTGCAATTTTGACCAATCACCACAACTTTCGCGCAATTTTTACTATTTTTGACCAATAATCGGTGATGTATTGAACGCCGACCAACTTCCTTCTGCTTTACTTCCGTGTGACGAATCGAAACTGCAGCCGTGTCCCAGTTCCCAGAGCGCACAGCTCGGAGCGCGGCCCGAAGGGGGCTCAGACTGCAGTCAAGGAGGTGCACACTTGCTCAGCCCCGACTGCAGTCCGCGGACCGCTTAACGACTGCGGTCTTCGGACCGCGTGTTAACTGCGCATGGGACAAAAAAGAAGTGGGACAGCAGTCGTCACGCCGGTGTTCTGTCGAAATGTGTGACGCACATGCCCTTCGGGCCACACTCCGAGCCGCGCGCTCTGGGAATTGAGACACGGCTTCTAATGGCAAAGAAACATGTCTGCGGCGCCATTTGCCCACAAAAATAACAGCAAAAGACCGAAACAGTTCCCCTCCTAGTAGTAATTTATTTTCGATGTTGGTAAGGTTGTTTTAGGACCATATCTGTGATCTCTGTGTCTTTGTATTATTCTTTGTCAGTAATAACTCACTATTCAAAATATTACTCAATTTTAATTACAAAAAGCGAAAATCGCAACTATTTATCGCAACTTTCACTTCCTCCCGCAACAAAATCGCAACAAAAACCTTAAAAGCACCGCAACTTTCATCGCAACTTTTTGGAAAAGCTCACGCAAATTCAGGCATTTTGGCCCCGCAACAATCACAAAAAATGCCCGCGAAATCCTGGAGGGTCTGTATAATTGAATAAATGTAAGATAGAGCTGTTTAATGTCATACTGTGGAACATTTGAAGCAGAAAAACTACATAGAAATCCATAGAAACAAGCGGCTGACAGACCAACAAAAAAACTTTTAAAGTATGACGTCCAAAAACTCCTCTCAGCAGCTCTGATTTTAAATGTCTATTTCCACGTAATCACACCACCGCTGAACAGTCACACACTTTAAATATTCATATACTTTTTAATTTTTACCCATAGTTTTTGGCGGACAGTTTCTTTGCGTGAGACAAATTGCCTGCTGTCAGTGAACCAGCGAGGTTTAACTCTACAATATAAAAATGCTAATTCTATCAGTGAATACATTGCAGGTGTACGGGGATGATTAAAGGCGCTGTCCTCACTTGGCTTCTCAGACGCGCTAAATACTTTTTAATTAGATTCACAGCTAAGAGTCCCCTACGAGACAGCTGCGTTCTATTAGGCAGCCTGTTTAAATTATGTGTTTTTTGGCATTTCAGGGACTGTTGAGTCCAATTGCTGTTTCATTACGTTTGTCTCCCTGCAGGAGATAAAGCAACATATAAAGTTAAAGGTCCCATATTACGCAAAATTGACTCTTGTGAGCTTTAAGATGTGTTAAAATGCTGTTCACTCGTCAAAGACATACTGTACCTGGAGTTGTGTTTTGTTTCATTCATGGATGCTACGTTTTTTTTGTACTTTTTTACCTTTAGTTCAGTAGAGACTGGTAATTCCAGGGGTGAAATCATTCAAATGATTATATGGAGTTTAAAAACAGTGGAGCACTTCCTGTATTACAAGGTGGAGAGGGAAAAAAACACAATTCCAGGTCTGTTTGCGATAAGGAAACAACGTTAGAACATAGGTCAGTAAATAGCGTAATATGGGCATTTTAAAGTTCCCCTTTCTAGTGGGACTTCAGCATTTTTCTATTGTTTCTACTGTTTGTTTTTGTTTTTTTATTGTTCAAAATATTTTCCAAAAGCCTAAAAGCAGATATGAGGTTAACATGTTCAATCAAATATACCTTTAACTGATTACAAATTACAAAATTTTTGGCATTAAACCTATCTATTTCCAAAGAAACAAGGAAGTGACACTACAAGGCCAAGTTCCAGGTCAGATCTCTGTTGAGGCGACTGCGTTGAGAATGTCAGTGCATGTTTTAAAGGTCATTTTGAGGAATTAAAAACCCCTGTAATATAATTCATGTGCTGTAAGGCAGATATGCTTCATGGCATACTGTGGAACATTCCAGGCAAGTAATATCTCCATGGAGACAATTACAGTAGGTGGCAGACCCTCTACTCGAAAAGTTGCAAGACTGAGTCAGTTGTGGTTGCAGTACCTTTTTCCACCTGTAGGAGAGCAGTATATATACAGCTCCTTAAAGGTCCCATGGCATGAAATGTTCACTTTCTGAGGTTTTTGAACGTTAATGTGAGCTCCCCTACCCTGTTTAGTTGTCTACTAGTTAGTCTACCCTAAAAGTTGTGAAATGTGTAAACTGAGCATTTGCGGTCCTTTTCCGCGTTTGAAAAAAAAAACAGCCGATTTTGGACAAGGGAACTTTCTGACGTCACACTCGCGGAAAGGTTTCCACCCCCCGTCTGGATGTCTACCCACCGTCTCTGGAAATCACACCCAGAGACTTTGGACTGTCGACGAGCTACGAAATGCGGGATGCGTTTTTTTTATTTGCCTGGAGACACGTGAGAGTGTTTCCGGGTGCTCGGATGTCCTTTATCCGAACCTCTTAAACAGCAGTGGTTTCATTTTATTTTCTGTGGATGTGTTTTTTTAATGACACTCGTCTCATATCTTCCCACTTCCGCTTAAAACGTGGAAGTGGGTGACAGCGCACATCGCACCGCTAATCCAGGAAACAGTGGCACATTTGGCCACACCCCCACCTGCTGCACTGGCCTGTCTCTGTCCTCCTCATTTGCATTCAAGCAACAACGCCCAGAATTAAGTGTTTCAGAGACATATTTATGGCTGTGTTCATGAGGCTTTCTCATGCACTTAGTCTTGATTTTGAAGGAGGATTCATTTACAGTATTAGGGAACCATTAAGGAGCCATATAAAAGCATCAAGAAGTACCATGTCATGGGATCTTTAAAAAGACAGAATCAAATCAAGTAGAAAAGGGGGGGGGGGGTGCTATATGACTGGTGTTTGACTCATTCTCTCATCAGCCTAACAACATCACAACATCATGTGACCTCTGCTGGCCAGTGTGGGCGTGACCTTTGACCTCTGCGTCAGACTGCATTATCGCTCTGTATCTCCTCTCAGCTGTTGTCACTGACCGCCTTGTGTCCGGCCATTACGCCTGCGTCCCGTTTCTGTGCACCGGTCATCTTTAACAAACAACCCGGAGTGTTTCAGTGTGTTGTGTTTCATTCACACATGTTTAACACACCAATCCTGCAATCCTGCAAAATAAAAAACACTCCACCTTGTAATTTAATTCAGTAATACAGGAAGTGCTCCACTGGGTTTTTAAACTCCACACACCTTCACTAGAATCATTTGGATAATTTCAGACCTAGAATTGCCAATCTCTATTGAACTAAAGGTAAAATGTAGCTGTTAACTTGAAAACTACCACTACATGACATCACAAGGTGGAACAGAGCCTTTTGAGCTTTGTTGAAGACGAATAATTCAGGATTACTGAAATGTGTGAAAATGAAACAAAACACAACTCTACGGGTTTGTTTTTGAGGAGGATACAACATTCTAACATGTCTTAAAGGTCCAGTGTGTAGGATTCGTGGCGCATAGGTGGTGTAGGTACCATACACTTCCTCTTTTGGCTACGGCAGACCTCGAGGGGCACCCGGGCGCGTTGTAGCGCCGAAAGCTCGCGTGCCCGTATATACGGTTCCCCGTTCACTTTTTTTTTTTTCTTTTCGCATGAAAACACACAATCCCGATCATGATTCATGACAATCTACACATCAAATGAAACCTTACAGTCTCCTCTTTTTGACTATGCAATTCATTTCCCTGCAAAACAATCACTCCCCGAGCACATTGGGCTTTTATACAGAAAAGCACAAAACGAGGTTAGCTTACCTTTGAAGGCTCTGCACAGGTCAAACTCTGTATTTCACCATAGACTTGGCCTCAATCTGTCCATAAGGATCCAGCGAATAAAATCCAGTAAAACAATTTAGTCCAAAATACGTCTTAGATCCATTACAAGTGTGATACAGCAGCATGCTTCTTTACACGAGGCTCCCCCCTTCCCCCCTCCCCTTCCCCTTCTCTCCTTCGCTCCTCCGCTCCCAAATGCAGCCGCGGCTAAGCAGCTGTTAGCAGGAGCCGAGGCGAAGGATGAGCCCAAATGTCCTTCTGCGGCTCTCGTATTCAAAATGGCTGCCTCTGCATGGGGAAGATCCCCCTTTTATGTGACTATATCTAAGTCCAAAAGAATACTTTGATTTCATGATGGAAGTGAAAAGGCTTGGAAAACAATGTATTTTTGAATGGGTATCTTCAATTTATGTAATTAACAGGTCAAAATCTTACACACTGTCCCTTTAAGGCTCACAAGAATCCATTCTGTGTAATATAGACCCTTTAAAGGTTCACTGCACGTCCGTCACCTGCTTTTTTCTGTAGATACAGACGCTCCTCGACATACGAACATTCGATTTACGAACATTCGGAGTTAGGAACAGGGTCGAATTTTTTTTTTTTAAGTTACATGTTTGAGTTTTTGTATTTAGCGCCTATTCCGACTTCCGGGTACAGTACGTAGCAGAGGTGTGGACTCGAGTTATGTGACTTCGACTCGAGTCAGACTCGAGTCACGAATTTGATAACTTTAGACTCGACTCGACAAAATGTACAAACACTTGCAACTCGACTTGGACTTCAATTTCAGTAACTCGTGACTTCACTTGGACTTAGGCCTTTTGACTTGTGATGACTTGCTACGTCCAATGAAAAAAAAACTCTAAAAGTATGTTGATAAGGACCGCACTCGTTGTACTTGTGAATCTGCGAAAATGTATGCAAAGAGCATGTGCGCGCGACTTGCACAACATCCAATCACAGTAGATCTACGTTGCTTTCATTCGACCGCATCCAAGGCAAACTGCACAACAAAAAGATAAAATGAATACAGATCTTGCAGACATTATATGATTTGTAGAAATTGTATTTCTTTGTAAAGGGGACTCGAAATGACTCGAAACTAAAATGCTAGGACTTTGGACTCGACTTGAGACTTGTGAGCTTTGACTTCGGACTTGACTCGGCACTTGGATACTCTTGACTCGGGACTTCACTCGGACTTCAGTGCAAAAGACTTAGACTTACTTGGGACTTGCCCAGCAATGACTTTGTCCCACCTCTGGTACGTAGTGCGTATTTCCGCCGCTGACGCACAGGCAGGCGCTGCGCAGCATGCCCCAAGCGTCACGCCCACTCAGTAGAAGTGTTCAGAACTTCAACTGAGTGGGCGTACTACGGTGTTACTACGGTGTTACTACGGTGTTACTACGGTGCGGTGTTATGAACTTTGTTGTTTTTCTTGCATGCGTACAGTAATCCAATATGGTTGGTGAAAAGCAAAAAGCTTCTAGTGAAGCTTCTGTGAAAAAGCGGCAGCCATCTCATTTGAAAAGAAGGTGGCGATAATAAAGAAACTTGATGCTGGTGAGAAGATGGTGAATGTGGCACACGCGTACAACGTGAACCGTTCAACAATTGGTACGATATACAGTGGTACCTCACCTTACGAAAGACCCAACCTCAAAAACTCAAATAATGCGCGCTCAGCCACACATATTATACACTTTTCTCAGACTGGATTTAAACTTTTCTCACATTTGTCTCGCGTTTAAACACTCAAACGTTCATAGATTTTCAACAAAATTATTAATAGTGAAGTGTGGGGGGAAGGAGGAGGGGGGAGAAGACTGCGCTCTGACACGTGTGATAGCGCAGCATGACCCGGCGCGGAGCTGACAGCAGGTCTAGACCTGGACTAAACCAGGACTAAACCAGGACTAGACCAGGTGGATTAAAGCGCCGCGCGCGGGTCTATTTCCTGGTTTCGTTTCGAGTCACGGCTGAGGCGAGCAGCGAGGGGGACCGCACGCAGTCTGAGCGCATGAACGAACGCATGCAAGAGCCGCGGTGGTCTAGACCTGGTCTAGTCCAGGTCTAGACCACGTTTAGTCCTGGGTCTACAGTCTCTACGCAGAACACAATGTTACACTATAAAAAAAGCTACACTATAAAAAAAAAAAAAACTTGGATCGGGGCCTTGGAACGAATCAGGCTTTTTCCATTGAAATAGCTACTCAACTTACGAAAAATTCACGTTACGAAACCACTTCTGGAACGAATTAATTTCGTAAGGTGAGGTACCACTGTATAAACAAAAGAACTGCATTATGGAGCATGTGAAAAGTGCAGCGGGTATGCAATCCACCATCATAAGCAAGAAGAGAGGGAAACTCATGGAAGAGATGGAGAAACTTCTTGGTATTTGGCTTTCCCCAAGAACTCAAGGAAAATAGGAGGTAAATACACACACACACACACAGTCTCACACAAACATTCACACACACGCACACTCTCTCTCTCTCTCAGCTGACTGTGTTTGCCTCTGTGTCCCTCTCTTCTTTTTATCTCATCAGTTTTCCATATTTTTAAAAAGCATATTAGTATTATTTAGTGTTATTAGTGTTATTGTGTTATTAGTGATATTAGTGTTATTTAAATGCAGTACAAATCCATATAGATAACTTATACAAGCCTTAAACATGTAATAACGACTTACGAACAAATTCAACTAACGAACGGGCGTCCGGAACGTAACTCGTTCGTAAGTTGAGGAGCGTCTGTATGTCATTGCTCTGCCTGGAATGTTCCACAGTATGACATTAAACAGCTCTACTTTACATGTATTCATTTACAGATGGTTTTATAGCGCAAAAATAACTAGAAAAACAGGCATTCTGATGTGAGTGGGGTCGCTTCTCCACAGATCTGACCTGTAGCTCCATGAAGAGAGAAAGGTTTAGCACCATGCTGTGAAACCTTCCACACAAGGGAGAAAAGCATTTGACAGATCCTCTGCCAGAAAAGTTACTCAATGCACCTTTATGATCCCACCAAACCAAAGACATAATTTGAAAAACATTAAAAGCTCCTGTATTCTCTTTAAACTCACTCCCTTCGTACTTGTCCCAGCCTTTTCCTCTTTGAAATCCACACTCCACCTCCACAGACCCACTGCACCTGCTGCTTTCACAAAATGGCCGCCTCGAAAACGGAATCTATTTGTGAATAAATCGCTGCTTTCATTTTGAAGTCCAGACACCTGCTCAGACGAGAGTGGAATGACAACTGTTGTAGGCAACTGATATTTTATGGTGGAATCAGAATCAAGATTTGACCTGGTTTATGGTTCATATCTCTGTAATTACTGGGCTTATCCACTTGAAACAAAAACTGGCACAAATCTGAAGGTCTTCTCTGTCTGTATAAATAAACAAAAGTGGATTATTTTTACAACAGCTTCATAAAGTTCAGAACGTTCATTATTCAGCCCCAAAGACGTGATTGTTGTCAGTTCAAAGGACGGTAAAGACATTGTGTAACTTTTCTGGTGGAGAGTTCATCAAATGTCACAGTTTGATAGTTTCAGAAAACCAAACCAGACCAAGCTACAGGTCTGATCTGTGGAGTGGCAACCCCGTTTTTTTGAGCTATAAAACCACCTGTAATTGAATACATGTTAAAGGAAAAGTAACGTTTTTTTTACAATCTGAGCCTTATTTCGGTAATAAAACAAGTTGTTTTACTCACCCATAGCACTTTGGTGTCATATGGAGCATTTCCGGAGATGTTTTAGATTAGCGTTAGGCTTACGCCGTTAGCCTAGCGCGACTTATAGCCATAGCTCGGGGCATTCCCCGAGCATGCAATATGCCCCGTGCGGGCTCCAAATAACACAAACTTTAGCACTTTTCAAATCATAGAAGCCCGATGTCTTAGTCTACGATTTCGTTTGAGTCAAAAGTGGCCTGTAATCCGAGATTTAGCCATAGTTTACAGCTTTGCGTTTCATGTTTGAGTCCCGGGAGCTGAGAGCACAGTCCGCACATGCGCACTGGCATCCTCATCTACTCGAAACTATGGCTAAATCTCAGATTACAGGCCACTTTTGACCAAACGAAATCGTAGACTAAGACATCGAGCTTATATGATTTGAAAAGTGCTAAAGTTTGTGTTATTTGGAGCCCGCACAGGGCATATTACATGCTTGGGGAATGCCCCGAGCTATGGCTATAAGTCGCGCTAAGCTAACAGCGTTAGCCTAACGCTAATCTAAAACATCTCTGGAAGTGCTCCATATGACACCAAAGTCCTATGGGTGAGTAAAACAACTTGTTTTATTACCGAAAAAAGGCTCAAATTGTAAAAAATGTTACTTTTCCTTTAAGTAGAGCTGTTTAATGTCATACTGTGGAACATTCCGGGGAGAGAAATGGCACCTCCATAGAAACAAGCAGGTGATGGACCCCCAACCAAAAAGCTGCCATAAGATATAAGTCTGGAGATTTCTTTCAATTAGACACCATCTAATTCTAGAACATGAGCGTAAACTATTGACAGTGTTAATTAACTAAATATTCTGAATTCTCATTTTTCATTCTCAGGAATCAGGGAGGTTTTTATTGCCATATATATTGCCATAGGTTCACAACATTAGGAACTTGCTTCGATACCTGGCGCGGACAGACACTCCGAGCACCAGGGCGGCCATTCGCGGCGCCAACTTGGTTACAACAGAGTAGAGAAAAAAAAAAAGATGCAGACAATTTAACAACATGTAATGACAGAAAAACAATTGGAGAGGTAAACATACAGTGATCTTTTTCTTTGGCAACAGAAGGAAGGGTGGGGGGGGATCAGATTGGAAATCAATAATTGATTGGAAACTGACGCAGAGGCAGACTTACTAAATAGACAGGGCAGAGTGTTTTACATAAAAATGTCAGTGTGAGCCGAATGGAATGTGTTGTTTTTCTTTTGTAGAGTGCTGTGTAGATAAGGCCCCAGCTGTGACCTTGGACGTGTTTGTGCAGAAGATGTAGTCAAAACAAAGTCCAGTTGAATCACAATTTCAGGAGAATTAATTACACCGGGAAATTTAGCAAAATCAATACATTTTTAGAACCCAGGCGAACAGACAATTTGCCAGAACCCTGGTTTCTGCCAGGCCCCCAACTTCATGCCACCAAGCAGGACTGTGCGACTCGCAATCCTCCCGCTGGCACGTATGATGAATGAACGCGGACTGAGCCGCTGTTCCACACAGTTCCACTTCCATTATCCGAGATGTTATCCAGTGCCAGACAGATTTCCACAACTCAGGTGTTTCAGTTTGTGTTTCCCTTCGGATCTCGTCCTCCCTGGTCCGCCACAGCCCCACTATCGTGTAAAATGACCTCCGGCGGCTCAGGCTCTTTTATCCGCTCGGCTCCAATTAGTGATGGGTCAGAAAAACATCCTCCAGGCCAATCCAGATGTCCTGCCATCAAAATTCCAATAGTAATCGTTTCGTGTCCTCCAGTAACAGCGGTGCCAGACGCACAAAGCGTCGTGTATCTAGCGGCGAGTTCTCTTGGGACTGTCCGGCTCTCCAGACCGGTGCTCCTCCATGAAAAAATATGCCAATAGCGTTGTGGTACCAGCTCCAATTCATGATTGAGGATACACACATAGCTAGTATTCAGTATTCAGAGTAGTAGTATTGAGGTACAGTTACTCTTGCATTTGGTATTATTCAGATTATTCAGATTAAGTTACTTTGCTAAATAGAAGGGAATACTTGACAGTACTTTCAACTGTACAGTATTAGTATAAAATAACATGCATGTGTGAATTTTCATCTCTAATTAGCCTAAAATTGATGCAAAGCAAACAGTGAAACAAGAATAAAGCTGTTTATAATTACATGCCATTATTTTTACACTATAATATAATGCAACTCAATCAGGGCTGGACTGGGGTAAAAAAAACGGCACTGGCATTTTTGGCTTAGACCAGCCCCTCATAATTAGCATAGCACAATGGACTAAATTATGTTTGTGTTCCCCGAAGCAAAGTATTTTACTATTGTTACGTCTTGGCCGAGGGGAAACCAGGGCGCAACATTTAAAGGAAAAATCCCAGTTCCCAAAAACCACCAGCAAACTCACAGTAACTACACATTCAGTGGTTTATTTAAAATGCAGGAGCACGTTGGCTGGCGGTCTGCCTGGAAGTGGAGAGAGGAGAGCCCCCGGTAAATGACAGCTTCAAATATTTGGAATAGATTTCAGAAATATTATAACATATTCAGGAAATTATACTCACAACTGAGTTTGCTTCAATTCAAGAAGTAAGGCAACCTTTCCTGACTGAAAGAGTAAGAGGATCCTTAAAGGTCCAGTGTGTAGGATTCGTGGCGCGTAGGTGGTGTAGGTACCATGCACTTCCTCTTTTGGCTACGGCAGACCTCGAGGGTCACCCGGGCGCGCCGTAACGCGGACAGCTCGCGTACCAGCGCGCACTCGGCGCTGTGCGAGCTCTCGCCGACAACTACGGTATAAATAAAACGCGGTCCCGTTCACTGTTTTTTTTTTTTCTTTTTGCATGAAAACACACATTCCCGATCATGTACCATGACAATGTACACATCAAATGAAACCTTACAGTCTCCTCTTTTTGAATATGCAATTCATTTCCCGGCACAACAATTACTTCCCGAGCACATGGGGCTTTTATACGGAAAAGCACAAAACGAGGTTTGTTACTTAGCTTACCTTTGAAGGCTCTGGACAGGTCAAACTCTGTATTTCACCATAAACTTGCTCTCAATTTGTCCGTAAGGATCCAGCGAATAAAATCCAGTAAAACAATTTAGTCCAAAACACGTGTTAGATCCATTACGACGTCTGATCCGGCAGCATGCTTGTGTTGTTTACCCAAAACCACGAGCCTTGCCGAAGGCGAAGCCCAAATGTCCTTCTGCGGCTCTCGTATTCAAAATGGCTGCCTCTGCATGGGGAAGATCCCCCTTTTATGTGACTATATCTAAGTCCAAAAGAATACTTTGATTTCATGATGGAAGTGAAAAGGCTTGGAAAACAATGTATTTTTGAATGGGTATCTTAAATTTCGGTAATTAACTGTCCTTTTAAATAAAAATAAAAACATGAAAATAAAAACATGAAAATAAAAACAGCTTTATGGCTGGTGTTTAGCAAGTCAATATGCTACATATGAACACCAAACCTTTACAAACTACATACATGAAACAACCTTTAGATACTGAGGAAAACAGAGAAATGGATAAACATGGGGCAAATAAAGAGGCACATAAAAGTATTGTGCATTTAGATGGTGAATCATGATTTATGACCCCTGAATATCTGTGACAAAATAATCCCAAAAAGAAATGGCATCCTAAAAGAATGACAGACATACAGTATAAACAATAAACTTGTCATTAAATGTTCATTAAAAAAAATCTCCTTTCAATCTCGTGACCAATGCTGAATGACTTGTAACCATGAACATGGATTTGTGTTCATATGAATTGTGTGTTCTTAGTAGAGGCAAATAATCACTGTAGAGATATACAACATAGTCTGGGCAAGTACCCCACTGCAGATATTTTGAGCACTTAAACTTTAGCGCTGACAGGCTGCTGCATCACAACCACTTGTTACCACAGGATAGACACATGCCGTTTGTTTTGCCTGGGGGTATGGTCGCGAAAAAAAACATTCTCATAGAATCTACACGAAGGTGAGTGCTTTTCATGCCTGTCCATCGCCTAAAAGTCCCGGTATTCTCCTACCATTACTGCCTGCTGACCTGCTGTGCCTGTGCTACACTTCCCTGGTCACTCTGTCCCTCAGGTTCCCTCAGGTTCCCTCGGGTTCCCTCAGGTTCCCTCAGGTTCCCTCGGGTTCCCTCAGGTTCCCTGTCCACCTTCAGCCTGGGCTGCAGAGGACGTGGAGGCTCCAGCCCCTCCAGAGAATATGTCTGTTATTTTAGAACATTTTGCAGCATCTATAGTGAGATTTTTAAATCTTTTAGCCCGCAGCTTCTCTGCGCCTCCTTTTTGCCGCTTCTCCATGTTTCCACCTCAACACTGAAACTAACGGGGATCAGTGCAGAGAAAGGGGCGGGATCGCTCTCGTAAGCTTCTATATCCTGATTGGTTTAGTCCTGTCTGTATTGAAGATGGACCAATGCGCTGCCTCCTTTAAATTGTGGGCCGATTTCTAAGTAAAAAAATAAAAAATAAAAAGCAACCCCTAGGACTGTCGGCCCGGTATGCCCGATTACCAGTCCAGGCTTGAACGCAATGTAAATGTATTCAGAACAGTACTCTGATTGGCCCATGTATCAGAATATGTTACAAAATACATTTTAAGTAGTATTAAGTAAGTATTCTTCCCATCACTGTATTCTTGCTGTAATCTCGGAATTTCTACATGGAAACTGGAAGAACATTTCAGGGCCTGAGTTTGGTCCCTTCTCAGACCTGCTCCTGCACACAGATTGAGGCTACTTTTATACGGCGACGATCAAAACAGAAGACGCAAAAGTGGCGTCTCGTCTTCTTTTTTATCTGCGTTTATACGAAGACGCAAAAGTGGACGCAAAAGCCAGCGAAGGGAGGCGCTGGACTGAAAAAACAAAACAAAAAAAAACATCACAACAGCGTCAAGTTACATTTCTAACCACGACTGTACCGGAAAAGAGAAAGGTAAAACTTCAAAATAAAATGTTCTAGTTGCGTTTTAAATTAGTTGTTAAGTTCCGCTCCAAACATTTCAGTGACTTGTATTTTTGTTGACATGTTTTTGAATATTGTACTGAAAATAGTGACATTACAGGAGGATTACAGTGAATTAGAAAATATAAAATCACATGGGGTTTTACATTTGAAGTGCCTCATGCGGAAGTCGCTTGTCTTGGCGTCTGTGGCTGTGAGAGTGTGAGAAAGACTTGTACGGGAAGAAGAGAAAACACCGTAGACGTGTGTGGGTGTGATTTATACAATTGTTGAAATGACTCTTGTCTCTATCTATGTGACATGAGCAGATCTGACCAGTTTTGTGTCTTGGGCAGTTTACACGGAGACGCTACAGCGGAGCGTATTTAACTTTTCCACTCTGGAGGGTGGTTTCAGATTTTTGCGTTTTTAGGCCCCAAAAACGCAGTCACCGTGTAAACGAAAGGCACTTCAGATCAAATATTTTGGCGTTTTTACCTGTAAGCGTTCTCGTGTAAACGGGCCCTGAGTTTCTGCTTATCAGTGCACTGCTAAGTATTGTGATGCTAATGTTGCTAACATGCACGTGCCACTAATGTCAACAAAGGCAACAGAATTCCCTCTCAAACATTAACTGTTAATGTAGTAACACTGTCCAGGTCACTAAATTGACTGAATTGGGTCTTATTTGTGGCTTATTTGAACACTTTCCTTGTATTTATTGCTGCTGGTCATTGTTTTTCCAACTTGACAACTGAGCGGGCATCTGGTGTTGAACTCCGAAATTGAAATTACGTCATTCCGAGCTCCGACCTGTGACCTCCAAGGACATAATATTGGTCATTTCTACATCCTGGTTTGTTCTTCTCCTGTGCGGTTTATGTGTGGCACTGGCAATAGATGCATCAGCTGGAAGCGGTCTGTGTGTGGGCGCATTTGGAGAGCAAAGGCATTAAAAAATAAATAAAAATACAGCTATCTATGGAGACATATGTGTGACGAATAGGATGTCCACTACAGAATGCACACAGCACACATGCACCATGCACTGATAAGCTCTGACAGTGTAATTTTCCTTATCGCTTCTGTGTGGCGCTAAAGACACATTCTCAAACAGGGAGGATAACTGGAAACACACACACACACAAACATGGATATAATATGAATTCGGTCACATGAATACACCATACTCACCCGTCTAGGCTCTGGGGGACATTACATTCGTTTCCTGGAGACTGATTCTAACCTTAACCACTGGCAGCAGCGACTGTGACAAAAGGCAGAGTGTGAATTGCTGGGGGAGGTGAGTGGGAGGTTCTCTCTTGTACCTCCTGATTTATTCTTGTGGTGATACACAAAGTACCAGGTACAGACTGTGTCCAAAATTTTACAGTTCATTTGCAGCTCAAACTTTGTGCATCTCTTTCCCAAAGCCATGTCTGTGACACTCACACAAGCTCTCCTCTGGGGCTTCTATAGGAGCACATGTTCTCCTCTGGACTTCTATAGGAGCACATGTTCTCCTCTGGGACTTCTATAGGAGCACATGTTCTCCTCTGGACTTCTATAGGAGCACATGTTCTCCTCTGGACTTCTATAGGAGCACATGTTCTCCTCTGGGACTTCTATAGGAGCACATGTTCTCCTCTGGACTTCTTTAGGAGTGGCTGTCCCGTCCTGTACTGTATTGAAGGCCATGCAGAGGCATTGTCATTGTCGGACACTCTTTGAACACCCGGTGCACAGTGTGCGTTCTCTGCATGTATTTGTGTCCCTCGAAGATGGTAAAACTAACAACTGAACTAGTATGCTAACATGCACTCCTATGGCAATGGTACTGGTTTGTCTTGAATGTATGGCAATAATTTGTCTTTGTCTATGGAGACAAGGCCCAGTCTGTGGAGAAACGACACTGCGAACAGAAAAAATTTAGGTTTTGTCCAAAATATATGTTTATTGTTATACCATGGAACATTCCAGCATGGAACTGGAAAAGCAATACCCCAACAACAGGACATGTACTGGAATACAGGGGGTCCTCGGGTTACGACGGTCTCGACTTACGACGTTTCGGTACGAACGCGCCCCCATTAAAAAAAAAAAAAAAATTACGCGTCATTCCGTTGTTTAGCGTGGTAAGCGACGTAAACAAACGCGAACGGCGCGCGGCGCACGGCGGAAGAATACGCTCTGTTGTGGTTGTAGGG
Source organism: Paratrypauchen microcephalus (assembly GCA_036785185.1). Taxonomy (NCBI): domain Eukaryota; kingdom Metazoa; phylum Chordata; class Actinopteri; order Gobiiformes; family Gobiidae; genus Paratrypauchen; species Paratrypauchen microcephalus. Next base: position 164,512 of record JAVJIX010000152.1, on the reverse strand, counting down.
CGGAGAAGACGGCCTCGTGTGCGTGCCCGATGTGGGCGGAAGTACCTGATGTGGGCTCTGATCTGCTCCTATGAAAGCGGCAGTGATAACCAAGCAGCGTAGTGGTCTAATTATTGAGATGGAAAGGTTATTGGTGCTTTGGTTGGAAGATCAAAGTCAAAATCCGACTTATGACGAAATTTGGGTTACGACGCGTCTTAAGAACGGATCAACGTCGTAAAAGGCAATATATTTAAAACCATACTGAGGAACATTCAAGGGTAAACAAGAACATCTCTACAAGCAATAGGCCGACCGCTAACTAGAAAGTTCCACAGTGCAGCTTTAGTAAAGTTGATATCTGATATGTTGAGTGCATCTGAATGTCACAGGAGCCTTTTAAAAGCTCATTTATGATCTGTGCCGTCACTGCCACAGCTGTATTATATGTGACAGAAGGCAAAGGTGAAGTTTGACCTTCCTGACACACCGTCCTGTGGATCTTTATAATGAGGACGAGCTTTGAGATTCACTGACAGACTCCTGCTCTGAGGGACATCATTTTTATATCTGCTTTTAGGATTTTCACCATTTTGCTTCAAGTGTATATGACAGATTTTTACTGTTCTCTAATATTTACTGAATTTGGTGGGATAGAACCTGTTGTAAATATAAATTATACTTTTATACCAATCATGAATCAATGTGATGAACGTTACTGAAGTAGAGAGTTCTATATGTATGACATCCCACCAGGGAGAATTCGATCCAAATGTTTGGCACATTTCTTTTTTAAAATAATTATTTCTGTGCACATTTGGCCCAGAGTACAATATTGTTATGGAATTCCCTCGTGTCATGTCCTACTTTCCAATCAGGAAGTACAATTAGATAAAGCCTAAATATAATACTCTTAACTGTGTTTTGTGATCTAACCTGTCATCGACACTTTAAAGGAACTGAATGTAAGATTCTGATTGTAAATTCCATAAACATGACCTGTCTGTGTCCTCAGAGATGACATTTACAGCTTTTACTGATAACAATTGTGATGCTGAAAACACTGGACATGCACATGTACTGAGAATGAGACAAACTCGGGTGTGTCCTTTATCTGCAGGTTTAGGGTTTGGACCGGGGTGTAGTGGGCGTGGTACGCGGGGGTACGCCGTCCACCCACTTCTCCCGACGTGAGATATAACAAAATAACAAATATAAAATATCCTACAGCTTAAATGTCAAACCGGAGCTGTTGGCAATGGTGAAAACAACCTGCATAGGCCTGTGAGATATCTTGTGAGATTCAATTTTGACTTCGGTTTTAGCCCTGCACTAAAATGACAACTCAGCAGAAAAACATTGATTTTTATTTTATGAAAGACGCCACCAGTATTCAGACACCCAAACCAGAGACTTTGTGTGAGCAACCAGTCAGCGCCAACACCGAAGTTCTCACTTCTTCAACTAATGCTCGCCATACAGCCTGTGGTGATGCTAGCGCGGAGGTGGCTCACCGTTCGCGATTTGGACTGAAGACATGTGGAAGAGAAAGAAGGAGGCCTATCCCTGGATCGACGATGAGGACGGGAAACTCGGCTGCAAGGTGTGCTCGTCCATGCGAGTTATGCTTCATAACGTTGGCCTGTGATTTTGAATAGCCTCACAAGCACAATATGACGAGCCATCATTTTGGAGTAGTAAAACATTAAATGTAACGTTAGTTCAACTGGTGATTTGTAAGGCGAATGTTTGAGTTATCTGAAGATTGAGTTCACACAAAACGCCGTCTGCTCAAATGTGTTGTAGCCTATGATTGATGTTCTGTATGTGATTATGAACGGCGTTAATATTAATAGCATCATTCCGCATCATTTTTGAGTAAAAAAACATCAAATATTACTGCTTTTTACTGGGCCGGCGGCTTTATGTTTGTACTGAAAGTCAGTTGTTTTTAATAAATAAACAGTCTATAGCCTATGACACCTGTGTGTATTTCAGCAAGTTGAGTATATGGCTTTTTGGGGGGGATAATTCACATCCATGACGTCACAAATCGCGTACACCCACTTAAAAAATCCCCACTACACCACTGGTTTGGACTGCACTTTTAAACCAGTAGGGGCGAGTTATACAGTGTCCGCCACCTGCTTGTCTCCAAATGTTATTACTTTGACTATAATGTTCCACAGTATAGATTAAACCTTTCACGAGGGAGTCAAGTAGGTCACAGCTTGAATACTTTACAATTCAGATCTGTGGAGAGTCGCCCCTATTCACATTGTATTATTGAGAAGATAGAAACACATGTAATGAATAAATGTGTATATTTAATGTCACACCATGGAACATTTCATGCAAAGCAATAATAATAACAACATCTCCATGGACACAAGCAGCGAGCGGACTCCACCAGAGAAGTTACAAAGTGCACATTTAAACATGTTTCTGTTTTCTATCCCTGTTCAAAGTCAGGTTGTTGGTACGACAAAACGAGTCCATAAACATTGACAGGATTCGCTTCAGTGCAGAGGCAACTTCTCGTCTTCACGGGCCAGGGAGCTTTTAGCAGTTGGCTCCAGACCAAGGCGTTACTCTCAAACTCGAGGGTTTGAGGCTCAGCTCTGAGGAGGCACAGCAGCGTAAAGAGACGTTTACACAAAACACTACACTTCGCTTGGGATGCTACACAATATGACATTACATCTTAACGTATTTATTAGTGCTGTCAAAAATATCGCACTATTAACCAGTTAACGCAAAGCAATTTTAATACTGTTAATTTTTTTTATCGCGAGAAAATTAATGCTTTTTGTGAACTCGTTTTTTCATAAGCTGTGGCCACTTCTAGTAACATAACTACAAGATCTGGCTGTAAATAGGAAGGAAAACAATTTGTACAAACCTGAGAAGTCCCGGTTGGAGGAGGTGGGCCAAAGCACGGCAAGGCCACACATGTACGCGCACACACGCCCTGCATGCGCTGATGCAACCCACACGAGGAAAACATGAAACAACGTCCGCTCCAGAACATACGGTGAATCCGCGCCCGCCCCCAACAAAGACCGCAAACAGCGACAGAAGCCCCGGAGCCTCCCAGCCACCCCAAGTCCCCCGCGCTGCCACCACATCCACGAACCCGCGGAGGAGCGCGCACTGCAGCAGAACCCACATCAGTCCCGCCACTCAATACACACACCCCCAGGATTTCGCGGGCATTTTTGTGATTGTTTCGGGCTAAAATGCCTGAATTTGCGTGAGCTTTTCCAAAAAGTTGCGATGAAAGTTGCGGCGCTTTTAAGGTTTTTGTTGCGATTTTGTTGCGGGAGGAAGTGAAAGTTGCGATAAATAGTTGTGATTTTCCCTTTTTGTAATTAAAATTGAGTAATATTTTTAATACTGAGTTATTACTGACAAAGAATAATACAAAGACACAGAGATCACAGATATGGTCCTAAAACAACCTTACCAACATCCAAAATAAATGACTACTAGGAGGGGAACTGTTTCGGTCTTTTGCTGTTATTTTTGTGGGCAAATGGCGCCGCAGACATGTTTCTTTGGCATTAGAAGCCGTGTCCCAATTCCCAGAGTGCACAGTTCGGAGTGTGGTTTGAAGGGCATGTGCGTCATTTCTTTTTTGTCCCATGCACAGTTAACACGCATTCACAGACCGCAGTCGTTTCCATGGAAATCGGGGCGTGGACCAAGCGTGTGAAAAAGCACGCTTCGCACACTCATATATCCCAGCATGCACCGTGCGCTACTTCTTCTACGGGAGAAAATGGAGTCGGCGGCTGCTTCCCGTAGTTGTGAGATCTGTTGCATTTCGCAGACGACCATGCGGTCCGCGGAGTGCACTCAGGGCTGAGCAAGTGTGCACCGCCTTGACTGCAGTCTGAGCCCCTTCAAACCACGCTCCGAACTGGGGACATGGCCACAGTTTCGTTTCGTCACACGGAAGTAAGGCAGAAGGAAGTTGGTCGACGTGAGTTCGTGAGTTCGCCGATGACTGGTCAAAATTGGTCAAAATTGCGGGAAAGTTGCGGTGATTGGTAAAAATTGCAACACCGCCCTGAGTTCACGTGGATTGGCTGAAGTTGCGTTGAAGTTGCAAATCACAACATCGCAAATTCCTGGAGGGTCTGAATACACACACCATGCCGCCGGACCCACCCTCTCCACCAAAAGCCCAGCTCCGCCATGCGTCGATGCCATGGGCCGTGGCACAGCTGTGCAGGTGCGAATGTGGGGCACAGCACGGCGCTAAAGTCCCAGCACCCATGCCCCTAGTGCAGGCATGGGCAAACTAAGGCCCGGGGGCCATATGCGGCCCGTTAAGCTTTTTAATCTGGCCCGCACTGAATAGAAAGAGCAGGACAAGTAGATCTGCATCTCCTTTCTGTTTTTGAAAAAAAAAAACACAGTCAGGAGGAGAGTGGTGATGATGATAAAAATCTGAAAGATAACAGAACTTTCAGTGCTTTAATATAGTAACTGTTAATATTTTTTAAAAAACAAAAAACTTTTTTTTAA
>JAVJIX010000152.1:0-155000 GCA_036785185.1 Paratrypauchen microcephalus | reverse complement strand
ATATATCAACAAAAGGAAAAATAGATGGAAAAGCACCAAAGAGAAACAGACACAATTATATACATAAGATAATGATAATAAATATATATGTACAATCAGATTTAAATAGAAAAGTAGTAGTCAAATACAAAATACAGTGTCAAATATGATGTTCAGTACCAGCTGTGTACAGGTGTAGGGAGTATTATCTATTCAATCAACATGGTTTGTTGTTTAGACTCGATGTAAATATAATCCAGTGCTTCTCAAATAGTGGGGCGGGCCCCCCTGGGGGGGCGTGGCGTGATGCCAGGGGGGGCGCGTATGACCCTGGGAAACATGTTTTTTTGCTGTACTGTACTAGAACTAAGTGTAATTGCACATCAACAACAGTAGTTGGCAGTGGCGTTCTCACATGCGATTTACGCACAGTCTCACCATTAACAGAACATCCTCTGTCACAGAAAAAACACGTATATTCCACTGAGTCGTGTCCTTTAGTCCGACAGAAGCTGACGCATCAGTGGCACAAGGAGAGAGCGTTTTTTTTCAGTGCTTTTAGCTTATGCAAATGAGGTGGTTTTAAGTTTCATTTCTGTAAAACGTAAACAAATGTGCGCAAAGCTGCATTAAAAACACATTAATATTTGAGTCCTCAGTGCAGTCTTTGTTGTAAGTTTCTTTCTTTTTTTGTTTATAATGTTAATAAAAGGATACAATGGTGTTCTAATAATTTTCTAGACAAATAATACTATTTATAGTCGCGCGCAGGAAGGGGGGCGTGAAATTTTTTCTTCTTCCTAGGGGGCGTCACAGAAAATAATTGAGAAGCACTGATATAATCAAACAAATAGACCACTGTAGATTTCCATCTAAACATTTATTTTTTTAGTTAGCTGCCCACTAGCTCGTTAACTACGTCTCCAATCCATTTACTGTGTGCTGAAGTGGGCTAATATCGCGAGGAAACAATCAATGATTAAATGATTTAGTCCAGCGTTTTTCAACCTTCAGGTCGCGACCCCACGTGGGGTCGCCTAGAATTCAAACGGGGTCGCCTGAAATGTCCGGAGCAGTGCAGTCACAATAACTAGTGATGGGCAAATGAGACGGAGCTCCGGAGCACGTCTCATTCTTTCTGAAACTGTCTCGCAGCAGCCGCTAACGTGACCAAAGTGTCGAAGTGTTGGTCCCTCCCCCTGCTGCTTCGCTCTGCGTGTCAATCGCTTCAGTGGATCAAAGTGTTTCATTCTGCGACTGGTTCGGAGTACTTCAGAGTGTTCAATGTGCTTCTTTGGTTTGACAAGCGCTAAACTGTTACAGTATAAAAGATGCACCAATATTTCTTAAAAATGTTTGGTAGTGAGTATTGTGTGACGTTAGTGGTGATTTTGGTGACTTCTGGCGACTTTTGGCATTTGCTTCATTTTCGATGGCATCTACAAGTGGAAAAAAGCGATCCATTCCCACCCATCCATTTGGGAACTTCCCAAATCATGGGTTGTGTGTTGGTTTAACAATGGTTAAATTTGTCCGCTAGAGGTCAGTGTTTCTCCGAGGCCTCAGACACGTCGAACCATTTGACACAATAATTGTGACTGAGGCTGAGACTAAAACATGATAAAAAAAAAAAATCTATGGGGTCGCCAGAAATGTGTGATGTCAAAATGGGGTCACAGGCCAAAAAAGGTTGGGAACCATTGATTTAGGGTGACCTTGTTGTAACCATGAACATGGATTCTTGTTCATATGAATTATGTTCTTAGTAGAAGCAAATAATCACTAGTCCGGGCTAGTACACCACTTATTCATACCGTTTTTGCGACCACACCACCAGGCGAACTTCGCCACGCACTTGGATTTCGCCCTGTGGAAACGAAGCGTTTTTTTCATTGAATCTACATTCACGTAGGTCACCTATTTTGGCTTCAAAACAGCGAACTTTGCCGAAAATTTGCCGTTTTCTATCCATGCGGCATGCCTGTCCATCACCTAAAAGTCCCGGTATTATCCTAACATTACTACTGCTGACCTGCTGTGATACACGTGGACGTGGAGGCTCCAGCAGCTCCTCCAGAGTGAGGCTTTTTAATCTTTTCACCCGCTAATTCTCCACACCTCGTTTCTTGCGCATTTCCGTGTTTCCCCGCTCATTCGCTCAACAGTATGATTATGAAACTGGCGGGGATCAGCGCAGAGAAAGGGGTGGGACCGCTCTCTATATCCTGATTGGTTTAGTCCACTGTCTATATTGAAGATGGACCAATGGGCCGCCTCCTTTAAATTATGGGCCAGTGAAAAAAAACTGTTGGCCCCCGAGGACTGTTGGCCCACCGGGAAAATGCCCGGTATGCCAGATGGCCAGTCCAGGCCTGGTGTTTATTCAAATACACACCGGCATCTCTCTGTATTTTTTATACAGAGGGACAGCAGTCTGGTCCCCACTTCCTGTGTCGTGTCTCAAGCCAGAATTAAAAATGACCATCCAATCCGATTTGTTTATTTCAGTGATGCATGTGAAATGAAGGAGCTCATTGGTCACTCATGATTTACAAACAAAAGAACACTTTTCTCATCTCAGGTTAATGTCTGTGAAGTCGTCCAGGTCTGTTCCACAGCAAAAGAAACATTTCATTCTGTCAATGGAATAAAAGTTCAGTTTGTTTACTGTTTCTGTTTGTTAGCATATACTGGTGTACTGAACTGCACTAAAACTGAACTGTGCGTCATATTTGCACAATGGTCCAGGTGGGTGGGTGTTTTCACTCCTGTCTGTACACTGGCCATCACTATTGTTTTCTGTTTTGAAACAACATGTGAAGTACGTCTGTCGGCACTGCAGTGTTTGTTTTGGTTATTTGCCGTTTCACCTTTGGCTTCAGCACAAACCTCAGTGCTGTGACGTGATTGGTGCACTCGCAGAGGGCGACTTTGAGACGACTTTGAGAACTCACAAATATCACAAGAATCCAGCTTGCTGTACAAAGTTATTGAGCTGCTCCTATGTGTATTAAATATTATTGGACTAAGGAATGTCGTGGTCTGAAACCCAGAAATTCTGCAGCCAATTTTTTAAATTATTTTAAATGTATTACAGTAATCCCTCGTTTATCGCGGGGGTTTGGTTCCAGAAATAACCCGCAATAAGAGAAATCCACAAAGTAGGACAACTTTATATTTTACAATTATTCTACATGTTTTAAGGCTGTAAACGTCTCACCACACACATTATACGCTTTTCTCAGACTGGAATTAACATTTTCTCACATTTCTCTCTTGTTTAAACACTCAAACATTCATGGGGGGGGGGGGGGGAGCGGAGCGGAGACATGAGTCACTGGATCTGCAGGAAGCACCGCGCTCATCCAACGGCACTGCCACGTCCCGGGACGCGACGCGCACCAACCCCTTGGAGAAGTGCGCGACACGTGCACCCCTCATCGTGGACAAATCCGTGTCAGAGCAGCACGACCGGCGCGAGGCTGCACGTACACCGGGGCTGTGAGCACGAGATCGAACCGCGGCGCCCGGACCGCGTCCTCTCAGCCCGAGCCACAAACCAGCCGCACGAAACCAGAAAAGAGCGACACGTGGTGGTTTAATCCTGGTCTAGACCCGGTTTAGTCCAGGTCCAGTCCAGGTTTAGACCTGGTTTAGACCTGGTTTAGTCCTGGTCTGGTCCCGGTCGCCCCGCGTCCCCCATCTATCAATTGGCAAAGGTCTACAGTCTCTTAGCCAATCAGGACGCAGAGCACAATGTTACACTATAAAAAAATAGAAAAAAAAAAAAATTAAATCAGCGAAACAGCGAGGCCGCGAACAGTGAACCGCGATAGAGCGAGGGACCTCTGTATTTATTTATTTTACATGACAAATTATATATTCCAGCATTCATATTTCTAGAATAAACTGCATAACGCTTCACACTGGTCTGAGCTGCACATCTGTGAAACATTTCAATATTTTGGTTTTCTTCTTTTGAATTTTTAAGCCATTTTCTTCAGGCACTCTTTTCCTGTTCCTCTTACCCTCTCCCAGAGTCTGTCGCTCCGCTGGTCTCTGCGTCTGCCATTAAACAGCTCCGTCTGGGCTCAGATTCCTGCCGGGTGATGGTCTCTGGGTGAAAAGGAGCACAACTGCATTCTGGGAAGACATTACGTGCATTACCAGGTCGGCCCCGTCTCGCAATCGCACACAGAGCCTGGTTAATGACAGGGGAACGAAGCAGCCAGACACATATTATTATCAGCTATAGCCACAGTGTGTTTTTCATCACAGCTTCAGTGATTGGAGACAATGGGTTTTAATGGAGGGATGATGCAGTCAGAGGAGGAGGAGAAAGACAAAATGTGACATGCAGGAAAAGAGGAATAAGGAGGAGAAGAGAGGAGTCACAGATTCTCTCATTGTCTCCTGCAGCTCTTCAATTCTTCAGCTGTTAAATGAGCCACATTAAAGGCACTCCCATATATCTCTTGCTCTTGAGGTCAAAATAATCCTTTGTGTGCTACTGTCTGTGTTGAATTATAAAGCGTTTTATTGTCCGAGAATCAGGAAGTGCATGTTATCGCTATGGAGATGTTATTTCTGTGCCTGGAATGTTCCGCAGTAATATCTAAAAATAGCATTTTGTTTGATTACAGTGTTTCTGTTGCTTCCGACACTTTGAGACACATGCAGTCTCTCCACAGAGCTGACCTGACCGCTCAGCCACACACATTATACGCTTTTCTCAGACTGGATTTAAACTTTTCTCACATTTGTCTCTCGTTTAAACACTCAAACTTTCATAGATTTTCAACTAAATTATTAATAGTGAAGTGTGGGGGGAAGGGGGAGGGGGGAGAAGACTGCGCTCTGACACGTGTGATAGCGCAGCATGACCCGGCGCGGGGCTGCCAGCAGGTCTAGACCTGGACTAAACCAGGACTAAACCAGGACTGGACCAGGACTAAACCAGGACTAAACCTGGACTAAACCAGGTGGATTAAAGCGCCGCGCGCGGGTCTATTTCCTGGTTTCGTTTCGAGTCACAGCTGAGGCGAGCAGCGAGGGGGACCGCACGCAGTCTGAGCGCATGAACGAACGTATGCAAGAGCCGCGAAATGACAATAAAAAAGGATTATTTTGACCTCAAGAGCTGTTTGTGCGATATGTGGCTCATTTAACAGCTGAAGAATTGAAGAGATGAGACAATGAGAGAATCTGTGACTCCTCTCTTCTCCTCCTTATTCCTCTTTTCCTGCATGTCACATTTCGCATGAACGAATGCATGCAGGTCTAGAGGAGGCACGGTTTGAGCACGGGTCTCGTTCATGTGCTCAGACTGCGTGTGGTCCCCCCTCGCTGCTCACCTCAGCCGTGACTCCAAACGAAACCAGGAAATAGACCCGTGCACGGCGCTTTAATCCACCTGGTCTAGTCCTGGTTTAGACCTGGTATAGTCCACGTTTAGTCCTGGGTCTACAGTCTCTACGCAGAACACAATGTTACACTATAAAAAAAGTTACACTATAAAAAAAAACTTGGATCGGGGCCTTGGAATGAATCAGGCTTTTTCCATTGAAATAGCTACTCAACTTACGAAAAATTCACATTACGAAACCACTTCTGGAACGAATTAATTTCGTAAGCTGAGGTTCCACTGTATAAGGAACATGAAATAACAGTGTTTATTGTGGATGTTTTGACCTTCACAGAACAGTGCACTTCGGTGAGTGGGTTTTTCTGGTTTTTCCCCTCTCCTCTTCCCTGCTCTCTCTCTCTACTTCACTCCTCTCTCCTGCTCTCTCTCATCTCTCTCCCTCTTTGTCTCTCTCCCTCTTTCCTTCACTCTCCCTCTCTTCTGTGACTCTCTCAATCTTTCTTTCTCCTCACTTTCTCTACTTTCTTCTCTGTCTCTTTCTCACTCTCTTCCATCCCACCCTCTCCTCTTCCCTGCTCTCCCTCTCTCCTTCTTTTCTGCACTCTCTCATCTCTCTCCCTCTCTTCGTCTCTCTCCATCTCTCTCTCCTTTCTTCCTCTCTCCTGCTCTCTCTCATCTCTCTCCCTCTCTCCTTCTCTTCTGCACTCTCTCATCGCTCTCCCTCTCGTCTCCTCCCCTCTTATCTCCTTCCCTCTCATCTCCTCCCCTCTTATCTCCTCCCCTCTCGTCTCCTCCCCTCTCGTCTCCTTCCCTCTCGTCTCCTTCCCTCTCATCTCCTCCCCTCTCGTCTCCTCTTCTCTCGTCTCCTCCCCTCTCGTCTCCTCCCCTCTCCTCTCCTCTCCTCTCGTCTCCTCTCCTCTCGTCTCCTCCCCTCTCGTCTCCTCTCCTCTCGTCTCCTCCCCTCTTATCTCCTCCCCCTCTCGTCTCCTCCCCTCTTATCTCCTTCCCTCTCATCTCCTCCCCTCTTATCTCCTCCCCTCTCGTCTCCTCCCCTCTCGTCTCCTTCCCTCTCGTCTCCTTCCCTCTCATCTCCTCCCCTCTCGTCTCCTCTCCTCTCGTCTCCTCCCCTCTCATCTCCTCCCCTCTCCTCTCCTCTCGTCTCCTCCCCTCTCTTGTCCTCCCCTGTCCTCTCCTCCCCTCTCCTCCCCTCTCGACTTCTCCCCTCTCGTCTCCTCTCCTCCCCTCTCCTCCCCTCTCGTCTCCTCTCCTCTCGTCTCCTCCCCTCTCATCTCCTCCCTGAGGTTACAAATCTCTTAGAAAAATCTCCCCAGAAGCAGAACTTTTCGTCCCCTTCCATCCTGCGTTCCGCCCATCTGGTCCCAGTTTAGATTCCTCTTTTCGATGATAGTTTTGTTTTTCTTTGGAAATGTAAAACCAGGAGAAAATCTGGAGATGTGATCGTGTTTAAGATGAACCACAGGATTACGTGGTGCCTGCAGAGATGATGTAAACTACACAACGGAACGCACAATAAAGACGGGAGCGGGAGGGGAGGTATGGAGGAAAACTGGTTCAAACAAGATGTATTGTGTTTGTGTCTTTATAATCTATGAAACCTGTGGATCGTTACGAATATTGATCTAAAACAACCTACACGAAACTGACTCTTGTGAGCATTAAATCGTGTTATGGTCTCAAAAACAGACCTGGAGTTGTGTTTTTTTTCTTCATTCACATGTTTGATTCTCTCTACATCTTCAAATCTCAAAATTCTCTGTTCCCCCTTGTGATGTCATTACCTTTTGTTCGGTAGAAATGGGCAGTTCCAGGGCTGAAATCAGCTGCATGTTACCACATGACCTCACTTTGAGAGAAGAACTCAACCCTAAATCTGCAGGTTTGTGTGTTAAACATGTGCGACTGAAACAAAACACAACTCCACATTTATGTGACGAGGAAACAACGTTAGAACATCGATCTGCCAACGGGAGTCGACGTAAACGTCACAACAAAGAGCCCGGCGGCCGACAAACTGACTAGATGACGCTGTGGAATGTTACGTGTACAGTGGTCCCTCGCTCTGTCGCGGTTCACTGTTCGCAGCCTCGCTGTTTTGCGGATTTTTATTTTTTTCCCAATTTTTTTATAGTGTAACATTGTGTTCTGCGTCCTGATTGGCTAAGGGACTAGACCAGGACTAAACGTGGAATAAATCAGGTCTAAACCAGGATTAAACCACCACGTGTCGCTCTTTGCTGGTTTCGTGCGGCTGGTTTGTGGCTCGGGCTGAGAGGACGCGATCCGGACGCCGCGGTTCGATCTCGTGCTCGCAGCCCCGGTGTACGCGCGGCCTCGCGCCTGTCGTGCTGCTCTGTCACGGATTTGACCACGATGAGGGGTGCACGTGTCGCGCACTTCTCCAAGGGGTTGGTGCGCGTCGCGTCCCGGGACGTGGCAGTGCCGTTGGATGAGCGCGGTGCTTCCTGCGGATCCAGTGACTCATGTCTCCGCTCCCCTCGCTCGTCCGGCCATGCTTCACTATTAATACATTTTGTTGAAAATCTATGAAAGTTTGAGTGTTTAAACGAGAGAGAAATGTGAGAAAAGGTTAATTCCAGTCTGAGAAAAGTGTATAATGTGTGTGGTGAGGCATTTACATTTTCTCTTATTGCGGGTTATTTCTGGATAAACGAGGGATTACTGTATCACATATTAAGAAAATAAAATGAGTGAAGGAAGTACACAGCAGTGGGCACATGATGGATTTCAGTGAACATGAGGGTCGAATAAAGATTCCTCAGACATGCATGAATCACTCTAAATACAACTTTGAGAGACTAAATGAGAAAATGAGGGAGAAACAAATATAATACGGTTCAAAGCTCTACAAAGTCCACTTCAGGTATTCAGGAATAGGTCGGCTTTAATGCCGTACAGTGGAATTTTCCAGGCAAAGCAATAGCATGAATTAAAATGGCACGGTGGCTGAGTGGGTAGCGCTCATGCTTCACAGCAAGAAGGTTCTGGGTTCGATCCCTGGGTCGCCTGGGCCTTTCTGTGTGGAGTTTGCATGTTCTGCCCGTGTCTGGGTGGGTTTCCTCCGGGCACTCTGGTTTCCCCCACCATCCCAAAACATGCTCCAGGTAAAATCCTCCAGCTCAGGTCCTGACCAAACCGAAGAGATGGTCCCCGGGCGCAGTCATGTGCTGTCCACTGCTCCTGATTTACTGTAATTTACTGAATTATGCTACTATTGTATAGGTACTAAATAGTTTTTATGTTTGTGATCATAACACATGTACTAAATTGTCTAATGTCTGCAACATTAGACACTTTAGTACATTTTCTATTGTATGCTATATCTTTATGTCTGGGACTGCGGATGGAAATGAGCACTGTGCTAAATCCGGCATATTTACGTCGGTTTGTGTGATCTTATACAAATTGTGCGTTCATTAATATGGATTGTCCCTTCCAAATAAATGAATAAATAAATAAATAATAAATAAAATAAGAATAACATGATGGGTTAAAGGAAAAGTTAAGTTTTTTTTTACAATCTGAGCCTTCTTTCGGCAATAAAACAAGTAGTTTTACTCACCCATAGCACTTTGGTGTCATTTTGAGCAGTTTCGTAGAAGTTATGTTGTAGCGTATCCGTTAACTTGAGTGCTCGGGGCATTACTTTGCGGTCTCCAAATAACACAAACTTTAGCACTTTTCAAATCATAGAAGCCCGATGTCTTAGTCTACGATTTCGTTTGGTCAAAAGTGGCCTGTAATCCGAGATTTATCCATAGTTTCGAGTAGATGAGGAGGCCAGTGCGCATGTGCGGACTGTGCTCTCAGCTCCCGGGACCCAAACATGAAACGCAAAGCTGTAAACTATGGCTAAATCTCGGATTACAGGCCACTTTTGACTCAAACGAAATCGTAGACTAAGACATCGAGCTTCTATGATTTGAAAAGTGCTAAAGTTTGTGTTATTTGGAGACCACACAGGGCATATTACATGCTCGGGGAATATATTATATGCCCCGAGCTAAGGCTAGAACTCGCGCTAGGCTAACGCTAATCTAAAACATCTCTGGAAATGCTCCATATGACACCAAAGTGCTATGGGTGAGTAAAACAACTTGTTTTATTACCGAAATAAGGCTCAGATTGTAAAAAAACTTTACTTTTTCTTTAAGCCGTGTTAGAATGTTGTTACCTCATCAGTTGTGAGTTGTTTCATTAACACATAATTCGGGAACATTCCAGAACACTTCCCCAGTAGTGGAACAGAAAGGTTACACAGTGTAGCTTTTAAAACGTCACAATTAGGCCTGCTGCAATTTTCTATATCGACAATATATTTTGGGGTTTAATATTTATCCGTGGGTACATTTTTATTTTTATTTTTTTGCAAAATTGGGCGGATTTTTATTGTAAAACGAAAAGCTTTGAGCGTTAGAAGGTTTGAATAATTCATTTTAATGGGTAATTACTGCTTAATTAAGCTATTTATTTGTTGCAGCACATCTTTGAATGATTGTCTTCTTTAAATTGGTTCATTGGGATTTCCTTGATTTATTGTTTTTGTGTTAAAGGCTTTAAAGTTGCATTGTGTAACTTTTACGGTGGAGAGTCCGTCACCTGTTTGTTTCTATGGAGATGTCGTTGCTCTCGTTGCTTTATTGAGTTACACGTGGTTTTATAGCTCAAGAATACCTAGAAAAACAGGCGTTCTGTTCTCTACACAGATCTGACCTGTAACTTGGTCTGGTTTGGTCTCCATGAAGATAGAAAAGTTTAATGCCATACTGTGGAACATCGCAGACAAAGCAATAACATTTCCATGGAGAAAAGCGTTTGACGGACGCTCCACCAGAAGATGAAGATTTTTAGAGCATGTTTTTGGCTTTTTAGCACTGCAAACGTGTACTTTTCCAGCAGATCTCAGAGGAGAGTGACAGAATAATGTGAGTTTGGGCTCAGTCTGACCCTCTGGCTGCACTGGCTCTGAAGGACGAAGCTTTAGTCACAGATGGGGGCCGGGACCTGTACGACTCTATGGGAGATTATTTCTGGAAGCAATATAAAAACAGGAAACCCACTGGAGTTGAACTTTTGAGTGACGGGATTTTTGGCTCTTTCACGGGATCTGAATCTTTCGGAGCTGAGCCGTTCAACAGTCTGGATATATTTATTAAAGGTCCCATGACATGGTACTTGTTGATGCTTTTATATGGCTCCTTAATGGTTCCCTAATACTGTAAATGAATCCTTCTTCAAAATCAACACTCAGTGCATGAGAAACAGAGATAAGATGAGAAAGAGTCATAAATGTCACTCTGGAACACTCCATTATGGGCGTTGTTGCTTGAATGCAAATGAGGAGGACAGAGATGGCCTATAGTAGGGGGTGGGGGCGTGGCCAAACTCTCCACTCTTTCCTTTTCAGCTGTGCCTGTGCGCTCTGACCCACTTTCGTGTTTTTGCGCGGAGGGAGAGATGAGAAGCGTTCCATTGAAAAATAAACACATTTCCACAGAAAATAAAATTAAACCACTGCTGTTCAAAGGTCCAGAGGCTCAGATAAAGGACTTCCGAGCCTAGAAACACTCGGACGTGCCTCCAGGCAAATAAAAAAACGCATTTCGCATTGCGTAGCTCCTCCGCAGTCCAAACTCTCTGGGCGTGATTTACAGAGACGCTGAGTACAGACAGACGGTGGTGGAGCTGTATTTGCATTTCTTTTTTCCATCTGACGTCAATAAGGTGCCTTGTTCAAAATCGCCCGTTTTGAGCTCTGATTTTTTCTAACGCAGAAAAGGATCGCAAATGCTCAGTTTAGACATTTCGCAACTTTTAACCATGGGGGGGGGGCTAAACAGGGTAGGGGAGCTCACATTAACGTTCAAAAACCTCAGAAAGTGAAAATTTCATGCCATGGGACCTTTAAGTATTTACATGGAAGTCAGTATGAGAACTCATGTGTAAACTAATTGAAGAGAAATGACCAAGGTTAAAAAGACGTAAAAGAAACAAGCCGGTAGTTGTGGAAAATTGTGGCGTCCAGTGGGAGCTGATGTCGCCGTAAACGCCATTACAACAAAGAGCTACCATTGAGCTACTAGTATAATAAGAAGTGAATGAGACAGTCCCCGTCTGTCTGCGAGCAACATCGACGCTCCAGGTACTGCAACTCCCGGGAGCCTGGGCTTACAAAGAATTGTCCCATAGAACACAATGCACTTTTTGTGAATTCAAACTACCCGTGTTCGGCTGACAGGGCATCCACAGCTTTCACAAAAGTAGGATTTTGTAGGATTCTTCTGTATTTTTACAACATGAACTTTTTAGAATTGTTAAATTGCCAAAACGTCCATTGAAAACAGCACAACGCCACAACTGGGTTCATCTTACAGATCTGATTATACTTCCACGTTAAAGAAGAATTAACGTTTTTTTTTACAATTTGAGCCTTATTTCGGTAATAAAACAAGTTGTTTTACTCACCCATAGCACTTTGGTGTCATATGGAGCACTTCTAGAGATGTTTTAGATTAGCGATCTCCGTAAGGCGAGTGCTTGGGGCACGACGATGCAGTCACCAAAATAACACAAACTTTAGATGATAAAAGGAGAAGTTCAATTTGTCAACTGGACAAAGTTTGTTTGGTTGAAAACGTTTCGCCGCTCATCCGAGAGGCTTCGTCAGTTCTGGTTCTAGTGCTGGTTAGACCCCGTTTATATCTCGCTGCAGGGAGGAGCTCCCTACACTGAAATAGCTCTGAAACTATCTCAACTAATCTGTCTCTTTTGTATTACGAATTCCTCTGGCGTCTAGTATTAGCATATCTATTCAGCCTAGGAGGCGCTCCCTACACTGAAATAGCTCTGAAACTATCTCAACTAATCTGTCTCTTTGTTTTTCAAATTTCTCTGGCGTCTAGTTTAGCCTCCCTATTCAAGCCTAACGACCCTCTCCACCCCTCTGCCCTGGATTGTCTGCCCTAATGTTTCTTTGTCTGTTTTGACTTGGTTTGAGAATCGAATTATAAATGGGAGACAAGTTATGTCTAACTCCCCCATTTCTGACATAACTTGTCTCCCATTTATAATAGATTAGTTGAGATAGTTTCAGAGCTATTTCAGTGTAGTGAGCGCCTCCTAGGACTGAATAGATATGCTAATACTAGACGCCAGAGGAATTCGTAATACAAAAGAGACAGATTAGTGGAGATAGTTTCAGAGCTATTTCAGTGTAGTGAGCTCCTCCCTGCAGCGAGATATAAACAGGGTCTAACCAGCACTAGAACCAGAACTGACGAAGCCTCTCGGATGAGCGGCGAAACGTTTTCGACCAAACAAACTTTGTCCAGTTGACAAATTGAATTTCTCCTTTTATCATGGATTCTACCTGGACGACTGAGGGACTCTTCACGCAACCCAAACTTTAGCACTTTTCAAATCATAGAAGCTCAATGTCTTAGTCTACACTTTCGTTTGAGTCAAAAGTGCCTCTAATCCGAGATTTATCCATAGTTTCGAGTAGATGAGGAGGACAGTGCGCATGTGCGGAGTCACAGCTGATTTCGCTCTCAGCTCTCGGGACCCAAACATGAAAGGCAAAGATGTAATTTATGGATAAATCTCAGATAAATCTCAGATTACATTACCGAAATAAGGCTCAGATTGTAAAAAACGTTAATTCACCTTTAACTGCACATCACGCTAACGAGCAAAATGGTGACCTACGTGTATCACTGATAGGAAAACCAAATTGGAGAATGAAGTGAGTGCAGAGCCGCAGGTGTGTACCAATGGTGGTGAAAACAGGGGTAGATCAGAACAATGATGTCTTGAATTACTTCTCTGTTGTCGGATAAGAGCATCCTTCTCCAGTGGGCCCTGTCCTTGGCTCTGGTCTCCATCTGTTCCATTGTCCTCCTCTGACCTGTGCCCATCCCATTGTTCTTTTTGGAATTTCTTTGGACCTTTGTGTCTTCTTTTTGGCGGCGACCATTTCCAGGCCTGCAGGCGGAGCCATCATTACACATCTCCAAAATGACCATCTGCTTTCTTTCGCTGTTTCCAGGATGTTTTTCATGTTGGCTCTTTTAAGCACTTCTTCACTGCTGATGTGTTGGAACCACTGTATAAATGGACAGAGCTAATTTTCTAATTTGCATTCCAAATAGGAAGTGAGTATGGAGCTCTTCTGGCTCCTTTGACTCTGGTTCCAGTTGGCTTTACATTGAAAAACTGTCATCCCTCTCTCTGTAAGTGCTGCTGTGAGCCTCATTTTGCCTTTTAAATGTTCATATTAATCAGAATCAGAATCATATGAGTGAACATGTTCACAACATTAGGAAATTGCTTCGGTGCTTGGAGCGGAATGTAAACAAACACTGAACATGCAGCAAATAAAATAGAATAAAATAAAGGAGAAAACCAATAAGCTATAATATAACAAAACAAAATGATGGGGATGGTCCCGGGTCAAATATAGAAACAACTTCTCCTGTGCGAGATCAATAAAGGTCAATCTTCTAATCCTTGACCACTGTAAGGCGCTTTGTGCTACAATTTTATATGAAAAGCGCTTTATAAATATTGTTTGTTTTGATTTGATTTGAACACAACATTTTCACATTTACAAGAATATAACAGGTGGTAGCAGGTGATGATCAGTGCAAACCGACAGCACAGGGTCATAGTGTTATTATTGTTCAAGACAAATTCAAAGACAAATTGAACTTCTCCTTTTATCATTGTTCAAGAGTCCAACAGCAGAGGGGAAGAAGCTGTTTTTATGGCGAGAGGTTCTGGTCTGAGTGGACCGTAGCCTCCTGCCTGAGGGGAGCAGGTCCAAAAGTCCATGTCCAGGGTGAGAAGGATCGGACACGTGTCCGTGTCCTGGAGGTGTACAGGTCCTGCAGAGATGGAAGGCTGCAACCAATCACCTTCTCAGCAGAGCGCACAACACGCTGCAGTCTCTGTTTGTCCCTGGAGGTGGCTCCAGCAGACCACACGGTGATGGAGGAGGTGATGGAGGAGGTGATGGAGGAGGTGATGGAGGAGGTGGCTCCAGCAGACCACACGGTGATGGCGGAGGTGATGGAGGAGGTGCAGACCACACGGTGATGGAGGAGGTGATGGAGGAGGTGCAGACCACACGGTGATGGAGGAGGTGATGGAGGAGGTGATGGAGAAGGTGGCTCCAGCAGACCACACGGTGATGGAGGAGGTGATGGAGGAGGTGAGGATGGACTTGATGATGGCCGTGTAGAACTGCACCATTGTCCATGCTGGCAGGTTGAATCTCTTCACCTGCCTCAGGAAGTACATCCTCTGCTGGGCCTTCTTTATGACGGAGGTGATGGTGGGCTCCCATGTGAGGTCTTGGGTGATGGTGGTCCCCAGGAAGCAGTGATGGGGGTGTCGGTCAGGATGGTGGAGGGGAGTGGGGCTGTGTGCTTCCTAAAGTCCACAATCATCTCCACTGTCTTCTGGGCGTTCAGCACCAGGTTGTTCTGGCTGCACCAGGACGCCAGACGGTCAACCTCCGTCCTGTAGGCAGACTCATCCCCGTCTGAGATGAGTCCAGTGACGGTGGTGTCGTCTGCAGACGTGATGAGCTTGACAGATTGGTGGGAGGAGGTGCAGCTCTGTGTGATCCTGGTATTTTTATTTCACTATTTTGTAGGTTAATAAATTCCTCGGCTCAAAATTCGCTCCTGTAACTGTGACCCTTGATGAGCTTCATTTGACTGGAGCCGAACGTGATGGGTGACGTCATGCTCCCTTCGTCCACTTCTTTATACACTCTATGGTTGGAACCCTGGATGCACGTCTTAAATACAGGAGAATAAAGATTACTCCAACATGAATCACTCTAAATACAACTTCGAGTGGGTAAATCAGAAGTGAAACAACTATAACAAGATCTAAAAAGTCTTTTGCAGAATGCCTTCCTGCCTCCTTGAATGCCTTACAGGTCCTATATTACACAAAATGGACTCTTGTGAATTTTAAAGCCATTTCAGAATGTTGTTTCCCTATCAAAAACATACCTGAAGTGTTTTGTGTGTGAACGAAACGAAACACAAGTCCAGGTGCGTTTGTGATGAGCAAACATTATAACAGATCAGAACATACAGTAATATGAGCCCTTTAAAAAACATTCTTACTCATGTCTACAGAAATATACCATAAACCAGGGCAGACATCTGCATTTTGACAGTTTAAAGGTGAATTCTTCAGCTTGTCTGGACTCAGTTGTGTAAAGTGGCTCCTCTGGTGTGGGCTGTTCTTCTGTTTATCTGGAGACAGAGATGGATGAAGCAGGAGCAGATCAATAGACTTTTTTTTTTTTCTTAAACGTCCACAGAAAACAGTAAAGCCTGAATGGACTCTGCACTACAGCTTTTCAAATGGGAATGCAGCAACTTTCATTTTAGTCCTGGTTTAGACCTGGTTTAGTCCTGGTTTAGTCCTGGTTTAGTCCCGGTTTAGTCCTGGTTTAGTCCCGGTTTAGTCCTGGTTTAGACCTGGTTTAGACCTGGTTTAGTCTTGGTTTAGTCCTGGTTTAGACCTGGTTTAGACCTGGTTTAGTCCTGGTTTAGACCTGGTATAGTCCTGGTTTAGACCTGGTTTATTCTTGGTTTAGACCTGGTTTAAACCTGATTTAGACCTGGTTTAGACCTGGTTTAGACCTGGTTTAGTCCCGGTTTAGTCCTGGTTTAGACATGGTTTAGACCTGGTTTAGACCTGGTTTAGACCTGGTTTAGTCCCGGTTTAGTCCTGGTTTAGACATGGTTTAGTCTTGGTTTAGTCCTGGTTTAGACCTGGTTTAGACCTGGTTTAGACCTGGTTTAGTTCCGGTTTAGTCCTGGTTTAGACCTGGTTTAGACCTGGTTTAGTCCTGGCTTAGACCTGGTTTAGACCTGGTTTAGTCCTGGTTTAGTCCTGGTTTAGTCCCGGTTTAGTCCTGGCTTAGTCCCGGTTTAGTCCTGGTTTAGACCTGGTTTAGACCTGGTTTAGTCTTGGTTTAGTCCTGGTTTAGACCTGGTTTAGTCCTGGTTTAGACCTGGTTTAGTCTTGGTTTAGACCTGGTTTAAACCTGATTTAGACCTGGTTTAGACCTGGTTTAGACCTGGTTTAGTCCCGGTTTAGTCCTGGTTTAGACATGGTTTAGTCTTGGTTTAGTCCTGGTTTAGACCTGGTTTAGACCTGGTTTAGTCTTGGTTTAGAGCTGGTTTAGACCTGGTTTAGACCTGGTTTAGACCTGGTTTAGTTCCGGTTTAGTCCTGGTTTAAACCTGGTTTAGACCTGGTTAGACCTGGTTTAGTCCTGGTTTAGTCCCGGTTTAGTCTTGGTTTAGACCTGGTTTAGTTTTGGTTTAGTCTTGGTTTATTGTATCGTAGTTTTAATTTTTTTATATTAATTTACAGAACTAAATCATATCTGCAATCTCTCAGCACTCACACTCTTCCACCTTGTGATGTCATGTACAGAAAGATTCAAGATTGTTTATTTGTCATATGCAGAATCAACAATGCAATGAAATGTTTAGGATCAGAAGAACCGTTGACTCGCTAAGATAGTCAAGAAGTACTAATAACATGCAATAATAGTACATGGTAAAAAAGTGTTGCAAAAGTGCAGGGGAAGAAGTAAACAATATAATAAACAATATAATAAACAATATAATAAAATATGTAATAAAATAAAAAAAACAAGGTACAATGTACAAGATTGCACATAATATGGTTCTCCACTGTTTTTTTAAACTCCATACACATTCAAAAGAATCATTTTCAGACATGGAATTGTTGATCTCTACTTAAAAGGTCGTTGTTAACTTAAGTAAAGGACATGAAACAAACAAAACACAACCCCACGTCTGTTTTTGATGAGGTAACAGGATTATAACATGACTAAAGTTCACCAGAGTTAATTTTGTGTAACCCAGGACCTTTAACCACTGCATATGTGTTTCTTTTGAGTGCGTATACTTTTATTAAGGCGTCCCCGTGGTATCTATGAGGCAGAGTGGGTGGTTTTTGTTGGAGTGCTGCCCTGTACTGACACGGCCCATTTACATGGATTCCAATGGAGGTGTAACATGTACTAAAGTGCTGCACACTCCAGATCAAGAGACAGAAGAACGGTGGAGTTGAAGTATAAATAAAATGTATTGAATGTACAGTAAATACTTTTTTTGATCATGATGATTAAAGAAGGAGAAGTAAATAAAAGGAGTCAAAGGATTATGATTCAGCAGATAATCAAAACAGAAATGTACAGTCGTCTCTTATAGTAGGACTGTGGCAAAAATAATGGAAAGATCGATAGCTCGAAAGATTGCAAACTTTAAAACTTTAAACTTTAAACTTTGGTGGATCTTGATGATTAGGCAAGCGCATTAAGCACAGGAAGTGGCCTGCTCGGTCTGGACATAAGTCCCTCTCACATCAGTCTGAGGCTACGTTTATACGGCGACGATCAAAACAGAAGACGCAAAAGGCGTCTCGTCTTCAATTTTTTACCCGCGTTTAGACGAGTGTTCTCAACAGGAAATGTTTGTTTATACGAAGACGCAAAAGTGGGCGAATTCGATTGAATATGCATGCCAGGCCGCTAATATAATGTCAGAGCTACCTTTTTCAGGACACCGACAGGGGCTCTCATTACGGTTGTTTCGCCCTCGATGTCGGGTCGGAGCTCTTTGCTTAAAGGAAAAGTAACGTTTTTTTACAAGTTGAGCCTTATTTCAGTAATAAAACAAGTTGTTTTACTCACCCATAGCACTTTGGTGTCATATGGAGCATTTCCAGAGATGTTTTAGATTAGCGTTAGGCTAACGCCGTTAGCCTAGCGCGACTTATAGCCATAGCTCGGGGCATTCCCCGAGCATGTAATATGCCCCGTGCGGGCTCCAAATAACACAAACTTTAGCACTTTTCAAATCATAGAAGCCCGATATCTTAGTCTATGATTTCGTTTGAAGCAAAAGTGGCCTGTAATCCGAGATTTTTCCATAGTTTACAGCTTTGCGTTCCATGTTTGGGTCCCAGGAGCTGAGAGCACAGTCCGTACATGCGCACTGGCGTCCTCATCTACTCGAAACTATGGCTAAATCTCGGATTACAGGCCACTTTTGACCAAACGAAATCGTAGACTAAAGACATCGAGCTTCTATGATTTGAAAAGTGCTAAAGTTTGTGTTATTTGGAGCCCACACGGGGCATATTACATATTACCGTTAGCCTAGCGCAACTTATAGCCATAGCTCGGGGCATTCCCCGAGCTATGGCTATAAGTTGCGCTAGGCTAACGGCGTTCCGGAGATGTTTTAGATTAGCTAATCTAAAACATCTCCGGAAATCCTCCATATGACACCAAAGTGCTATGGGTGAGTAAAGCAACTTGTTTTATTACTGAAATAAGGCTCAGATTGTAAAAAACATTACTTTTCCTTTAATGCAACAAGAGCTTGTTTAGTCATTCTGAAGTTTTATTAAGGTAGTCAGACATGTTTGTGATTGTTTTTACGGGCTTGGCGCATCCAGTGTGACGTCATGTGTATGTGACGTGAACATGTTTTGCGCTTCTTGCCGTTTAGACGGAGACACGACCCGGGCCGTCTTCAGAACTCCACACTCTGGAAGGAGTCTTCAGATTCTGGAAGGAGTCTTCAGATTTTTGCGGTTTCAGAGCCCGACGGCGCCGTAGCCGTGTAAACGAAAGACACTTCCGATAGAATATTTTGTCGTTTTCAATCGCATTTGATGGGTGCTGGTAAACCCAACATATACTGTGAACAAGGAAAGGAAGACAAGACAGATTAGGTTTTTCACTTGCAAGCGGAGAACGGTCAGAGAGAAAGCCCAGATGACAAATGCTCTTGGCACAATCTGCTCTGAGCGCCCTGGTTCTCTTTGCCCTCCGTTGCGTATTTATTCAGTTTTTCACAACCCTAGTTACACCCGCTGTCCTGCCCATAAAGGGGTGGGGGAAACACGTGGCAGGACAGCCGACAAAACATTATCATTAAAACAAAAACACTTGTAAGATAATTCCAGATATGACATCTATCACAGTGACAATGTCACTGTGACTTAGATATTGGAGGAGCCAAGCTCTCTGCTCACGTCTCCCCTCAGATATCTGACATTTCTGCAACTCAAAACATATGATCACAAGTCACGTACACATTTGAAACTTCATTTCTAAAGATTAAAGAATCACAAAAGTTAATAATATATTTATTCCATCAGCAATCGTCCTCGTCTAAATGGCCCCTGAGGCCCAATCAGAGTGCAGTGTACAAGCTCATGTGACGTTACAGAGGCATGAGAAACACACTGTGTGGCAGCTGGTTCCTCCTTTAGTGCGAATGAGCACATAAATCCACATCTCCACTTCAGATGGGACAAAAAAGGGGAGCTACATTTTCCTTGGACGGTGCCTTTCCAGAGGCTCTGGGATGATCCATCACCAAACAAGGCATTTGGTGGAAAATACGTCTATAATTTATTCAGTAATGCTTCTATTTGATCAGTAAAAACACATTGCCATTTAAATGACTAAAGTTCTAAAAAAAAAATAAGTTTTTTTTTGGTTGTTTGTGTGATTCCCAGTGTGGCAGATGAGGACACTGCGTGTTTCAATAACAGGTAGAAAAAGAAAAAAAAAACCTTTCACTTTTAACAATGAAAAAAAGAAAGAAAAAAAAACTCTCTTTACAAACTCAAAAAGGACTAAAGAGACTTTGATGCTGTTTATCGCAGAGAGCAGAACAAAACCAGCCCACCAGACCTGACCAGCGGAGTTTTCCACTGATATTTTTAAAGAGTTGAAAATGCCTGAACGCTGCAGCTGCTTCACTCAACATCAAAACAGAGACTCAACTAGAACTGGTCCAAGTGGATCTGTGTTTCCTTTTGTTCATTTTAGTCGCAAATTAACAAAGGAAAAACGACTGTCCACTTTTCATTTCACTCCATGAAATAAAACCAACAAAACCAAAAAGCAATTCAATGTTTTCATTTTTCAATTATGGTTCCAAATTACAAAATTCCATACTAGGTTTTGAGAGCGACTTTATTTTACTTTATTAATTTGACATAATGCAGGGCAGAGGTTCTGGGCAGGTACAGAGGCAGTGCAGTAATTAGGAATAGGAGAATCAATAGCAAAGTATTGATATATTGATACTGACTAAGTGCAAATGTCTGTATCGATACATGCACACATTTAAACTAAGATATATTGTTGTTGTATTTTATTCTTTAAAGGGACAGTGTGTAAGATTTTTACCCGTTAATTACCAAAATTGAAGATACCCATTCAAAAATACATTGTTTTCCAAGCCTTTTCACTTCCATCATGAAATCAAAGTATTCTTTTGGACTTAGATATAGTCACATAAAAGGGGGATCTTCCCCATGCAGAGGCAGCCATTTTGAATACGAGAGCCGCAGAAGGACATTTGGGCTCCGCCTTCGCCTTCGGCAAGGCTCGTGGTTTTGGGTAAACAACACAAGCATGCTGCCGGATCAGACGTCGTAATGGATCTAACACGTGTTTTGGACTAAATTGTTTTACTGGATTTTATTCGCTGGATCCTTACGGACAGATTGAGACCAAGTTTATGGTGAAATACAGAGTTTGACCTGTCCAGAGCCTTCAAAGGTAAGCTAAGTAACAAACCTCGTTTTGTGCTTTTCTGTATAAAAGCCCCATGTGCTCGGGGAGTGATTGTTGTGCCGGGAAATGAATTACATAGTCAAAAAGAGGAGACTGTAAGGTTTCATTTGATGTGTAGATTGTCATGGTACACGATCGGGAATGTGTGTTTTCATGCGAAAAGGAAAAAAAAACAGTGAACGGGACTGCGTTTTGTCGACGAGAGTTCACACAGCGCCAGGTGCGCGCCGGTACGTGAGCTGTCCGCGTTACGGCGCGCCCGGGTGACCCTCGAGGTCTGCCGTAGCCAAAAGAGGAAGTGCATGGTACCTACACCACCTATGCACCACGAATCCTACACACTGGACCTTTAAACACATTCAAACATTCAGTAATGCAGTAACACTTTGTACAATTTGTTTTATTTCATAGTTTAATGTTTTGCATGCTTTTATAGTGTATTGATTTGAAAACAAAGCATTTTGGTCACCCTGAGTGTTGTAAAGGGCTCTGTAAATAAATTATGATTGATTGATTTGTGTATTTCCGGTTCTTGCTTGCTTCTTGCTTGTTTGATGTTCTTATGTGAACGTTTTAAAGATTGTCGCTGCACCAGAATTGCTCCTCAGAGATTAAATTTAAAAATGTAATGTAATCTCATCTAATCTAATGTAATACTGCCGTGGAAATATCAATACTATTTAGCATATGTAAAAGTCTGGCCTCTATGGGGGTGGTGCAGTGGGGGTTTGGTACCTTAACTCAGCCTGGTCCTCAATTTTACGCTTTCCGAATAGAGCGTGTCGACATCCACACGGGGGACCGCTGCTTTAGAGCCTATTTGAAGCCCTTTTGTATACATATATTTATTTTAATCCTTTCACCCTCTACTTTACATTGAAATATTGTTTTCTATAAATACTGCAGTGACCCTCTTCATTTTGGTCTTAAAATGTGTCTTATTAAAGGAAAAATAACGTTTTTTTAGTCTGGTTAACACCTGACCATATCACAAGTGAGATATGGGTCTGGAAACTCGCTTCGAAAAATCCCGTAGCGGAGGTGTGGTTAGCGATTGCCAACGGCCGTTTATAGGGCGTTATGAATGTCTATCATTGAGCGTATACGTAAGTCCATAGCCAATCATGTCAGTTGTCAGTTCAAACTACAAGCTTCCGTTTGTCATGTAGTACGCGTTACCGTCTTGCCACACCTCCCCCGCTCTCTGATTGGGGACCTAAATCTGGGACTCTCGCTTGGACGAGTTTCCAGGCCGCCTTCCAGTTCGAAACGAACGGAAGCGGCCTGGGAATTCCCAGGCTAACGTTTTTTACAATCTGAGCCTTATTTCGGTAATAAAACAAGTTGTTTTACTCACCCATAGCACTTTGGTGTCATATGGAGCATTTCCTGAGATGTTTTGGATTAGCGTTAGGCTAACGCGGTTAGCCTAGCGCGACTTCTAGCCATAGCTCGGGGCATATAATATATTCCCCGAGCATGTAATATGCCCCGTGCAGGCTCCAAATAACACAAACTTCAGCACTTTTCAAATCATAGAAGCTCGATGTCTTTAGTCTACGATTTCGTTTGAGTCAAAAGTGGCCTGTAATCCGAGATTTATCCATAGTTTACAGCTTTGCGTTCCATGTTTGGGTCCCGGGAGCTGAGAGTGAAATCAGCTGTGACTCCGCACATGCGCACTGGCGTCCTCATCTACTCGAAACTATGGCTAAATCTCGGATTACAGGCCACTTTTGACCAAAAGAAATGGTAGACTAAGACATCGAGCTTCTATGATTTGAAAAGTGCTAAAGTTTGTGTTATTTGGAGCCCGCACGGGGCATATTACATGCTCGGGGAATGCCCTGAGCTATGGCTATAAGTCGAGCTAGGCTAACCGCGTTAGCCTAACGCTAATCTAAAACATCTCCGGAAATGCTCCATATGACACCAAAGTGCTATGGGTGACTAAAACAACTTGTTTTATTACCGAAATAAGGCTCAGATTGTAAAAAATGTTACTTTTCCTTTCACTCGCTCTACATGATCCTGTTTTTATTTTGCAATTTGGTCAGTAAATAAATTCCTATTCCTAATATGGAACGCCTTTTAAATTTGCCCATATTTGACTGGAGCTGAACGCTATGGGCTCCTCCTTGAACCGCCACCTTAACATGATGGAGGGGTTTGAGTGCCCGAATGATCCCGGAGCTATGTTGTCGGGGGCTTCAGGTCCTGGGGGACGGTTCAGACCTAGAGCGGTTCCCACATGACGAGAAACCCAATAAGGCCAGTTACGTCGTCAGGATTAGCAATGTGGGGCCGTCCTCTTATGGACCCACCACCCGCAGGAGGATCCATAGAGGGCCAGTGGAGGGAGATTGTGGCAGCCGAAGGCAGGGACCTTGACGACTGGATCTCCAGATATGGGAGTGTCTGGGGTGAAGGAAGTCTGGGAGTCCCTGCTTAGACTGTTGCCCCCGTCGAGCCCGGATAAGTGGAAGAAAATGGGTGGATGGACGAACACTATGGGTGACGTCACACTCACTTTGATGAGGGGCTGGAATGCTCTCAGATAAGACCCCAAGAAAAAAAGTGACAGCGTGTAGCTTTAACGAGATACAGAGGTCAATATAACCTGTATTTTTTTTGTTGTTTCAGGGCAAAAGCACAAGTCTGACGTCTGAATGAAGTGGAGCCAGCTCAAAACAAAGAGCCGTACATGAAGATCCAGTCAGTGCTCAGCTCCAGTAAGTAACATTTAATCTACCCCCGGGGGACACTGACTGCAAGTGCAGTTTGGGACTCGCAGGTCCCACACATTTAGACAGTCTTTAAACCATTGCACCCTGTTACACTGACCTCTGACCTCTGCACCCTGTTACCCTGACCTCTGCACCCTGTTACACTGACCTCTGACCTCTGCACCCTGTTACACTGACCTCTGCACCCTGTTACTCTGACCTCTGCACCCTGTTACCCTGACCTCTGCACCCTGTTGCCCTGACCTCTGCACCCTGTTACCCTGACCTCTGCACCCTGTTACTCTGACTTCTGCACCTTGTTACACTGACCTCTGCACCCTGTTACACTGACCTTTGCACCCTGTTACACTGACTTCTTCACCCTGTTACACTGACCTCTGACCTCTGCATCCTGTTACTGACCTCTGACTTCTGCACCTTGTTACACTGACCTCTGAACCCTGTTACACTGACCTCTGCACCCTGTTACACTGACCTCTGCACCCTGTTACCCTGACCTCTGCACCCTGTTACACTGACCTCTGACCTCTGCACCCTGTTACACTGACCTCTGCACCCTGTTACTGACCTCTGCACCCTGTTACACTGACCTCTGCACCCTGTTATACTGACCTCTGACCTCTGCACCCTGTTACACTGACCTCTGACCTCTGCACCCTGTTACACTGACCTCTGACCTCTGCACCCTGTTACTGACCTCTGCACCTTGTTACACTGACCTCTGCACCCTGTTACTCTGACCTCTGACCTCTGCACCCTGTTACACTGACCTCTGCACCCTGTTACACTGACCTCTGCACCGTTATTCCCCAATTTGAGTCTTTTGCAGAATTTGCTTCAGTCGTGTTCGTCGTTAGCTTTTCTTTATTTTCATTATTTTACTCGCCAGAAAAAGTTCAAAATCGTTCTACATCTCCAAAGCTCAAAATGCTCTGTTCCACCTTGTGATGTCATGAAGTGATAGTTTTACATTTAGTTCAGTAGAGATTGGCATTTCCAGGGCTGAAATAATCCAAATGATTCTAGTGAAGGTATGTGGAGTTTAAAAACACAGTGGAGCCCTGTATTACCACATGACATCACAAGGTGCAACAGAATGTAAAATGCAGGTTTGTGTATTGAACATGTGAATGAACTCCAGGTGTGCTTTTGGTGTGGAAACAACATGAGAACACAGAGGAGAAAAGAGTGTAACCCTTTAAAATGAACATGTTTAAAGAATGTGTGAAAAGTCCCTCAGTCGTCCAGGTAGAATCCATGATAAAAGGAGAAGTTCAATTTGTCAACTGGACAAAGTTTGTTTGGTTGAAAACGTTTCGCCGCTCATCTGAGAGGCTTCTTCAGTTCTGGTTCTAGTGCTGGTTAGACCCTGTTTATATCTCGCTGCAGGGAGGAGCTCACTACACTGAAATAGCTCTGAAACTATCTCAACTAATCTGTATCTTTTGTTTCCCTGGCGTCTCGTTTAGCATCTCTATTTAGCCCTATGAGGAGCTCACTGCACTGAAATAGCTCTGAAACTATCCCCTCATTTGTTCCTTTTGTTATTCGAATATTTAGCATCTCTATTCAGACTACAGACCGTCTCCAGCCTTCTGTCCCTGACTCGTCTGCCCTAATGTTTTTTTTCCTGTCTGTTTTGACTTGGTTTGAGAATGGAATTATAAATGGGAGACAAGTTGTGTCTAACTCCCCCATTTCTGTTTAACGACGGATTCTCTTTTTTGACAAAAATAGCCTCTTTAAGGCTATTTTTGAATAGCCTTAAATAGCCACTGAAATAGCTCTCAACTAATCTGTCTCTTTTGTATTACGAATTCCTCTGGCGTCTAGTATTAGCATATCTATTCAGCCCTAGGAGGCGCTCACTACACTGAAATAGCTCTGAAACTATCTCCACTAATCTGTCTCTTTGTTTTTCAAATTTCTCTGGCGTCTAGTTTAGCCTCCCTATTCAAGCCTAACGACCCTCTCCACCCCTCTGTCCTGGATCGTCTGCCCTAATGTTTCTTTGTCTGTTTTGACTTGGTTTGAGAATCGAATTATAAATGGGAGACAAGTTATGTCTAACTCCCCCATTTCTGTTTAACGACGGATTCTCTTTTTTGACAAAAATAGCCTCTTTAATTCCCCTCTCAAACCAGTTCTTTTCCCTGGCTAAGATCTGAACCTCACTGTCCTCAAAAGAATGGCCCGTGGCTTCTAGGTGAAGATGTACGGCAGATGACGGTCCACTCTGGCACGCCCGTCTGTGTTGGTACATATTCACCAGAGATGCTAAACGAGACGCCAAGGAAACAAAAGATACAGATTAGTTGAGATAGTTTCAGAATGATTCCAGGGTAGTGAGCTCCTCCCTGCAGCGAGATATAAACAGGGTCTAACCAGCACTAGAACCAGAACTGAAGAAGCCTCTCGGATGAGCGGCGAAACGTTTTCGACCAAACAAACTTTGTCCAGTTGACAAATTTAACTTCTCCTTTTATCATGTGTAAAGAATAATACAAATAGACGGCATATTTAGATGTAATTTATCCGAGAGTACGGCTCTCGGGAGAATGGCCCACCTTCTTTCATTGACCTTTAAAATGGAGAATGCTTCATCCGTTGCACTTAAACTGTCACAAAGTCCAGCCTCTTCTCTGTCACTTAGTCAAATTATTTTTCTCACAGTAGCTTCAGAAAGTGGTGCCATTATTCAAACCCAAAGACGTGATCGCTGTGAGCTGAAAGGATTTAAGATTCATACGACAAGTTTGTGGAGCTGATCCCAAGCAAAGGAAAAACTCTGCTCTGGTTTCTGAAAGTTGTGAAAAGCTCTTATAATCCTTCTTTAAACCGTATATAGAATAAAGCTGGAAAAAGTACAAATGAAAGGCTTTGGCAATGCATTTCTATGTATTTCTCTTTAGCAAACCATACAAAAACACACATACAAGGGAAATGAAATACCCTTTTTTGAAGGGTGCATAGAGATGTTATTGTTTTGATTAGAATGTTCCATAGTATGGCTTTAAAGTTATCTATCCCCATGGAGAAAAGCAGGCGTGATCTGTGGAGAGGTCTCTTTCAAGTTACAGTGGTCCCTCGTTTATCACGGGGGTTATGTTCCTGAAAAAACCCGAAAAAAGGGAAATCTGCGAAATAGGACAACTTTATATTTTACAATTATTATAGATGTTTTAAGGCTGTAAACGCCTTAAAACACTGGAATTAACGTTTTCTCACATTTCTCTCTCGTTTAAAGGAGAAGTAACGTTTTTTACAATCTGAGCCTTATTTCGGTAATAAAACAAGTTGTTTTACTCACCCATAGCACTTTGGTGTCATATGGAGCACTTCCAGAGATGTTTTAGATTAGCGTTAGCCTAGCGCGACTTCTAGCCATAGCTCGGGGCATATAATATATTCCCCGAGCATGTAATTTATGCCCCGTGCAGTCTCCAAATAACACAAACTTTAGCACTTTTCAAATCATAGAAGCCCTTTTGACATCATTTGAGTCAAAAGTGGCCTGTAATCCGAGATGTATCCATAGTTTACAGCTTTGCGTTTCATGTTTGGGTCCCGGGAGCTGAGAGCACAGTCCGGACATGCGCACTGGCGTCCTCATCTACTCGAAACTATGGCTAAATCTCGGATTACAGGCCACTTTTGACCACACGAAATCGTAGACTAAGACATCGAGCTTCTATGATTTGAAAAGTGCTAAAGTTTGTGTTATTTGGAGACCGCAAACATGTGCCCCGAGAACTCACATTATGGAGATCGCAAATATAAAACATCTCTGGAAGTGCTCCATATGACACCAAAGTGCTATGGGTGAGTAAAACAACTTGATTTATTACTGAAATAAGGCTCAGATTGTAAAAAACGTTAATTCTCCTTTAAACACTCAAACTTTCGTAGATTTTCAACAAAATGTATTAATAGTGAAGCGTGGCCGGACGCGCGAGGGGAGCAGCTCGTCCAACGGCACTGCCACGTCCCGAGACGGGACGTGCACCAACCCCTTGGAGAAGTGCACGACACGTGCACCCTCATCGTGGTCAAATCCGTGACAGAGCAGCACGACCGGCGCGAGGCCGCACGTACACCGGGGCTGCGAGCACGAGATCGAACTGCGGCGCCCGGACCATGCCTCCCCCTCAGGACCGCGTCCTCTCAGCCTGAGCCACAAACCGAACACGCACAAACGAACGCAAGAGCCGCACGAAACCACACACACGCGCACAGGGTGATTTAATCCTGGTTTAGACCTGGTCTAGTCCCAGTTTAGTCCAGGTCTAGTCCTGGTCTAGTCATGGTTTAGTCCAGGACCAGTCCAGGTTTAGACCTGGTTTAGACCTGGTCTAGACCTGGTTTAGTCCTGGTTTAGTCCTGGTCTAGACCTGGTTTAGTCCACGTTTAGTTCTGGTCTAGTCCTGGTCTAGTCCTGGTTTAGTCCAGGACCAGTCCAGGTCTAGACCTGGTTTAGACCTGGTCTAGACCTGGTTTAGTCCACGTTTAGTCCTGGTCTAGTCCTGGTCTAGTCCTGGTTTAGTCCAGGACCAGTCCAGGTTTAGACCTGGTTTAGTCCTGGTCTAGACCTGGTTTAGTCCACGTTTAGTTCTGGTCTAGTCCTGGTCTAGTCATGGTTTAGTCCAGGACCAGTCCAGGTTTAGACCTGGTTTAGTCCTGGTCTAGACCTGGTTTAGTCCACGTTTAGTTCTGGTCTAGTCCTGGTCTAGTCCTGGTTTAGTCCAGGACCAGTCCAGGTTTAGACCTGGTTTAGACCTGGTTTAGATCTGGTCTAGACCTGGTTTAGTCCTGGTTTAGACCTGGTCTAGACCTGGTTTAGTCCTGGTCTAGACCTGGTTTAGTTCTGATCTAGACTTGGTTTAGTCCATGTTTAGTCCTGTCTAGTTCCAGTCTGGTCCCGGTCCCCCCTGCGTCCCCCATCTATCAATCGGCAAAGGTCTACAGTCTCTTAGCCAATCAGGACGCAGAACACAATGTTACACTATTTAAAAAAAATAAAATCTGCGAAACAGCGAGGGCGCGAACAGTGAACCTCGATAGAGCGAGGGACCAGTGTATTTACAGCAGGTATTGGACACCACACCAGAAAAGTGACATGAATCCATTTGGAGAGCAGTTACAGGGTTGTGCTTCAGCATTCTGCACTTAAGATCATGTTTACCGTTAACTAACCAACACGGTGCTAATGATTTTCCACCAGTCCCATTAGCAGTATTGAACACAACTCAGTGTAAACGTATTAATGTTGATGTTTGGTTTTGTTTTACTGCTAAAACATCTTTAAAAGGTTTCAAATGATCCACCTAAACTACTAATGCACAATCATGTGTGTCTGTGTCTAATGGGATTTTAAATACATTAAATTCATTCTTCAACAAACACTACAACGTCTAACTTTCCTATCTTCCAGTTATTTAAAAGTGCTGTACCTGATTACATGATTTTTATTTTTTAACGTCAAAAATAAAACTAGTTTGAAACAGTTTGTAGTGGTCCAAAGTTCTTCCTCACTTACCGTACGCATTCAGAGCATCCGAATTATTCACCACGATGAGTTTATAAGAGCTTTTTCACTGTGACGGTAAAGCGCAACAACTAGCCTGCAAATGCACACTTCCTGATTCACAGACAATAAAGCGCTTTAGAATTAGATTCAGATGTTACAAAACAAATACAGTGGTACCTCACCTTACGAAATTAATTTGTTCCAGAAATGGTTTCGTAACGTGAATTTTTCGTAAGTTGAGTAGCTATTTCAATGGAAAAAGCCTGATTCGTTCCAAGGCCCCGATCCAAGTTTTTTTTTTTTTTATAGTGTAACTTTTTTTATAGTGTAACATTGTGTTCTGTGTAGAGACTGTAGACCCAGGACTAAACGTGGACTATACCAGGTCTAGACCAAGGTCTAAACCAGGACTAAACCTGGACCAAACCAGGACTAAACCAGGACTAAACGTGGACTATACCAGGTCTAGACCAAGGTCTAAACCTGGACTAAACCTGGACTAAACCAGGACTAAACCAGGACTATACCAGGTCTAGACCAGGTGGATTAAAGCGCCGTGCGCGGGTCTATTTCCTGGTTTCGTTTGGAGTCACGGCTGAGGCGAGCAGCGAGGGGGACCGCACGCAGTCTGAGCGCATGAACGAGACCCGTGCTCAAACCGTGCCTCCTCTAGACCTCCTCTAGACCTGGTCTAGACCATCGCGGCTCTTGCATGCGTTCGTTCATGCGCTCAGACTGCGTGCAGTCCCCCTCGCTGCTCCCCTCAGCCGTGACTCGAAACGAAACCAGGAAATAGACCCACGCAAGGCGCTTTAATCCACCTGGTCTAGTCCTGGTTTAGTCCTGGTCCAGTCCAGGTTTAGTCCTGGTCCAGTTCTGGTTTAGTCCAGGTCTAGACCTGCTGGCAGCTCCGTGCCGGGTCATGCTGCGCTATCACACGTGTCAGAGCGCAGTCTTCTCCCCCCTCCCCCTTCCCCCCACACTTCACTATTAATAATTTTGTTGAAAATCTATGAAAGTTTGAGTGTTTAAACGAGAGACAAATGTGAGAAAAGTTTAAATCCAGTCTGAGAAAAGCGTATAATGTGTGTGGCTGAGCGCATTATTTGAATTTTTGAGATTTCGCGTTTCGTAACTTGAATTTTCTTTCGTATCTAGAGACCAAAATTTAACGTGAAGGCGTTTCGTAACTTGGAATTTTCGTTTGTTGGGTCTTTCGTAAGGTGAGGTACCACTGTATAACGTCTTCTTGGCTGAGTAGCATCACCTGCTTATCTCAGGGCCCGTTTACACGAGGACGCTTACGGGTAAAAACGACAAAATATTTTATCGGAAGTGCCTTTCGTTTAGACGGTGACGGCGTTTTTGGGGCCTAAAAACGCAAAAATCTGAAACCACCCTCCAGAGTGGAAAAGTTAAATACGCTCCGCTGTAGCGTCTCCGTGTAAAGTGCCCAAGACGCAAAACTGGTCAGATCTGCTCACGTCAGTACACGTTTACGTCACATAGATGCGGCAAAACAATGAGGAGGACCACCACCGGCCCCTTATCCCGGCTCCAGCGCACCGGTGGCTCCACCGGTCCTGAGCACCGGTGGAGCCGCTGGAGCCGGCCCCTTATCCCGGCTCCAGCGGCTCCACCGGTGCTCAGGACCCGCTGGAGCCGGGATAAGGGGCAGGAGCCGGCCCCTTATCCCGGCTCCAGCGGGTCCTGAGCACCGGTGGTGGTATTAGCGGAGGAGGACCACCGGCCCCTTACCCGGCTCCAGCGGGTCCTGAGCACCGGTGGACCACCACTACCGGCTCCAGCGGGTCGTGAGCACCGTTGGTGGTATTAGCGGAGGAGGACTACCGGCCCCTTACCCGGCTCCAGCGGGTCCTGAGCACCGGTGGACCACCACTACCGGCTCCAGCGGGTCGTGAGCACCGGTAGTTGCGTGCCGCCGCGCCTCGCGCACGGACCGGACGGGGAAGTTGCCCCGGCTCCGGTATACAGTACTTGGTTCGAGACCCCGGGGCGGGGGAAGTCTCTTACGGGCAGCTTTGAGAAATAGTGTCTGACGATAGCTGACCCCCGCTCGGTCCGTGGGATTAGGGGGTACGGTCGCCTGCCGTACCCCCGCGGAGGGGCTCCGTGATAAGGCCACTGGGGAGGATACGGTTCGTCTCGGTCTCACCTCCGAGGGGTCGAGCGCGAGCGGCCCGCGCCGCACCGAGCTACCAGCACTCGGACCCGCAGTGCCCAGGAGCCGTCTGACGTGGGTAGAACCAGACAGGGGCCCTGAGATGGCGGGTCACGTATGCCCATCGTTCGAGCTCTTTAAGCGGGCTACATAGTCCGCTAATGTCATGCGTTAGACTTCCACACTTGTGTAAGGGGAGACCCCACAGCCGGTACAGTCGTGGTTAGAAATGTAACTTGACGCTGTTGTGATGTTTTTTTTTTTTTTGTTTGTTTGTTTTTTTTTTTTCAGTCCAGCGCCTCCCTTCGCTGGCTTTTGCGTCCACTTTTGCGTCTTCGTATAAACGCGGATAAAAAATTGAAGACGAGACGCCACTTTTGCGTCTTCTGTTTTGATCGTCGCCGTATAAACGTAGCCTCAGTGAAGGTCTGTTTTTCCATTCTACTCGTTTTGGTCTCTCTCATCCTCTCTCCCCTTCTCTAGCTTCACCTCATCCCCCCCCCCCCTCTCTCTCTGTCTGTGTTTTTCTCCCTCTCTCCCTTCCTCTCTTCCTCCTCCTCTTTCTATATTCGACTTTATGACTCTCTTGTTGCTCATATTTGATCAGTTTTATCGACAGGAGAATCTTTGAATGCGTTGGAGTTCGGTTTGTCTTTGATCTTTCCTCTCTTTCATTCCTTCTCTCTCGTTGCACCCCACTTTCTCCTTTTTTTCTCTCCCTCTTTCCCTCGCAGAGGCAGAGACAAATTCATAATACATACCGGATAATTTTAATAACAATGAAATGAATATACTTCAAAGATTACAGCACTTTTATCATGTTAAATGAAAGTAAAGAACGGCCCATAGACTGCAGAGAGAGTGTGTGACGTCACCCATAGTGTTCAGCTCCAGTCAAATGAAGCTCATCGAGTCCGACTGTGAGTATCGTAGCAACCAAAGAGCCAATCAGGAGTGAGGCTGTTGAAGAAAACGCCCCTTCCCACCCACACGGCCGGTTTACAAGGTGCCTGACTTGTCTTTTATTAATATTCATATCTTCATTTACACACAAAATAATGAAATGAAAACACCAGGATAATGTAGAGGGGGTTAATACAAACATTTTAAGACCAAAATGAGGAGTCTGACAGCAGCACTTATGGAGAGAGGAGTGACAGAATTTCAATAGAAAGTGAATTGGAGCCGGAAACACGCCCATGCTCACTTCCTGTTTGGAACGTGGCGGCTAGCAGGTTAGCGATGTCTATGTATATTTACAGTCTATGATGCAGCTCACTGCTACTAATAGTTTTAATTGAACTATTTTGTCCGTAAACCAGCAGCAGCCAAGTCAGGTGACGTCTTTCCCGAGGTCACTCTCACTAGCGTTAGCATTACGTTGCTAAGCTTTACCTTCATCACCCTCGCTCCTGACTGGCTCTTTGGTTGCTATGATACACACATTAGAAATAATTGAACTTGGCTCTGTTTTGCAGAAAAGGCCTTCCTTAAAGGTCCCATGGCATGAAATTTTCACTTTCTGAGGTTTTTGAACGTTAATGTGAGCTCCCCTACCCTGTTTAGCCCCCCCCCCATGGTTAAAAGTTGCGAAATGTCTAAACTGAGCATTTGCGATCCTTTTCTGCGTTAGAAAAAAACACAGCTCAAACGGGCGATTCTCAACAAGGCACCTTATTGACGTCAGCTCGAAAAATGCAGTTCCACCCCCGTCTGTCTGTACTCAGCGTCTCTGTAAATCACGCTGCAGAGGAGCTACGCAATGCGAAATGCGTTTTTTTATTTGCCTGGAGGCACGTCCGAGTGTTTCTAGGCTCGGAAGTCCTTTATCTGAGCCTCTGGACCTTTGAACAGCAGTGGTTTAATTTTATTTTTTGTGGAAATGTGTTTATTTTTCAATGGAACGCTTCTCATCTCTTCCTGCGCGCAAAAACGCGGAAATGGGTCAGAGCGCACAGCTGAGAGCTGAGAGTTTGGCCACGCCCCCACCCTCTACTATAGGCTATCTCTTTTCTCCTCATTTGCATTCAAGCAACAACTCCCATAATGGAGTGTTCAAAGAGAGAAAAATTACTCTTTCTCATCTTATCTCTGTTTCTCATGCACTGAGTGTTGATTTTGAAGAAGGATTCATTTACAGTATTAGGGAACCATTAAGGAGCCATATAAAAGCATCAAGAAGTACCATGTCATGGGACCTTTAAAATCTACTGCTCTGAACTTTCTCATTACACAGACCGATGCACAGAGAACGCCCCGTCTCCACTCAGCACCAGGGCCTTTCGGCGGTGGGTCGGCGGGCACTCGTGTTCTGGGTCAGGGCAGATTTGTCGCGGTGCCATACATCTGCGTCACCAACAGGGGGCAGAGGCAGTCAGTGAGCCGCGTAATGTAGAGTCATCAACTTTACCATAGTGACAATAAAACATATACTAAAACTACAATACTAAAAAACAAACCTTTCCTGAATCGCTTAGTCTTGGTTTAGTCCTGGTTTAGTCTTGGTTTAGTCTTGGTTTAGTCTTGGCATTGAGAATCGAGTCTATTCCTTAAAATTGAAATTGAGTTTGAAATTCTAGAATCATGACAACACTAGTGACAAAATGATGGAAAGGTTTACGGGTTTAATGGGGAGAAATTCAACTCCCCATGAAAAGTTGGGCATTTTACTAACACAGTTCTGATCATTATAGTTAAAGGTCCCATGGCATGAAATTTTCACTTTCTGAGGTTTTTGAACGTTAATGTGAGCTCCCCTACCCCCATGGCGAAAAGTTGTGAAATGTGTAAACTGAGCATTTGCGATCCTTTTCCGTGTTTGAAAAAAAGACAGTCCAAACGGGCGATTCTGATGGAAACTTTCTGACGTCACACTCAGGGAAAGGTTTTCACCCCCCGTCTGGATGTATACCCACCGTCTCTGGAAATCACGCCCAGAGAGTTTGGACCGCAAACGAGCTATGAAATGCGAGATGCGTTTTTTTTATTTGCCTGGAGACACGTGAGAGTGTATAAAGGACATCCGAGCCTGGAAACACTCTCACTCTCTTTTTAATGGAAAGTGTCTCATATCTTCCTCCACGCTTAAACACAGAAGTGGGGACAGCACACATCGCACCACTTATCCAGGAAACAGCGGCGTATTTGGCCACACCCCCTCCCGCTGCACTGGCCTGTCTCTGTCCTCCTCATTTGCATTCAAGCAACAACGCCCAGTGATGGAATAATTATATATATTATCAACTTTTGTGATTCTTTATTCTTTAGAAATGAAGTTTTAAATGTGTACGTGGCTTGTAATCATATGTTTTTGAGTTGCAGAAATGTCAGATATCTGAGGGCAGAAGTGAGCAGACAGCTCGGCTCCTGCATTCACTATCTAAGTCACAGTGACATTGTCACAGCTGATAGATGCCATATCTGGAATTATCTTACAAGTGTTTTTTGATTATGTTTTATCACTGTCCTGCCACATTTCCCCCCACCCCTTTTAGGGCAGGGCAGCGGGTTGTAACAGCGCTCAGAGCAGACTGTTGCCAGAGCATTTGTTATCTGGGCTTTTCTCTCTGATCGTTCTCCGCTTGCAAGTGAAAATATTAATCTTGTCTTCCTTTCCTTGTTTACAGTAAATGTTGGGTTTACCAGCACCCATCACCCAGAATAAAGCGTTTCAGAGACATATTTATGACTCTGACTGTGTTCATGAGGCTCTCTCATGCACTGAGTCTTGATTTTGAAGAAGGATTCATTTACAGTATTAGGGAACCATTAAGGCGCCATATAAAAGCATCAAGAAGTACCATGTCATGGGACCTTTAAAGGGGGAGGTCCTCCACCTGCTTGTCTCCATGGAAATGTTATTGCTTTGTTATTGCTAGAATGTTCCACAGTATAGATTAAACCTATACATGAGGGAGACAAGCAGGTCACAGCACTGTGCTATGTTACAGTTTAGATCTGTGGAGAGTCGCCCCTATTCACAGGGAACGATTGTATTTTTGAGCAACAGAAGCGCGAGATAGATATGTGTAAAGTCATTCCATGGAACATTCCAGGGAAAGCAATAACATATCCATGGAGACAAGAAAAGTTGCTTAGTGCACCTTGAAGATCTTGCCCATTTTTTTTCCAGGTTCCAATTTTTTAGGTTCAGAAAACATGACATCACACAAGGGATTTTTCTAATAGTTAGTGGCTGGAGTCTACAGTAACTCGACTCGGCAGAGGTGCACACTGCTCCTGGTATAAAGCTGTTTTCTGGAGTTGATGGACACAGAGCAGATAAGGCCTGATGCTGATGGTGCATTGAGTGGAGTGGGTTTTTATCTCTAGTTCCATCCAGATGCTGTAGGCGTCTGCACTCACATAATCAGGCTTTACTCAAGCTCCTGTCCTCCTCTGGTGTCAGGAGCTTTAATCCATGTTAGAATGCTGTAACCTCCTCAGAAACGTACCTGGAGCAGCGGCGGATGAAGTACTGCGTTTTGTTAGTCAAGTAAAAGCGTCACATGAAAAAATCGACTTAAGTTAATCTATTAAAGTAGGCATTCAGGGATTTTTGTGTATTTATTTTGCTCAAAGTTGGGACATTAACTCAAATTAAATGTGCTAAAAATAAGTCTCAGCCATTTCAGCAGGTCTCAGATCATAAAGAAAAGCACTTTTTACTTTTCAGTCCAGATCTAAAATGTAGTGGAGTAGAAAGTACAAATACACGTTCTTAAATGTAGTATGTTTCCACTGTAAAATGTACTTAAAGGAAAAGTAACGTTTTTTACAATCTGAGCCTTATTTCGGTAATAAAACAAGTTGTTTTACTCACCCATATCACTTTGGTGTCATATGGAGCACTTCCAGAGATGTTTTAGATTAGCGTTAGCCTAGCGCGACTTCTAGCCATAGCTCGGGGCATATAATATATTCCCCGAGCATGTAATATGCCCCGTGCAGGCTCCAAATAACACAAACTTTAGCACTTTTCAAATCATAGAAGCTCGATGTCTTAGTCTACGATTTCGTTTGAGTCAAAAGTGGCCTGTAATCTGAGATTTATCCATAGTTTACAGCTTTGCGTTTCATGTTTAGGTCCCGGGAGCTGAGAGCACACTCCGCGCATGCGCACTGGCCTCCTCATCTACTCGAAACTATGGCTAAATCTCGGATTACAGGCCACTTTTGACCACACGAAATCGTAGACTAAGACATTGAGCTTCTATGATTTGAAAAGTGCTAAAGTTTGTGTTATTTGGAGACCGCAAACATTTGCCCCAAGAACTCACATTATGGAGATCGTAAATCTAAAACATCTCTGGAAGTGCTCCATATGACACCAAAGTGCTATGGGTGAGTAAAACAACTTGTTTTATTACCGAAATAAGGCTCAGATTGTAAAAAACGTTACTTTTTCTTTAAGTAATGTACAGATAGCTAAAAATGTATTTAAGAATTGTACTTTTACTTTTGAACTTTGTTACATTCCACCACCGACCTGGAGTTGTGTTTTGAGTAACCCTTTATACAGTGGTACCTCACCTTACGAAATTAATTTGTTCCAGAAGTGGTTTCGTAATGTGAATTTTTCGTAAGTTGAGTAGCTATTTCAATGGAAAAAGCCTGATCCGTTCCAAGGTTGTTGTTTTTTATAGTGTAACATTTTTTTTTATAGTGTAACATTGGTTCTGCGTCCTGATTGGCTAAGAGACTAGACAGGACTAAACGTGGACTAAACCAGGTCTAGACCAGAACTAAACCAGGTCTAGACCAGGTCTAAACCTGGACTGGACCTGGACTAAACCAGAACTGGATCAGGACTAAACCACCACGTGTCGCTCTTTGCTGGTTTCGTGCGGCTGGTTTGTGGCTCGGGCTCCAGAGGACGCGGTCCAG
The DNA here is from genome assembly GCA_036785185.1 of Paratrypauchen microcephalus. Classification (NCBI taxonomy): domain Eukaryota; kingdom Metazoa; phylum Chordata; class Actinopteri; order Gobiiformes; family Gobiidae; genus Paratrypauchen; species Paratrypauchen microcephalus. The sequence goes on along the minus strand of JAVJIX010000152.1, from coordinate 117,609 downwards.
GCGCTGCGGTTCTATCTCGTCCTCGCAGCCCCGGTGCCGGTCGTGCAGACCAGGACTAGGGGTGCTCCTCGCGCGGTGCCGTGCTCCTCGCCGCGCGGTGCGTTCATGTCTCCGCGCTGCTTCCGGAGTCGTGTCTCCCCCCACGCTTCACTATTTAATACATTTTGTTGAAAATCTTGCGTGTTCGGCGCTAGAGCTAAGAGGCCGAGAAAGGTGCTCTTTGAGTGGGGATAACAGCGGGGCATCTGAGCGCACATTATTCAAATTTTTGAGATTTCGTGTTTCGTAACTTGAATTTTCTTTCATATCTAGGGACCAAAATTTAACATGAAGGCGTTTCGTAACTTGGATTTTTCGTAAGGTGAGGTACCACTGTATTATTATCAAAGCTCAAAATGCTCTGTTCCACCTTGTGATGTCATGAAGCTTTATTTTTAACAGCTAGAGCAATTCCAGGGCTAAATATGGGCCCTTTAAATGTGTTTTAGTGTTTATGTGTTTTCAAACTTTGGAGCCCATTTTATAGGTACTTTAACTATAACTGAGGAAGTTTATACCCCACTTTAAGTTCACACACACACACACACACACACACACATATACACACACACGCACACACACACACACACACACACACACACACACACACACACACACACACTCACACGCACACACACACACATGCACACACACACACACACACACTGCAGTCTGTTCTTATCTGCTCTGTTGATCCTCCTGACGCACTGATGACTCACACCTCACCGGTGCTTTACACAACACCTCACAACTTTAAATATATTTATACTGAATTTTACCAAAACATTTTCTGTCGTTCTCAATTTTTTCCACACAGATATTTGCCTTTCCGTGTACCACCAGATCTACAGGTCAAAAAGAGCTCTAAACAAGGACTGCACATTTGCTATACTAGTTCTAAACAAAGATTAATCCGAAGAAGGACAAAAAAATTATAAATTCAGCTAAAATTTGAACTACATAAATGGACTCTGCATGTACTTTGAGAACCAGCGCTCTAAATGAATCGCTTTACATTTTTTCGTTTTGTGGGTTACACTAAGCAAAACTCATAAATACACTATTGATATTTTGGAGCTATCAGTATTCCTTGGGGGTGTGAAGCGAACTGAAAGCGCTATTCTGTTAAAAGCTCGGTTATTCAAGTTAGACTTAATGTGAGTTTTATTTGAACACATCTGACTTGTTGGAACTGCAACAGGTGAGAAAAATAGCATTAGCATTAGCCAACAGTTTTTCAAAAAAGGTGAGAAAGGTCTGTCCGCAAGCAAGATCGATTAGTGACCGCTCCATAAGTACTGCTGCTCCCGGGTATAGTGTGTTTTCACGGACTCAAAAAATCCGACCTTGACCTGGATGTGCGGCCGTGTTGGAGATATTGCTCACTCAAAGTAAACACATGCAGAAAAAAATCTAAATTTCGCGAGGCACTTCCACATCGGAATCTAAAACCTCTGACACAGTCGACCAGTTGGATAGACATAAGTTGGATGTCAAAGAAAAGGAGGCCTTGGAACGAATCAGGGCCTTTTATATTGCGACTCTTTTTACGAAAAAAAATCACGTTACGAAACCACTTCTGGAACGAATTAATTTCGTAAGGTGAAGTATGACTGTAATTTCATTGTAGTTATCTCCTCCCTTCAGACAGTTTTAAAGATCCCATGACATGGTACTTCTTGATGCTTTTATATGGCTCCTTAATGGTTCCCTAATACTGTAAATGAATCCTTCTTCAAAATCAACACTCAGTGCATGAGAAACAGAGATAAGATGAGAGAGAGTAATTTTTCTCTCTCTGAACATGCAAATGCAAATGAGGAGGACAGAGATGGCCTATAGCCCTCCTGTCGTGTTCGGGTCAAATCTGACCGTTTTACAACTTATAATACTCATAAATATTATGTTTTTCATCTGATTACCTCAAGACCTTATGATATCCTCCACACTGTGGACTTGAACATATAAAAGTGATGATCACCTATTTCGTTCAATTTTGAGTGTTTTAATCAACCTTGTTACACCTGTGGTGTTCCCGGTCAAAAGTGACCGCCATAGGAAATGAATGGGTATCCAGAGTAAATTCATTCAACATACAGAAAACATCCCCATACACACTGCCCCAGCACACACACACACACACACACACACACACACACACAATGTCTTTTGTGGGTACACATGTCTTTCTGCTTATGTGCCGATCCTCCCACGTGAACCAACTTCCTAATGATACAATGTATCACATGTTCACACAGACTAGATAGGTGTCTCTGACGCTCCTATGGAAAACCTTTGGTCAACACCCTTTTTTTAGGGAAATAAGTCTGCTATCAAAGATCAAAGTCAGCCTTATTGGCAATTTTGCTATATGTGTTCAACATACAGTGAATATGCAGGTGTACATGGGGAAACCCAGTACTGGAAGGGCTGAAAAAACAGGGCATGCGTGTTGTGCTGGACATGACAACCGGTCTCCAAGGGCATAATATCACATGTGACAACTTCTTCACATCACATGCTCTTGGTCAGGAGCTACTGAAAAGAAAGCTCACCATGGTAGGGACAGTGAAGAAGAACAAGCCCGAACTTCCCCCTGCGCTGGTATCGACCAGAGGAAGACAGGCACTCTCATCACAATTTGCATTCACTGACACTCACACTCTTGTGTCATACGTTCCCAAGAAGAACAGAAATGTCATCCTGATGCGCACAGTACACAAAGACGCCGCTGTCAGCACCACAGAGGACAGGAAGCCCCTGATGATCCAGGACTACAACAAGAACAAGGGAGGCGTTGACTGTCTTGATAAGGTAATGTAAAGTCTCATCATGCATTTTATTTTATTTTTATCTAGGTGAATCATAGCATTTTGTGTACGACAGATTGAATATTGTTCCTAATCTCTTATTATTTATTGTTCCTTTATTGCAGCTTACTGGTACATACACCTGTAAGCGGATGACGGCTCGCTGGCCTGTGGCACTGTTCCACAACATCCTGGATGTGTCAGCTTTCAACGTGTATGTGGTGTGGACAGCAATCAGCCCAACCTGGAATCAGGGGAGAAGTTTCAAGAGGAGACTTTTCCTCGCAGAGCTGGGGAAAGCTTTGGGGACTCCTCTTATACAGCGACGCCAGCACATCAGCCTCCGCCAGTCTGGTTAGGAGCATGCAAGCTCCAGCCCCAGCCGCTGCCCTGGCTGCTCTCCCCCAACAAGGACATGGGCAGAAAAGGAAGCGTTGTGGCCTCTGTGCCCCTGGAGACATCAAAACGAGCCTGGCATGCTGCTAATGTCATGCTTATGTTTGCAAGGCCCACTCTGACCTGAGTGTCACATGCCACTCATGTGCATGAATACACACACACACACACACACACACACACACACACACTGTTGAGTTTGGTGTTTGGTTTTCCATTTATTTTTTGTATTAGATGTTCATTTTGTAGTTCATTTTTAGTGCCTAATTGTACTTTCACTGATGTTATTTAATGTTTACTTCTATAAATTGTTGTTAGACACTACTTTGAAACATTGTTCTCAACTAAAGAATGTTTAATAAAAAAATTGGTGGTGAAAAAAAAAATGTTTGTGCTAATTTAAGAGCAGTTAAAACAGACCGGTCAATTTTGACCGGGAACACTAAAGTAGGGGGCTGGAGGCGAACACGACCGGAGGGATAGTAGAGGGTGGAGGCGTGGCCAAACTCTCCGCTCTCAGCTGTCCGCTCTGATCCATTTCCGTGTTTTTGCATGGGGGGAGAGATTTGAAGCGTTCCATTGAAAAATAAACACATTTCCACAGAAAATAAAATTAAACCACTGCTGTTCAAAGGTCCAGAGGCTCAGATAAAGGACTTCCGAGCCTAGAAACACTCGGACGTGCCTCCAGGCAAATAAAAAAACGCATTTCGCATTGCCTAGCGCATTCGCAGTCCAAACTCTCTGGGCGTGATTTACAGAGACGCTGAGTACAGACAGACGGGGGTGGAACTGCATTTGCATTTCTTTTTTCGATCTGACGTCAATAAGTTTCCTTGTTCAAAATCGCCCGTTTGAGCTCCGATTTTTTTGTAACGCAGAAAAGGATCGCAAATGCTCAGTTTAGACATTTCGCAACTTTTAACCATGGGGGGGGGGGGCTAAACAGGGTAGGGGAGCTCACATTAACGTTCAAAAACCTCAGAAAGTGAAAATTTCATGCCATGGGACCTTTAAGCAGTGTCCACCAGCACTCTGGCCAGAACTGAAGAAGCAGCTTGGATGAGCTGCGAAATGTATTCAACCAAATAAACCTTTGTCCAGTTGACAAATTGAATTTCTCCTTTTGCCACCCTCAGGGAATATTGATGCCATCTGCCATATCAATATTTGATTTGGATAGAGGGTGCATCTTTCGAAACAATTATTTTCTAATTAGATTTGCATCTTAGATGTCAAGGACCTCATCACTTTACAAGTCAACTCTGAGTAATGCGTTTTGCTTCTTTGGGGATATTGATAATGAAATCATCTGCATTGATACATAAAGTTTAGTGATGTGGCGGTTAAGAGCTGTGGTAATTACAAACGTAAATGAGATTTTGATGACGTGTGATCTTAAAACAACATTTTAATTTGCCCAATGTCTAATGCGCTAATATGAGTCGTGCACTGACGAAATCTCACTAAGACTTATTTGTTTATTGGATCAAATGAGACCCCTGAGCCAATCTGAGTCACTATTTAAAAAGTTTTATCATTTTCAAACTGTGGAAGGAACAAAGATGATACTAATACCAGATGAACAGAAGATTCCAGGTTATTTTGTATTGAAAATGACAATAGTGTCTAATAAAGAGATTTTAAAATGATCGTCAGGACGTCAAAATTGGTATCAAATCAAGACTGAAATATTAGTCCTGTGACAACACTACTGTGATCCAGCTTTCCTCTCCGCAGATATGGTAAAATTAATGCCATACTGTGGAATATTCCAGGCATAGCAATGACATCTCCATGGAAACAAGCCGGCGGCGGACACACCACCAGAAGGTACACAGTGCACCTTTGACTTTAAAGCAGACCAGTTGTTCAGTATGGACTTGTCAGCACTTTTAACCATGTTAGAGTTGTTTCTCATTTACTCACTTGAAGCTGTATTTGGAGTGACTCGTGCACATTTGAGCAATTTTTAATCAATTACAGTGGTCCCTCGTTTATCGCGGGGTTTAGGTTCCAGAAATAACCCATAATAAGTGAAATCCGCGAAGTAGGACAACTTTATATTTTACAATTATTCTACATGTTTTAAGGCTGTAAACGCCTTAAAACACTGGAATTAACGTTTCGTCACATTTCTCTCTCGTTTAAACACTCAAACTTTTGTAGATTTTCAACTAAATGTATTAATAGTGAAGCGTGGCCAGATGCGCGAGGGGAGCGGCTCATCCAACGGCACTGCCACATCCCGGGACGTGACGCGCACCAACACCTTGGAGAAGTGAACGACACGTGCACCCTCATTGTGGTCAAATCCATGACAGAGCAGCACGACCGGCACGAGGCCGCGCGTACACCGGGGCTGCGAGCACGAGATCGAACCGCGGCGCCCGGACCATGCCTCCCCCTCAGGACCGCGTCCTCGCAGCCCGAGCCACAAACCGAACACGCACAAACGAACGTAAGAGCCGCACGAAACCAGCAAAGAGCCACAAGAATCCTGGTTTAGACCTGGTCTAGTTCCGGTTTAGTCCAGGTCTAGACCTGGTCCAGTCCTGGTTTAGTCCAAGACGAGTCCAGGTTTAGACCTGGTTTAGTCCAGGACGAGTCCAGGCTTAGACCTGGTTTAGTCCACGTTTAGTCCTGGTCTAGTTCCAGTCTAGTCCCGGTCCCCCCCGCGTCCCCCAATCTATCAATCAGCAAAGGTCTACTGTCTCTTAGCCAATCAGGACGCAGAACACAATGTTACACTATAAAAAAATAAATGTAAAAAAATCCGCGAACAGTGAACCGCGATAGAGCGAGGGACCACTGTATTTCCAAGACGCCCTTTTGCCGATCAGTCCTCGTTTTCACCTCCACCGGTACACGCCCACGGTGACGTACTTACTTTGTTCTCAAGTTTTATTTTCTTTATCAGTGATACATGCAGGATTCGGCAGGGTTGTGTAGTCATTTGAGCACAAATTTAAAAAAAAAAAGCTACTCACTGTTGTGATGTAACGCTGTCTATCAGAGGGGCAGGCTCTTTGACGTTTGCAGAGTTGTTTTAGATGCATTTCGTGAATAATTAAAATGTCCAAATGATAACATAGTGATCCACGCGTGTCATAGACTATACCTATAGGAGACACAAGCACAATATGCTCCTTTCATCCTTGTTAGTCAGATAAAAATCTTGAGTCCACAAACCTTAAACTTATTTCTGTGTATTTTCCATTGAGCGCCCATAGAAAACAACATGACCTTTTTCCTGCACTCGTACCTTTACTCAAATTGATAAAAGCTTCATTTTATTTTTCCAACTCTCAAAACAAATCAGCCACAAACAGACGTAAAAATGAAATAAATAAAAAAGAAAAAACTTAAACGAAGGCCGAAGGAGGCAGTGACATTTCTGTAACAGGGTTTAGAATCGGAGCAGAAATGTCAAAGTGCCATAACTACCGAACAAACGTGTTTTCTTTTAGGTTGGTTTCACGTGATATCATAACATTATAAAGTCCCTGTAGTAAAAAGTGAGCTGGTGTACTGTGTAACATTTTGTTTCAGGGTCCGCCGCCTACTTGTTTCTATGGATACGTCATTGCTCTGCCTGGAATGTTCCACAGTGTGACATTAAACAGCTCTACCTGACATTTATTCAATTACCAGACCCTCCAGGAATTCGCGATGTTCCGATTTGCAACTTCAATGCAACTTCAGCCAATCCCCGTGAATTCAGGGCGGTGTTGCAATTTTGACCAATCACTGCAACTTTCCCGCAATTTTTATAAATTTTGACCAACAATCGGCGACGTATTGAACGCCGACCAACTTCCTTCTGCCTTACTTTCCGCCACTGTTCTAGCTGCTGTGGAGACGCATTTTCTTCTTCCTCCCTTATCTTGCTCTGTCTGATGTCTATTTCTCTTGTCTCATCATTTTTCGTAATTTTTCTCCTGTTGGAACAGATTTTCAAAATCCTAAATCATGAATTGGAGCTGGTCCCACAACGCTATTGGCATATTATGAAGTTGGGGTGACTGGCAGAAACCAGGGTTCTGGCAAGTTGTGTGTTCGCCTGGGTTCTAAAAATTTATTGATTATGCTAAATTTCCCGGTGTAATTAATTGTAATCAATTTCATTGATTTCCAATCTGATCCCCCCCCCACACCCTTCCTTCTGTTACCAAAGAAAAAGATCATCGTATGTTATATCTCCAATTGTTTTTCTGTCATTACATGTTGTTAAATTGTCACTGAGTGTATTGCATCTTTTCTACTCTGCATCTCCCAGTCGGTGGCGCGCACATGCGCAGCGGCCCCTCCCCTACCCACTCTATCACTGTCCTGCCTGGTTAGTGGGGAAACGAAATTTCAAATTCACTCTGTGTACATGTACATGATTGTTTTCGACAATAAAGCAAACTATGACTATGACTTCCGTGTGACGAAACGAAACTGCGGCCGTGTCCCAGTTCCCAGAGCGCACAGCTCGGAGCGCGGCCCGAAGGGGGCTCAGACTGCAGTCAAGGAGGTGCACACTTGCTCAGCCCCGACTGCAGTCCGCGGACCGCTTAACGACTGCGGTCTTCGGACCGCGTGTTAACTGCGCGTGGGACAAAAAAGAAGTGGGACAGCAGTCGTCGCGCCGAAATGTTGAAATGTGTGACGCACATGCCCTTCGGGCCACGCTCCGAGCCGCGCGCTCTGGGAATTGAGACACGGCTTCTAATGGCAAAGAAACATGTCTGCGGCGCCATTTGCCCACAAAAATAACAGCAAAAGACCGAAACAGTTCCTCTCCTAGTAGTAATTTATTTTGGATGTTGGTAAGGTTGTTTTAGGACCATATCTGTGATCTTTGTGTCTTTGTATTATTCTTTGTCAGTAATAACTCAGTATTCAAAATATTACTCAGTTTTAATTACAAAAAGGGAAAATCGCAACTTTCACTTCCTCCCGCAACAAAATCGCAACAAAAACCTTAAAAGCACCACAACTTTCATCGCAACTTTTTGGAAAAGCTCACGCAAATTCAGGCATTTTAGCCGCAACAATCACAAAAAATGCCCGCGAAATCCTGGGGGTCTGAATTACAGGTGGTTTTATAGCTCAAAAATACCTAGAAAAACAGACATTCTGACTGTGAGCGGGGTCGCCTCTCCACAGATCTGATGTGACTCGGTGTGTGAGAGACCAGACAGGTCAGATCCCAAACAAATAATCATATGGTTCAAGATTTGTGGAAGTTTGGAGATTTCTTTCAATTAGTTATATTGATACTTTAAATCTGATGTCATCATTCAGTGGGGTGTGATGCTAACTGTAGGCTCTGATCTGTCTGAGGAGACTTTAGACTTTAATCTGAGTTTTATTTTGACCCAATCTGACCCAAGTCTCACGTAACTTAAAACAAGATCGCTTTTTCAGTCACTCACGCTCACCTTTTATTTCGCCAATCAAACTCCTGAACGCTCAGACAGATCACAGGCTGCTGAAAATGTGCTGTTAAAATCAGTTTTATATTTCATCTTTGTTCTGCTCAGCATAATAAGTTTGCATTTTAACTTTAATAAGTATGAAAATATGTTTATATTAGAAGAAAAAGTGGTGTTTAATCTAAGTTTTGTACTACTTACTCTTACTTTGAAACATCGTGACACAGGAAGTGAACTCTGGCAGAGGAAGTTTTCTTTAATACAGGAAGTCAGTTCAATAATGCGGAAAACAAGAAAGTGTGGTCTCTAATGTGTTATGCAATGTTTCATGAACCCGCCAGAAAGCAATGACTGTAAGCATTATAGTTGGTTTAATTTGTCTGGTATTTCTTTTATGTAAGTTTAGTAAAGATTGAGTAAGGTTAATTCATTTAATAGTCGGATATTTCTCTGCAACCTCCGTGTAATGTTATGTTAACATAACATTACACGGAGGTTGCAGAGAAATATCATTGCGTTGTCATTACGTTAGATGTCAGCATCCATCCTACAGTACAGTAAGTAACAGCAATGTTATTTTCTTTCTTTTGTAGTTTTACTCTGATTCATGTTGCCATTTTGATGAAGAAGTTAATAAAAGGAGTAAGCACGGCCAAAGGAGTTTGGCCGACTGTTTAAAGGGATATGCCACCCCCAGGTCAAATTTGGGCATCTCCCCACAGTCCAGAGACTAAAATAAGTGGTGGAAAGCGTTTTCCTGCTCACCCAGCCATTGTCCGAGTCTGTCGCCACTGACCGCCGCGGTATCTGCAGCTACTCCGCCTTAGACTGGAGTCTAACGTCGCCAGAGAAAGATTTCGGCCAAAAGGAATTAATTTGCTCGATGCGTTTCCCAATTACTTTCTGTGTAGTGCGCATTCATATCGAGTGCAAATAAATGTGCAAATCAACACGGAGAGCTTGACTTGGTCATTTTGGGTGGGAACTATTTTTCAGTGCGGAAGAACATGGCCGAATCACGCACCACGTTGTGCAACAGGGGAACTCCCTTCCCGGTGCGTAACTGGGATTCCCCTGGCAGCGTGCTGCGTGATTCGGCCATGTCCTTCCGCACTGAAAAATAGTTCCCACCCAAAATGACCAAGTCAAGCTCTCCGTGTTGATTTGCACATTTATTTGCACTCGATATGAATGCGCACTACACACAAAGTAATTGGGAAAAGCATCGAGCAAATTAATTCCTTTTGGCCGAAATCTTTCTCTGGCGACATTTAGACTCCAGTCTAAGGCGGAGGAGCACCAGATACCGCGGCGGTCAGTGGTGACAGACTCAGACAATGGCTGGGTGAGCAGGAAAACGCTTTCCACCACTTATTTTAGTCTCTGGACTGTGGGGAGATGCCCAGATTTGACCTGGGGGTGGCATATCCCTTTAATCTACGTTCACGCTCAGGGAGCATAACACCTAGAGAGAGCAGTGTTTGCTAATGCGCGCATTGTGTCACCATGGTAACTCCTAAACGTTCCACCATTACAGATACATGCAGAACACCCCCAGCGCGACGTCACTGCAAAGTATCAATAGGCCCCTGCCCTCCATCTGAAACGCTGGTATTCTCAATTTCCAGCTCATGATTACAGTCCATTTCAGTTTGACTTGCTCCTCGGATCTATTTTTAACTGTTGTTTTAAAAGCCAAGGTCACTGGTCTCTCTGCCCCCTCGTCTATGTGCTTTAAAAGTCCACATGAGACCACTCACACTCCGCAACAGAGAGAGGAGACCTGCTTCAACATAATAGACCTGTTTATATGACAGGCGAGATACTCATTTCACACAGACACACTCGCACAAACACACAATAGACTAATTAACATCATTAAGACGTTTTTGGTTACATAGGCCTGCATACAGGTAATTTTATAACGTTACCAAGCAACCGTAATTTTAATAAGAGCCAAGACAACAACAACCATTTACAGAGTAGTTATGATTAGAGCAATCCAAATAAATTAGAATACCTTTATTTAAAGGGACAGTGTGTAAGATTTTTACCCGTTAATTACAGAAATTGAAGATACCCATTCAAAAATACAGTGTTTTCCAAGCCTTTTCACTTCCATCATGAAATCAAAGTATTCTTTTGGACTTAGATATAGTCACATAAAAGGGGGATCTTCCCCATGCAGAGGCAGCCATTTTGAATACGAGAGCCGCAGAAGGACATTTGGGCTCCGCCTTCGCCTTCGGCAAGGCTCGTGGTTTTGGGTAAACAACACAAGCATGCTGCCGGATCACACGTCGTAATGGATCTAACACGTGTTTTGGACTAAATTGTTTTACTGGATTTTATTCGCTGGATCCTTACGGACAAATTGAGACCAAGTTTATGGTGAAATACAGAGTTTGACCTGTCCAGAGCCTTCAAAGGTAAGCTAAGTAACAAACCTCGTTTTGTGCTTTTCCGTATAAAAGCCCCATGTGCTCGGGGAGTGATTGTTGTGCAGGGAAATGAATTGCATAGTCAAAAAGAGGAGACTGTAAGGTTTCATTTGATGTGTAGATTGTCATGGTACACAATCGGGAATGTGTGTTTTCATGAGGAAAAAAAATAAAAAAACGGGACCGCGTTTTATTTATACAGTAGCGGCGCGCGGCTCATGCGCGGGTGCGCGAGCTGTCCGCGTTACGGCGCGCCCGGGTGACCCTCGAGGTCTGCCGTAGCTAAAACAGGAAGTGCAATAGCACCATCCACCTATGCACCACGAATCCTACACACTGGACCTTTAAGGTTTAAACTGTCCTCCTTGCTCATAAATTGTCTCTGCATTTTGGATGGAATTTTCTGTGTTGAAAACATAGGTAGAGAGATTCTGTTATAGAACTCACCGCTATTTCCTGTATTTTTACACTTTTCTTTTCAACTTTAGTTCCACAAACTGCCACTTAACTTATGTTAAATTTGGGTGCTATCTAGGGTGACCATTCGTCTGGATTTCGTCCGGACAGTCCGGTTTTAGAGCTGTCTGTCCAGCCGTCTGTCACATGTCCTCCTTTTTTACATTTTGTCCTCCTTTCGGACCCTCGTCGGCCACCGTTGCATTAATCGTCATAAATCCCCACCCATTATTTACACTTGCTACTCTGCGATGTTCGCCGTTTCACAATTCAGAGTGTGCACGGTTCGGAGTGTGGTCTCAGCCTGCAGTCGAGGCGGTGCATACTCGCTCAGCCCTGAGTGCAGTCCGGGGATCACATGGGCGTCTGTGAAATGGAACAGATCCCGCCTCAGCTCAATGAGCCGGGTGGTCTGCTCCTTGTTCCCTACAGACAAAAATATTATACTATTGCGACTAGTAATACTTGGAATTGGGACATGGCCAATGTTCCCCCTAATTTTTAATGTGTCTGAGCAAACACACTAACTCCCTGAGCGCTCCTTGGATCCCTGTGCGCGACATCCGAAATGCCCTTCCCCCGCGCGGCTCGCACTTTGCAGGTATAAAAAAAATGACCCCGCGGCTGAATAAAAAGCGGAGATCCGCTAAAAACGTTTTCATCCCTAATTTACAGTGCGCTGCATAGGTTTTCTTGTGCGCTGAGAATGTGCGAGCGGTTCGCAATTGTGCCTTTGTCCTCCTTTTTGGACACAAGTGTCCTCCTTTCCTGTTTCATGCCGGTGGTCACCCCACCAAGCCAGGTCAGAGTGAACCTGATGTTCTACGTCACTCTTGCTGAACGCGTTTGGAGCCGATGATCAGAGCGTTCACACAAACACAGGCCAAGAATCCAGTAAAGAGAAAAGCACAAACTTCTGTCCCTCCACAAATACAGAAAATGCTTTCCTCTGCATAAAGACATGAACAGATGTCCTCCCCTCAGCTGCTCCTCTCCATGTGGAGGAGCAGCTGCTCTACTCCGAGCTCCTCACTCTGTCTCTAAGGGAGGAAACACATTTTGAACGTTTTCAGTCTTGTTCTTCTGGTCATTACCCAGAGCTCATGACTAATCTTTTTCACAAACTGTGTTTCCGATCAAAAAGGCCAAACTACATTTTTTCGCTGTCACCATTTTTGTTTTGGTCCGTTCAGCACTGATTTTTGTCCTGACCACACTGCTGCCCTGTGATTAGACTTAGACAAACTTTATTGATCCACAAGGGAAATCATTTGGGTACAGTAGCTCACACATTGATGGAGTAGCAAAAAAAAGAGCAATAGACCAGTGTCAAATGAGACAGTATCTGTATCTCTCACTGTTTGAGTGGAGCTGTAGGAGCCTGTTGGAGAATGAGCTCCTCTGTCCCTCTATGGTCTGGTGCAGTGGGTGAGCAGGAGTGTCCATGATGGAGAGCAGTTTGTCCAGTGTCCTCCTGTCCCTCACTGTGACAAATGTCTCAGCTTTGCGGATCAGTTTGTCAATCCGCCCAATGTCCCTTTTACTGGTGCTGCTCCCCCAGGAGACTATAGCAGAGTCCAGGGCGCTGGTCTCCACAGACTGGTAGAAGATCTCCAGTAACTTACTGCACACATTGTAAGACCTGAGCTTCCTCAGGAAGTAGAGTCTGCTCATGCTCTTCTTGTACACAGCATTACAGTTGTCCCTCCAGTCCAGCCTGTTGTTCACATGAACGCCCAGGTACTTGTAGCAGTCCACGATCTCCACATCATGACCCTGGATGTTAATAGGCTCCACTGGTGACCTCATCCTCCTGAAGTCAATCACCAGTTCCTTGGTCTTGTCCACGTTCAGGAGCAGATGGTTTGCCTGGGACCACTCCACAAAATTTGCAGTGATTGGTCAGTCACTGTGGCTTGGACAGCGTGGAGTTTGTGAACTCACAAAAATGAAGCGACAATTCATCTTTCTGGAACGGTTCTAATTAAAAATAAAAAATAAAGAAAGAAAACCTGTCATATGCACTTTAAAGGAGCCCTAGATTATTTTTCATGTAATAAAGTATGTTTTTCTTGCAGCACTTCAGAAAGAGCCAATTCTAAAGCATTTAAATGAGCGCTCATCATTCATTTGTTATTCATTTTACCTTCACTTGATGAACTTTTGTCTTTTCAGCTCTAAAAGTCTCTGCTAATTAAAAACTCATTTGCCGTTGACACCATTGACGTCCCTTTTTATACTTTGTGTTCCACGTCAAACTTCATCCTCCGAAAAACCCACTGGCTAAACTCTGTTTTTAGTTTCCACCTTTGATCGTTTGGTTCTGTTACTGTGGTGTGAAAGAGTTGAAATGCAGACAGTGATCTGGCCCTGCGGCGGTGAAAAACCCAGCATCCATTTTGTGAGCTGTGCGTCGCATTTAGAGCAGTGTGTTAGCGACCTGATTAGCCTGTGTAGCATTAGTGCGTAAGCTAATGTGTCCAAAGCCATGCTATTAATCATAGTGGATACACAGAGCAGCGGCCTGTGTGAAGTGAAGGTCCTCACAGTCGTTTATAAAAGCACTGGCAGGTCTTAGAGGAACTGCATGTTCACATTTACATTTTCATTTTCAGAAACAGGTTTATTATTATTATTTATTATTTACATTGATTTATTCGTAATTTATTTATTGTCACTTCCCCTTCAGAGCGCTATCACAGCACAATCAGCATGCTAATGAAACTACTGCACATCGTATCAGGTTTGTGAAGTCGTAGTGTTTTTGTATATTTATGAAAATGGCTTGGTTATAAGTTAAGGTGTACAGTGTTTATTTGCAACCGATGTAATCTGTGAAAAGTATTATATGTTTTCAACATTTTGGCAGCGATTTGGCCCCAATTTGTGGGAGTACAAGAGGCATAATTCAGACCCCCCAGGATTTCGCGGGCATTTTTTGTGATTGTTTCGGGCTAAAATGCCTGAATTTGCGTGAGCTTTTCCAAAAAGTTGCGATGAAAGTTGCGGTGCTTTTAAGGTTTTTGTTGCGATTTTGTTGCGGGAGGAAGTGAAAGTTGCGATAAATAGTTGCGATTTTCCCTTTTTGTAATTAAAATTGAGTAATATTTTGAATAGTGAGTTATTACTGACAAAGAATAATACAAAGACACAGAGATCACAGATATGGTCCTAAAACAACCTTACCAACATCGAAAATAAATGACTACTAGGAGGGGAACTGTTTCGGTCTTTTGCTGTTATTTCTGTGGGCAAATGGCGCCGCAGACATGTTTCTTTGCCATTAGAAGCCGTGTTTCAATTCCCAGAGCGGCTCGGAGCGTGGCCCGAAGAGCATGTGCGTCACACATTTCGCCAGAACACCGGTGCGACGACTGCTGTCCCACTTCTTTTTGCATGTGCAGTTAACATGCGGTCTGAAGACTGCAGTCGTTAAGCGGTCCGCGGACTGCAGTCGGGGCTGAGCAAGTGTGCACCTCCTTGACTGCAGTCTGAGCCCCCTTCGGGCCGCGCTCCGAGCTGTGCGCTCTGGGAACTGGGACACGGCCACAGTTTCGTTTTGTCACACGGAAGTAAAGCAGAAGGAAGTTGGTCGGCGTTCAATACGTCGCCGATGATTGGTCAAAATTAGTAAAAATTGCGGAAAAGTTGCGGTGATTGGTCAAAATTGCAACACCGCCCTGAATTCACGGGGATTGGCTGAAGTTGCGTTGAAGTTGCAAATCGCAACATCGCGAATTCCTGGAGGGTCTGATAAAATCAAACTTTAATTACATCCAGATGGGAGAAAAGCGCAGACATCTTCTTTGTCCACAAATGCACAAAGCTCTTCCTTCGGCAGGTTTTTCACAAAATTAAATAGTCCTGTAGTTACCTGGCCAGCCAAATGATATCTCTTTGTATTTCCTATACAGCGAGATACCATTTGGACACCCTCGCTCCACCCTCGCTCCCCCGGTTAACAACGGGCTCCGCGATTCTGATTCGTTCAAAGATGGTGACGTCAGTGCACCCGCCTTTGCCCGCAACGTCCCTTCCATTCAGCTGTAAAATTGGTCTTAAATGACCTAAAACACATCGATTCCTTAAAACCACAGCAGCTGACAGCTCTAGAGGCCTTTCTTTTCAAAAAATATGTTTTTGCATTGCTTCCTACCGGCTTGGTTCATGTCGCTGTCCGTTAACTGTTCTCTGATTGGTTCACTTAGCTGTCTGTCTAAGCACAACGGCAGCGCATTCTGGACCAAGTGTTACCAGACTTGCCGCTGGTACAGCGATGAGTCATGGATTCTTCCAGGCAAGTCCTGTAGTACTGACACTAAAATACATCTGTCGGCGTTCACCCAACACGATATACTCGCAACATGATAAGATGGTAGGACGCTCCAAAAAGTCAATGTATTATATTTCTTCTTTAGAGGCATAATGTCAGGATTTGGTTGAGCTGGGATCTAAAAATCCAATTATCTCTGATCTATAGTGCTCAAGAGTCAAATATTAAAGTAATAAATGCAATGGTATTGAGATTTTCAGCATATACTTTGGTCGAGTGGGAGGGGAGAGAGTGCATTTATATGTTGAATTGCTTGAGAACTGATTGGTTGAGAGGCAAAGGTTGAAAGCTGCGATTGGACGTACAAACTAGTGAGAGAAATGCGGTCTTTAGAGGTTTAAATCGTGAAACAAACACCTGGTTAAAGCGACCTGAAAGATCATTACTCAAAACGAAATAGTGATGTCAGATTTCATTATAAAACATATTTGTTGAGAGAGTGAAGCGTTTAAATGAACATTATGAGTGTAGTCATTAAGCCGGTGTGGGCTCGTTTGATTTGGTCACTGGCTGAAACTCATTTGCATATTTCACACTGACGGAGAGATTAGCAGGAAAAAGTGAACACAAAAACAGTTCTTTATCTTCCATGAGCCTCCGAAACACAGGGGCCGAGCTGGGAAGTGATCAGGTATATTTATTTAAAGCTACACTGTGTAACTTTTCTGTTGAAGGGTTCGTCAAATGCTTTTCTCCGTGGAAATGTTATTGCTTTGTCTGGAATGTGTCACAGTATGGGATTAATAAAGCTTCCTATGATCACGGAAACCAAACCAAACCCAAGTTACAGGTCAGATCTGTGGAGAGGCGACCCCACTCAGTAAGAATGCCTGTTTTTTTTTCTCATTTTTGTGCAGTAAAACCACCTGTAATTGAATAAATGTAAAGTAGGGCTGTTTAATGTCCTACTCCGGAACATTCCAGGCAGAATGGGTCAACTGGGACGCAGTCCGCCTTGTCCTGTCCATGGCCAGATATTCTATCTTCGTGGCACGACACCACCACCTCCACGATGGCCGCGCAGCAGAGCGCTGGCCCCTCTTCACGGCGCTCCTTCGCGACACCTTCACCCCAGACAATACGCTTTTCTCCATCTCCCGAACCGGTTCCCCTCGGCTGGACGTCTGCCCCCTGCCCCCCTCCGCTGTCCCCCCTGGACCCTGTTGTCTGGACCTTCCCTGGACACTACATCGCCCTTGATCCCCCCCAGACCCCCTTTCTTCACCTGGAACGAGCCCTTTGGTCCTCTGCACTCCCCCGATGTGTCTTCTGAGTGTTTTGCGAATATTATTGTGATGTCAAAATATGTACCTTGTAATAATAAAAGATAAAAAAATAAAAATAAAAAAAAACATTCCAGGCAGAGCAATGACATATCCATAGAAACAGGCAGGCGACGGAACCCCTAAAATGTTACACACTGTATCTTTCAAATAACTGTACAGTGGTACCTCACCTTACTAAATTAATTCGTTCCAGAAGTGGTTTCGTAACGTGAATTTTTCGTAAGTTCAGTAGCTATTTCAATGGAAAAAGCCTGATTCGTTCCAAGGTTTTTTTTTTATAGTGTAACATTTTTTTTATAGTGTAACATTTTTTTATAGTGTAACACTGTGTTCTGCGTAGAGACTGTAGACCCAGGACTAAACGTGGACTATACCAGGTCTAGACCAAGGTCTAAACCTGGACTAAACCAGGACTAGACCAGGTGGATTAAAGCGCCGCGTGCAGGTCTATTTCCTGGTTTCGTTTCGAGTCACGGCTGAGGCGAGCAGCGAGGGGGACCGCACGCAGTCTGAGCGCATGAACGAACGCAGGTAAGAGTGGTGGTTTAGACCTGGTTTAGACCTGGTTTAGACCTGGTTTAGACCTGGCACGGTTTGAGCACGGGTCTCGTCCTCGTGCCCCACGCCGGGTCATGCTGCGCTATCACACACGTGTCCGCGCGCACACACACCGCCCTCCTCCTTCCCCCCACACTTCACTATTAATACATTTTGTTGAAAATCTATGAAAGTTTGAGTGTTTAAACGAGAGACAAATGTGAGAAAAGTTTAAATTCAGTCTGAGAAAAGCGTATAATGTGTGTGGCTGAGCGCGCATTATTTGAATTTTTGAGATTTTGCGTTTCGTAACTTGAATTTTCTTTCGTATCTAGAGACCAAAATTGACCGTGAAGGCGTTTCGTAACTTGAAATTTTCGTTTGTTGGGTCTTTCGTAAGGTGAGGTACCACTGTACTTCTCAGAGTAGTTTTCAGACACTTTTACTACTCTATAGTTCAGTGTAACAGTACAGACAATATGACATGATTTGAACATTTGTGTTTCTTGGAGCGGCAGTAGCTCAGTCGGTAGCGCATTTGTCTATTGATCCAGGGGTTGGCGGGTTGACCGCGTGTGATCCCAGCTCCCACAGATGAGCGCTGCCGTTGTGTCCTTGGGCAAGACACTTAACCCCACCTCGCCCCCAGTGTCTGTGGACACTGGTAGCCCCCATGGCAGAAGATACATCAAGGCCTGTTGTGACGTGAGCCGTCCTCCTGTGGACCCACCACCCGCGGGAGGATACATGGGGGCTGGTGCATTGTGTTCTGGGCAGCAGATCTGTTTGGACGGCTGCCCAAAAGTGGAAGAAGATGAATGAATGAATGAATGTTTCTTGCTCCACTTCTTCAGATATGATTTAATGTTCTTGTTTTTTGTGTGTACAATTTGAAAATACCAGATTTTGTGCATTATTCAAGGTTTTCCTCATTCCTCATTTCCAACAGTAAAACCTATATTTGATTTGTACATATTTACCTCATATCTGGGCTTAATAGTTCATCATTCATAGTTCATAGTTTTATTGTCAGATTCTGCAATATGTACATGTATGTTAACCTTTAGCGGAAGTGTACGGCAGATGCGCTCCGCCGTAAGGAGAAGTTTACAAGTGAACAGGCTAATACAGCTAATATGCGCGCAGTGATACGAATCGGGAGACACAATACGCGAACGCAATCTACGCTGATGGATGTTTCATGGAGAACTGTTTGGGACGCAAATATATCAAGAAAAACAAGCTTTATTTCATGTTGCAGTGAAGTTACCAGACCTACTTACGTGGGCTCCAGAAAACGAGCCGAACCGGTGTACTGCCGAAATGGGCCGCTTCGTCAAAATGGGCCGCCTCGTCTACTGCGCATGCGCACCACCCCTTTAAGCGTTGTTTAAAGTTTAAATGCCGTTTAAATGCCGTCGAGTTGAGTTCTCGAGGCAGAAATGGAGTTGTTTTCAACAGTGACAACACAAGTGAGTAATATTTTAACAATCTGTTGGTTTTATTGTATGTTTTAACCAATTAAACATGTAACGAACGATATGTGAATGTTAGATTTGCAGCAGAATATCTACGTCAGATGATTATAGTTTGGATTTAACATTTGACTGCATCGTTATTGTTTTCATTCCATCGTATTTTGTTATTTTGTGATGTGAACGTAGAAAACGTTGTATATATATGTTATATGATGTTCTCATTACATTTGTTTAATGTTCTCTGCGGTACAGTTTTTTCATTACACACTTAAATTCTCCTGTGTGAGATCAATAAAGTCATTTCTTCTAATTGTTTTCTAACAGGAACGCGTTCATCAGCTCAGTGAAGACGTCTTGAAGGCTCGACTAGAGGTCGCATGTGCTCCTAGACGCATCATTGTGATAAATTTCCCTCCTTGGATGAATATACTGTATATATTTTTGTAAATAAATGTTTCTTCTGTTGTCCCTTTTCCTGTCCTCATAAATCATGAATAAGAGACAAGCCCATTGTTTTAAATTGAATTGCACGAAATTGTCCCGTCTTCAGTGTCCCTGTATCACAAAGGTGAGGTATACTACTTGTAGTGGATGCATTATTTGGGTAAAGATATATATCTGTCAAGACATCTTCACATATTCATATAAATGAGTAAATAATGGTGATTCTACAGTGGGAGCCTTATTTAATGGGTCAAGTGGGCTGTCAAAATGAGCTCCCTTCAGTCGGAGCCTGATTTGATAGATAATATAAGCATGTCGAAATTAACTGCCTACGCATATATAAATGAGTTGGAATTTTACATGACTAAAGACAATGCAAACAGCTCAATAGAATCACCATTATTTACCCATTTATATGAATATAGCTAAGGGGAGCTCATTCCGACATGCTTATATTATCAAATAGACTGTTAAAATGTTGCTTACTTGCGGTGTCACTGTTGAAAACAACTCCATTTCTGCCTCAAGAACTCAGCTCGATGGCATTTAAACGGCATTTAAACTTTAAACAACGCTTAAAGGGGTGGTGCGCATGCGCAGTAGACGAGGCGGCCCATTTTGACGAAGCGGCCCATTTCGGCAGTACACCGGGATCAGCTGAGACTGTCAGAGGTAAGCCGGTGTCAACACACGTAAGTTTTAGAAGGAAACCCATACAGATTAATGTTAAAAAAAAAACAAAAACGCACTATCCCTTTAAGCATATTACTAAGAGGAGGAAACAAAACTAACCAGGATTCCCTCAGTAGCGAAGAGGGAAGAGGGAAGAGCCCAGCGTTGAATCCCTGTCCGACGGGCGGGCATGGGAAATGTGGCGTACGGAAGTCCACTTGCCCAGTGTCGATCGGGGGCCTGAGTCCTTCTGATAGAGGCTCGGCCCGTGGACGGTGTGAGGCTGATATCACTATTTTGGGTAATGTGTGTTATGTTAAGTGATGCCCACAGAAAAGAGGCGACTGCAGGAGAGCGAGAAAACCTTCAGGGAGGCAGCAAAGGGGAGCACATCACTGCAGGGGTGGACGTTGCATTGTGATAAAGATGAGATGATACTGTGTACGCTAATTGATTAATTAATCAGACTCATATTTTAGCCTACCACTGGCAATTTTTCATAATTACATTACATTTAAGACGAGGAGCAGCCACACTCCTCCTCCTCCTCCAGGTGGGGGGTTGGTTTGCCCTTTCTTCAGGTCAGAGCAACCGCCCCTCATAATTCCTGTGCACGTCTCTGCCTTTTTGTGTATTTGTTTTTCTGCTTCAAGTTTTGACTTTTCACCAAAATTTAGAATAATGAGTCGAACCAAATGGAATTATAGTATGACCTATAGCGAGTCTGAAATGTTCCTCATACTCGCTGATGACTTTCAACCATCAGACCATACACAAAGTCCATGGGGTGAGCTGCTCGACGGTTGTGAGTTAGATTCCTGGACCAGTTTTCTGCCTGGAGTTTGGATGTTCTCCCTGTGTCTGTGTGACTTCCACCCAAAACATGTTGCATAAGTCAGATCCTCCAGCTAAGTTAGTCCTAGCTCAAGATCTGGAGATGGGTCCCAGTGCTCCTGCCAGGTGTAACCCAGAGACACTGAAGGACGGGTCAAATGCAGAGAAGTTTCTATGGGTGAATCACGTTAAAGAAGGGGTATTACACTTCTATCTTACCTTTTATTATTTCGAAAATGTTATATTTGCTGAAAACAACGTATCAAAATGTTAAATAAATCCAGTTTTGTCAATCCCCCTTCAGAGCACTATGACAATCATCCCGCTAATGAAACTACTGCATACCACGTCCCATCATGTTCAGACCCCCCAGGATTTCGCGGGCATTTTTTGTGATTGTTGCGGCTAAAATGCCTGAATTTGCGGGAGCTTTTCCAAAAAGTTGCGATGAAAGTTGCGGCGCTTTTAAGGTTTTTGTTGCGATTTTGTTGCGGGAGGAAGTGAAAGTTGCGATAAATAGTTGTGATTTTCCCTTTTTGTAATTAAAATTGAGTAATATTTTGAATACTGAGTTATTACTGACAAAGAATAATACAAAGACACAGAGATCACAGATATGGTCCTAAAACAACCTTACCAACATCGAAAATAAATGACTACTAGGAGGGGAACTGTTTCGGTCTTTTGCTGTTATTTTTGTGGGCAAATGGCGCCGCAGACATGTTTCTTTACCATTAGAAGCCGTGTCCCAATTCCCAGAGTGCACAGTTCGGAGCGTGGCCCGAAGGGCATGTGCGTCACACATTTCGACAGTACACCGGCACGACGACTGCTGTCCCACTTCTTTTTTGTCCCATGCGCAGTTAACACGCGGTCTGAAGACCGCAGTCGTTAAGCGGTCCGCGGACTGCAGTCGGGGCTGAGCAAGTGTGCACCTCCTTGACTGCAGTCTGAGCCCCCTTCGGGCCGCGCTCCGAGCTGTGCGCTCTGGGAACTGGGACACGGCCGCAGTTTCGTTTTGTCACACGGAAGTAAGGCAGAAGGAAGTTGGTCGGCGTTCAATACGTCGCAGATGATTGGTCAAAATTGCAACACCGCCCTGAATTCACGGGGATTGGCTGAAGTTGCGTTGAAGTTGCAAATCGCAACATCGCGAATTCCTGGAGGGTCTGCATGTTTGTCCAGCTGTAGTGTATTGTTTTGTGTCCTGCTTTTGTATATTTATGAAAAATGTTCATGTGGGAGCATAGGTGACGTAGGCTTGTGGGCGGAGCTTTGTACAGTGTCGTACTGCTAACCATAGGGCCTGGAAGAGATGAATCAAACATACATGGATGACATATAAGACTATTTAGTTTTTGATGAGAGAACAATGTTATATCACATTAGAAAGCTCAGAAAAGTCAATGTAACTGTATATTATTTTGCTTTGACCTTCAGTTCTTTGGTGGTGTTTTTTTTTTTTTCTACAGTAGCTCTACAGAACTTCTCAAACTGGCGCTGTTGCTCCATTTCACAGAACATTACCTCCTCAGATCAGCACACAGCCAATCTGGACCTGAGTGAAGGCTATAGATTCATATAAACAAGACATACTGTACTTGGGTTTTGTATTTTTGTATTTTAAATTGTAACATTGATCTCAAATGACTTCATTAAAGAAACACGTCTGCTAACTTTTGGGCAGGCTTTTCACAACTTTCAGAGACCAGAGTTTTGCTGTGATGGTAAAATTAATAATAGTTGGCATCCTGATTCTCTGACAACAACACGGACATCACGAGGTGGAACAGCATTTTCAGCTTTGGGGATGTAAACAGTATAATATAGGAGTATAATATAGAACCTTTTAATATGTGAGAACTACGGACATGTAAAAGAATACTGAACACATTCCACGTCTCCGCGGTGCTGGGTTCACCTGGAGGATTAGCCAAAGTGACTGAATGAATTTTAAATCTTGAAATGTGACGCAACTGAAGCAAAACATCTCAAATCAAACCAGGAGAGACCAGTGAGCTGTGAAGAGGAGAATACTTTATATATGATGTAACTCTATCTGGTGTAGAGCTTTAAAATGTCATTGCGTTGCCCTGGAATGTTCCACAGTATGGCATTAAACTGAATTGTTTTTTGTTTACAGGTGTTTGTATTGCAAAAACTATCTTGAAAACATGTACTCTTATTGTGAGCAGCCCCACCTCTGCACAGATCTGACCTGTAAGTTACAGGGCCGTATTATGGACCGGGCCAGTGGGGGCCGGCGCCCAGGGGACCCAGGGGGCCCCCATATGTTATAGGGCATATCTGAAGAGAACCGAGAGAGAAGGGTGATATGAATTGGGTGGGGGTGGGGGGCACGGACGGCAATCAGAGGACCCCTGGGCTATGGGGTACGGCAATCAGAGGGCCCCTGGGCCATGGGGTACGGCAATCAGAGGGCCCCTGGGCCATGGGGTACGGCAATCAGAGGACCCCTGGGCTATGGGGGAGGGCAATCAGAGGGCCCCTGGGCTATGGGGTATGGCAATCAGAGGGCCCCTGGGCCATGGGGTACGGCAATCAGAGGGCCCCTGGGCCATGGGGTACGGCAATCAGAGGGCCCCTGGGCCATGGGGTACGGCAATCAGAGGGCCCCTGGGCCATGGGGTACGGCAATCAGAGGGCCCCTGGGCCATGGGGTACGGCAATCAGAGGGCCCCTGGGCTGGCCCTGCTGTAGTGCCTCTCATGAATACTCCTAAGGGAGCCCTAACATTTACCAACTAGGGGCTTAAGGAAGTAGGGGGAATGCTTTCAGAGCGCCCTATGATTATGAAAGCCCCTGCTGGCTATGTGGGGGCCCTTGGGAGAGCCCTAATGGGAGAGCATACTGTTAAGAGAGCCCTCTGATTACAAATGTTCTTACAAAGGGCCTCTGATTTACCAAGGGTTTTGAATGTCCTTTCAGCGAGCCCTAAGAGCCAGGATGTGACTTAATTTACGTGTGGAACCGCACATACTTGCAGCAGAACGATCAGAGCACTATGCACGATACTGGTAGTGTTGCCAAAAACAAATCACCGCTATTGGCTCTCTGAAAAGTCGCTAGATTATCATGACATTACTATGATGTCATAACGTCACACACGACTCACTGATATCAAGAAAATGTGTCTACATGGCTGTTGACAATCCCAAAGGTACAGTTTTGAGATCGGGGCTAATGTGCAGTGCTGCTTAACCATGAAATAAGCTTCTGGTGGCGGTGCAGAGCTGAAGTTACATTGAAAAACAATGATTTGACACTCGAGAGATGTGTTTTTTTTAAGTCGCCACATTCACCTAAAAAGTGGCTAAGTCGCTAGATGAGGTTTTAGTCGCCAGAGACGGCCAAAAGTCGCTAAATCTAGCGACAAAGTTACTAACTTGGCAACATTGGATACTGGCGGTATCATGTAGGGGGCAGAGGGCCAACCGGACTCTCATTAATATTTTCCACCATTGTTTGACTCTACCACGAGCTCAACATGGAAGTTCAGAAGATCACCCCTCGTGGTTGTGTCAATATTGCAACATGCACACATGTCTGCGTACCTTGTGTTCAGGTGTGCTACCACTCGTAACATCGACATAAAATACACATGGCAACGCATTCGGGCATGAAATGTGCACACGGCAAGCATATCCTGGGCCTAACGCTGGCCCCAGTAGACAGCTAGTAGAAGCTGATGAGAAGTGGTTTCGCTCCTGCACAGTATTGTGTGTACACAATACTCGAAACTGTCATTGCGACACATCCAAAAGTTCAGAAATCTCCAACTCCATGCAAATTTATCGCGCGTCTCGACCATATCGTGAAGCGAGTGTCCAATAGCCGAGGTAGACTCAGGGGCGGGCTGTACAGTGGGCCAGTCACAAACGGTCATTCTCCAGACTGGCTCGAACTAAAAATGAGCTTAGGATGAAAATGTGCCAAAATCGGTTGAATTCACTCTCCCTTCTTGCAGTAGAATCAGAGTTTGTTCGACAGCTCGATAAGTTAGTGGATGACTTTGCGAGAAGGAAGAGCAGAAAGAAACTTTTGTAGAATCCTTAGGTACGGTAGGTTGTCTGTTCCATTTATTGTAAAATACAGTAATCCCTCGGTTTGGTTCCAGAAATAACCCGCAATAAGAGAAATCCGCGAAGTAGGACAACTTTATATTTTACAATTATTCTCCATGTTTTAAGGCTGTAAATGCCTCACCACACACATTATACACTTTTCTCAGACTGGAATTAACCTTTTCTCACATTTGTCTCTAGTTTAAACACTCAAACTTTCATAGATTTTCAACAAAATGTATTAATAGTGACACATGGGGGGAGACACGGCTCCGGAAGCCCTGTCGGACGCGCGAGGAGCACCGCCACATCCCGGGACGCGACGCGCACCAACCCCTTGGAGAAGTGCGCGACACGTGCACCCTCATCATGGTCAAATCCGTGACAGAGCAGCACGACCAGCGCGAGGCCGCGCCTGGACCGCGTCCTCTCAGCCCGAGCCACAAACCAAACATGCACAAACGAACGCAAGAGCCGCATGGAAGGATTTAATCCTAGTTCAGACCTGGTCCAGTCCTGGTCTAGTCCAGGTCCAGTCCAGGTCTAGACCTGGTTTAGTTTTGGTCTAGACCTGGTTTAGTCCACATTTAGTCCTGGTCTACTCTCTTAGCCAATCAGGACGCAGAACATAGTTACACTATAAAAAAAAATGTTACACTATAAAAAAAAATTGAAAAAAAAAAAATTAAAATCCTTGAAGCAGCGAGGGCGCGAACAGTGAACCGCGATAGAGCGAGGGATTACTGTAAACGCTTTTTAAATAAAATTTTTTTTTAAAAAATAAATAATTCTGCTGCTTACGGTTTGCATCAAACTGAAAAGTTTTTTATCGTCTAAGAATCAGGAAGTTACCTCATCAAAAACACACCTGGAGTTGTGTTAATGTCCTTCACACGTGTTTGAGTAATCCTGCATCATTAGTCTGTCTACATCTCCAAAGCTCAAAATGCTCTGTTCCACCTGGTGATGTCACAAAGTGGTCAATTTCAAGTTAACACCTGCCTTTTACCTTTTGTTCAGAAGAGATTGGCAATTCCAGGGCTGGAATGATCCAAATGAAGGTTTATGGAGTTTAAAATCCAGGTGTTTGAGGGCAGATCTCAGAATGGGCCTTTAACAGTACCTCCATGTAAAGCACACGTAACCTTTGGCTCTTGTGTCACTGCGTCATTACAGTGTTCAGAATAGACTGAGGGCGCATTCAGACCCACGGCTAACAACTGCTCGTTTTACGCCGCCTTTCCGTGACCTTTGACCTCTCCTTTCAGCCTAAACAATGGCTCATTTTCTTTATTTGATTTTGATATTTGATTTTTTTGTACCTGAGGGCCCCTCCTCCTTTGGATTTCGTCAGTGCAGTCTCCAGGCCTCTAATCAAGCCGCCTTCTGCTTTTTTCTGCTTTTTTTTTTGTCAATTGTTGCCATGACGACCAACAGCGATTTTCGTTATTGTCCAGGAGAATGCCACATGGGACATTACACAAGCTGAGTGTGTGTGAGAGTCCTGCTTTGGAACAGATATTTCTACAGCTTGTGTTATGTAATATGTAAAGAATCCTACATGTTCCACAGATTCATTCACACGTTTAACACACACAGGCTGAGTTCTCCAACTAATAATAAAGGTTACTCAAACATTTGTGAATGAAACCGAACAAAACTCCGGGTGTTTTTGATTCTAACACGGCTTAAAGATCCCATGACATGGTACTTCTTGATGCTTTTATATGGCTCCTTAATGGTTCCCTAATACTGTAAATGAATCCTTCTTCAAAATCAACACTCAGTGCATGAGAAACAGAGATAAGATGAGAGAGTAATTTTTCTCTCTCTGAACACTCCATAATGGGCGTTGTTGCTTGAATGCAAATGAGGAGAAAAGAGCTGGCCAATAGTAGAGGGTGGGGGAGTGGCCAAATGCTCCGCTCTCCGCTGTAGCTCACAGCTGATCCATTTCCTTGTTTTTGCACGGGGGGAGAGATTTGAAGCGTTCCATTGAAAAATAAACACATTTCCACAGAAAATAAAATTAAACCACTGCTGTTCAAAGGTCCAGAGGCTCAGATAAAGGACTTCCGAGCCTAGAAACACTCGGACGTGCCTCCAGGCAAATAAAAAAACGCATTTCGCATTGCCTAGCGCATTCGCAGTCCAAACTCTCTGGGCGTGATTTACAGAGACGCTGAGTACAGACAGACGGGGGTGGAACTGCATTTGCATTTCTTTTTTCAATCTGACGTCAATAAGTTTCCTTGTTCAAAATCGCCCGTTTGAGCTCTGATTTTTTGTAACGCAGAAAAGGGTCGCAAATGCTCAGTTTAGACATTTCACAACTTTTAACTATGGGGGGGGGGGGCTAAACAGGGTAGGGGAGCTCACATTAACGTTCAAAAACCTCAGAAAGTGAAAATTTCATGCCATGGGACCTTTAAAGGAAAAGTAAAGTTTTTTACAATCTGAGCCTTATTTCGGTAATAAAACAAGTTGTTTTACTCACCCATAGCACTTTGGTGTCATATGGAGCATTTCCGGAGATGTTTTAGATTTGCGATCTCCGTAATGTGAGTTCTCGGGGCACATGTTTGCGGTCTCCAAATAACACAAACTTTAGCACTTTTCAGATCATAGAAGCTCGATGTCTTAGTCTACGATTTCGTTTGGTCAAAAGTGGCCTGTAATCTGAGATTTAGCCATAGTTTCGAGTAGATGAGGAGGCCAGTGCGCATGTGCGGACTGTGCGCTCAGCTCCCGGGACCCAAACATGAAACGCAAAGCTGTAAACTATGGATAAATCTGGGATTACAGGCCACTTTTGATTCAAACGAAATCGTAGACTAAGACATCGAGCTTCTATGATTTGAAAAGTGCTAAAGTTTGTGTTATTTGGAGCCCGCACGGGGCATATTACATGCTCGGGGAATATATTATATGCCCCGAGCTATGGCTAGAAGTCGCGCTAGGCTAACGCTAATCTAAAACATCTCTGGAAATGCTCCATATGACACCAAAGTGCTATGGGTGAGTAAAACAACTTGTTTTATTACCGAAATAAGGCTCAGATTGTAAAAAACGTTACTTTTCCTTTAAAGCTCCGAAGAGTCATTTTTGCGTAATGTGGGACCTTTAAGAAGATCAAATTGGAGAAGAAAGGAAGTACCGAGCAGTGGGTGCGAGCTGATGGTGGTACAGCAGGGGGTAGATGGTGGATGAAAGTCTCCCCCTCTCTCTTCCTCCTCTTCCTCTCTTTCGTTCTCTCTCTCTTCTGATTCGAATTAGTCAATATCCATTATTTTTTCCATTATTTTCTTCAATCTGTGTCTGTCTTCTCTCTCAGTCTCTCCATTCATCCATCTCTATTTCCCTCAGGCCATGTTTTTCTCTTTCTCTCTCTCTCTCTCTACTATTTCTCTCCCTCTCTCTCTCTGTCTCTCATTCCTGTTACTCAATCCATCCATCTCTCTTTCCCTCTGGGTTTCTTGCTTCTCTGTTTGCCCCTCTCTTCCTCTCCCTCTGTCACTTCTGTCGCTCTGTTCATCCATCTCTCCTTCCCGGTGGTCTTGTCTTCCTCCTCGGCCTGACCCCGGCTCTCTCCTCTCAACACAAACCGCAAACCTTCCAGTAACGTGGCAACAGCTCCACAGCCTAAGCCTCTACCTTTCCACAACCTCCAAACCTTTTTTTTTCTTTTGCTCACAGCCACCACTCTCTTCCTTCCTCTGTCATCATCCCTTTTCTCTGCTCTCTTTCCATCCCCCGATACCTCGCAGTCCTCCGCAACTCTTCCGCTTCCTCTCCTAAACCCCCTCTCCCTCTCTCACTCTTCACTCCTAATCACTCTCTTCTCACTTTCTCTCCACATCCCTCTCCTCCCTCCTCATACCGTCACTTTCTTTCTCTCTCCATCCCTTACTCTCACCCCTCCCTCCCTCTCTGCTTATCCCCCTCTTCCTCTCTCTCTCTTTCTCTTTCTTCTCCCTCTCCCTTTTTCTCCTTATTCCTCCCTCTCCTCTCTTCCTCGCTTTCTCTCTCTCTCTACCTCCATCCCTTTCCTCCTCTCCTCCTCCCTCACACCCCTCTCTTCTCTGTCTTCTCCCTCCCTTCCTTTCACTTCGGCTCCCTCCTTCTCTCTCCCCTCTCCCTTTCTCCCTCTTTTCTGTCTCTCTCTTCTCTCTCTTCTCCCTCCCCTCTCTTTCTCTCTGTCTCCCTCCATCCCTCTCCCTCTCTCCTCCTTCCTGTTTCTCTCTCTGATTTGAGCCCTGCTGAAATGGCTGAGACTTATTTTTAGCACATTTAATTTGAATTAACGTCCGAACTTTGAACAAAACAAATACAGTGGTACCTCACCTGACGAAATTAATTCGTTCCAGAAGTGGTTTCGTAACGTGAATTTTTCGTAAGTTGAGGAGCTATTTCAATGGAAAAAGCCTGATCCGTTCCAAGGTTGTTCTTTTTTTTATAGTGTAAAATTTTTTTATAGTGTATCATTGTGTTCTGCATCCTGATTGGCTAAGAGACTGTAGAGCCAGGACTAAACATGGAATAAACCAGGTCTAAACCAGGTGTAGACCAGGTCTAGACCTGGACTAAACCGGGACTAGACCAGGATTAAATCACCCCATGTGGCTCTTCCTTGGTTTCGTGCGGCTTTTGCGTTGGTTTGTGCGTGTTCGGTTTGTGGCTCGGGCTGCGTGTTCGCTGCGGTTCTATTTCGTGCTCGCGGTGCTCCTGTCTCCGCGCTCCTTGCGTGTTCGGCGCCAGAGCTAAGAGGCCGAGAAAGGTGCTTTTTGAGCGGGGATAACAGCGGGGCATCTGAGCGCGCATTATTCGAATTTTTGAGATTTCGCATTTCGTAACTTGAATTTTCTTTCGTATCTAGAGACCAATATTTAACATGAAGGCGTTTCGTAACTTGGATTTTTCGTATGTAGGGTCTTTCGTAAGGTGAGGTACCACTGTACACAAAAAACTGGAAAAAAAAAAGAAAAATTCAGACACATTGATCAAAATCACTACATTTGATGCTTTAATTATTTTGATTGTTTTTACTCTAAAAATACATTTTTAAACTGGTACTTCAATAGTTTTACCTGAGTCAGCTTTTGCCCTTGTATCTGTACTTTTCCTTAAGTAACAAAATGGAGTACATCGTCCACCACTGCTGACCAGTCAAAAGTCTGGACACAGCCTCTCATCCAGTGTTTGTTTGTTTGTTTATTTTTTCTATATTTCTACTAAACAAAAGACATCACATATAATGCAGGTGTGTGTTTTGTAGGTTTTGCCCACTGACAAAGAAATGAAGAGTCTATCATTTTAATGGTAGTTTTATTTTAACATTGAGAGAATATTAAAAATAAAATCCAGAAAATCACGTTATAGAAAATATATTCATTGATTTACATTTCATTGTGTAAAATAAGTATTTCATACAACCATTAAGAGTTCTGCTCCCACAGACCAGTTAAACACTCCTAATCCACTCGTCTCCTGAATTAGACGCCTGTTTTAACTATTCACCTGTATAAAAGACACAGAATCAGTCAGTCAGACTCCAAACTCTCCAACATGGGAAAGACCAAAGAGCTGCCAAAGGATGTGAGGGACAAGACTGTACCTGCACAAGGTGGAATGGGCTCCAAGGCATCAGCAAGAAGCTGGTGTAAAGGAGACAACTGTTGGTGCAATCGTTCGAAAATTTAAGAAATACAAAACAACCATCAATCGACCTCGGTCTGGAGCTCCACACAAGATCTCACCTCGTGGGGTTTCAGTGATCATGAGAACAGTGAGAAATCAGCCTAGAACTACACAGGAGGAGAAAGTCAATGACCTCCAGGCAGCTGGGATCAGAGTCACTAAGAAAACCACCGGTAACACTTTACACCACAATGGATTAAAATCCTGCAGTGCTCACAAGGTTTAAGAAGGCACATGTGCAGGCCCGTCTGAAGTTTGCCAATGAACACCTGAATGATTTCGAGAGTGATTGGGAGAAGGTGCTGTGGTCAGATGAGACCAACATCGACCTCTTTGGCATTAACTCAACTATGACCCCAAGAACACCATCCCCAACATCAAGCATGGAGGTGGAAACATTAGGCTTTGGAGGTGTTTTTCTGCCAACGGCACAGGACAACTTCACCGCGCCAACAGGAGGAAGGACAGAGCCATGTACTGTTAAAAT
Source organism: Paratrypauchen microcephalus (assembly GCA_036785185.1). Classification (NCBI taxonomy): domain Eukaryota; kingdom Metazoa; phylum Chordata; class Actinopteri; order Gobiiformes; family Gobiidae; genus Paratrypauchen; species Paratrypauchen microcephalus. The sequence goes on along the minus strand of JAVJIX010000152.1, from coordinate 86,191 downwards.
CCTGAGTGACAACCTCCTTCCCTCCGCCAGGAAAACTGAAAATGGATGGGTCTTCCAACACGACAATGACCCAAAACAAACAGCCAAGGAAACAAAGGAGTGGCTCAAGAAGAAGCACATTAAGGTCATGAGTGGCCCGGCCAGTCTCCGGACCTTAACCCTATAGAAAACCTGTGGAGGGAGATGAAGCTCAGAGTTGCCAAGCAACAGCCACAAAACCTCAATGATTTAGAGATGATCTGCAAAGAAGAGTGGACCTCCTTCTGATATGTGCACAAACCTGATCATCAACTACAAGAAACATCTGACCTCTGTGCTGCAAACAAGGGTTTTAAGTCTTTTTTGACTAAAGGGTTCAAATACTTATTTCAGCCAATGAAATGCAAATCATTTTATTTATTTATTTATGTTATTTTCTGGATTTTCCTTCTGATATTCTAGCTGTCATGGTTAAAATAAACCTACCATAGTCTGTTCAGTGGGCAAACCTAGAAAGAGCGAGGGATGAAATACGTGTTTTCTCCTCTGTAATTACCAGAGGAGAGAGGAGGTTTGATTGACAGCGGGAAAGTGGAGGATTGAGGAGAGGAATCAAGGAGAAGGAAGTGACCCTTCGCTCGACCGCTGTGAGTGTTCCTGACCTGAGCGACCTCTGATTGGATCACACTTAAAGACGACCTCCAACCTCATAGCCCCCTCCCCCGTCTTCTTTTCTCTCTTCTCTTCTCGCTCTCTCTTTTCTCTCACCTCCCTCTTCCTCTCTCTCTCTCTCTCTCTCTCTCCTCACATTACTCCCTTGCTCCTCTAAGCTTTCTCCTCTCTCTCTCCCTCCTCTCCTTCCTCTCTCTTCCCTACACCCCTCTCTCTCCTATCTCCCTCCTCTCCCTCTTCTCTCTCTCTCCCTCCTGTCTTCCCTCCATCTCCCTCATTCCTTCCTCTCTCCCTCCTATCTGCCCCCCTCTCTCCCTCCCCTCTCTCTTCATCTCTCTTTCCTTCATCCCTCTCCCTCCTCTCATTTCCTCTCTCTCTCCCTCCCTCCCTCCCTCTTCTCACTCTCTCCCTCCTCCTCTCCTTCCTCTCTCTTCCCTTCATCCCTCTCCCTCCTATCTCCCTCCTCTCCCTCTTCTCTCTCTCTCCCTCCTGTCTTCCCTCCATCTCCCTCATTCCTTCCTCTCTCCCTCCTATCTCGCCCTCTCTCTCTCCCTCCTCCTCTCCTTCCTCTCTCCTCCCTTCATCCCTCTTCTCTCTCTCTCCTCCTCCTATCTCCCTCTCTCTCTCTCTCCCTCCTCCTATCTCCCGTTCTCTCTCTCTCCCTCCTCTGTCTCCTCTCACTCCCTCCCCTCTCTCTTCGTCTCTCTTCCCTTCATCCCTCTCCCTCCTCTCATTTCCTCTCTCTCTCCCTCCCCCTCCCTCTTCTCTCTCTCTCCCTCCTCCTATCTCCCGCTCTCTCCCTCCCCCCTCCCTCTCCTCTCACTCCCTCCCTCTCTCTTCGTCTCTCTTCCCTTCATCCCTCTCCCTCCTCTCATTTCCTCTCTCTCTCCCTCCTCCTCTCTCTTCGTCTCTCTCCCTCCTCCTATCTCCCGCTCTCTCTCTCCCCCCTCCCTCTCCTCTCACTCCCTCCTCCTCTCTCTTCGTCTGTCTTCCCTCTTCTCTCTCTCCCTCCCCCCTCCCTCTCCTCTCACTCCCTCCTCCTCTCTCTTCGTCACTCTCTCCCTCCTCCCTCTCCTTCCTCTCTCTTCCCTTCACCCCTCTCCCTCCTATCTCCCCCTCTCTCTCTCTCCCCCCTCCCTCTCCTCTCTCTCCCTCCTCCTCTCTCTTCGTCTGTCTTCCCTCTCTCCTCTCCCTCTCCGCACGTTGCCAGTTGGCTCACACTTCACAGGAGTCCTCTCATTTCTCCGAGTGCTTTTTGATGAGTTTGTTTGTTGCCAGGTTTCATGAGCAGTTTCATCCTCCGGTGACTCCTGTTCCTCTGACCGTTCTCTACAGATTAAAATGTGATTAATCGCACGCTAAACTGCGTACGACAGCTTTTCATGCTTTTCTAACTGAAACTTGGTTTGGCGGGATCGTACACGTGGCGAACATTTATCCGACTTTTACATCAGTGAAGTGGCAGTTTGAGAAAGAAAAAAGTTGAGAAGAAAAGTACAAAAAATACAGGAAGTAGCGCTCAGTTATCAATAAAGTGTATGTACCTAATTTTTCCACTGTGTACTGTCTGCGTCTAGTTATAACGCTTTATATTGTCCGGTATTCAGGATGTGTACGTTAGCATGCTAGTTACCTCATCAAAAACATACCTGGAGTTGTGTTTTGTTTCATTCACACATCTATGTTTTTTTAATCATTAGTCTGTCTACATCTCCAAAGCAGTTGTAGTTTTCAGGTTAAAGCCTCAGTGTGTAGGATTCGTGGCGCATAGGTGGATGGTGCTATTGCACTTCCTGTTTTAGCTACGGCAGACCTCGAGGGTCACCCGGGCGCGCCGTAACGCGGACAGCTCGCGTACCAGCGCAAAAAACACTACTGTATACATAAAACGCGGTCCCGTTCACTTTTTTTTTTCTTTTCGCATGAAAACACACATTCCCGATCATGTACCATGACACTCTACACATCAAATGAAACCTTACAGTCTCCTCTTTTTGACTATGCAATTCATTTCCCGGCACAACAATCACTCCCCGAGCACATGGGGCTTTTATACGGAAAAGCACAAAACGAGGTTTGTTACTTAGCTTACCTTTGAAGGCTCTGGACAGGTCAAACTCTGTATTTCACCATAAACTTGGTCTCAATCTGTCCGTAAGGATCCAGCGAATAAAATCCAGTAAAACAATTTAGTCCAAAACACGTGTTAGATCCATTACGACGTGTGATCCGGCAACATGCTTGTCGTTGTTTACCCAAAACCACGAGCCTTGCCGAAGGCGGAGCCCAAATGTCCTTCTGCGGCTCTCGTAGTTAAAATGGCTGCCTCTGCATGGGGAAGATCCCCCTTTTATGTGACTATATCTAAGTCCAACAGAATACTTTGATTTCATGATGGAAGTGAAAAGGCTTGGAAAACATTGTATTTTTGAATGGATATCTTCAATTTCTGTAATTAACGGGTAAAAATCTTACACACTGTCCCTTTAACAGTGACGTTTTATCTGTTTTTGGCAAGGTCTGCGCGTTAAACTTGTACGAACGAAACAAAACGCAATTCCAGGTGTGTTTCTGACAATGAAACAACAGCGTAACAGATCAGAAAATGGAGTAACGTGGGCCCTTTAAGACCTGATATATTTTCCATCTCATAGCTGTCACACAGTCTTATTATGCGGTGAGTTATGTCTGTGTTTTGATCTTGATTTATGGTCAGTCGTGCGTCTATTTGTCTCAGCCGCGGTGACGTTCTTTTATGAGAAATCAAATGTGACGTTAATCTAAACAAAGCTCAACTCGACTGTGAGCTGGAAAACACCAGGCTGAATGCAAAGAGAAGTCTGCTACGACTCTATAATGTAATCCCGTCTGACGCTTTCTATCTATTTGTTAATCCCTCTCTTCCATAGTGTGTATATAAATGCACAGAGCTAACCCGCTAGCTCGGTGCTTCTCAATTATTTTCTGTGACGCTCCCCCCCTAGGAAGAAGAAAAAATGTCATGCCCCCCTCCCTGCGCGTGACTATAAATAGTATTATTTGTCTAGAAAATTATTTGTACACCTCTGCATAACATTAAAAACAAAAAAATAAAGAAAGAAACTTACAACAAAGACTGCACTCTTTTTTTGCACTGAGGACTCAAATATTAATGTGTTTTTAATGCAGCTTTGCACACATTTGTTTACATTTTGCAGAAACAAAACTTAAAATCACATGGCTCATTTGCATAAACTCAAAGCGCTGGAAAAAAAAAGAAAACACTCTGTCCTTGTGCCGCTGATGCGTCAGTGGAATATACGTGTTTTTTCTGTGACAGAGGATGTTCTGCTGATGGTGAGTCTGTTCTGTATATCGCGTACTTAAGGTTGCCGACCCCTGCCCCAGAGCGACAACGAGAGCGCCACTGCCAACTACTGTTGTGGATGTGCAATTACACTTAGTTCTAGTACAGTACGGCAAAAAAAGCATGTTTCCCAGGGTCACACCATGCCCCCCCAGGGAGGCCCGCCCCATTATTTGAGAAGCACTGGCTGGTCCAAATAAGAAGCATGGGTGTGTTTCTGGCTCCATCAACTCCAGTTCACTTTACATTGAAAAGGAGTGGCCCGTCTCTCTATAACTGCTGCTTTCAGAGTCGTCATTTGGTCTTAAAATGTCGGTACTGACCCGCTCTACGTGATACTGATTTGTTTTTGTTTTTTTACTATTTTGTCCGTAAATCAAAATATGAACGTTAATAACAGACAAATCAGGCGCCTCGTTCCATGACGTCGCCCCCGCTAGTGTTAGCGACAGGTTTGAACGAGGCGTTGTTAAGCACCTGCTCCCTGCCACATCAGAAGTGCGGGTGGTCAGGGTTGTTAACCTCTACAGCCTCACTCCTGATTGGCTCTTCGGTTGCTGTGATACTCAAGGTCAGAATTCCAATGAGCTTCCTTTGACTGGAGCTGACCACTATTACATCACACTTACTTCAGTCTATTTACATACTACTACTACTACTACTACTACTACTTATACCAGAGGTGTGAACTCGAGTCATGTGACTTCGACTCGAGTCAGACTCGAGTCACGAATTTGATAACTTTAGACTCGACTCGACAAAATATACAAACACTTGCAACTCGACTTGGACTTCAATATCAATAACTCGTGACTTCACTTGGACTTAGGCCTTTTGACTTGTGATGACTTGCTACGTCCGATGAAAAAAAAAAACTCTAAAAGTATGTTGATAAGGACCGCACTCGTTGTACTTGTGAATCTGTGAAAATGTATGCAAAGAGCATGTGTGTGCGACTTGCACAACATCCAATCACAGTAGATCTACGTTGCTTTTATTCGACCGCATCCAAGGCAAATTACACAACAAATGATGCGGAAACAAGCATCCACGCGCCAGTTTGCAAAATGATGCCAAAGGTGATTTGTTATATTATATGATTTGTAGAAATTTTATTTCTTTGTAAAGGGGACTCGAAATGACTCTAAACTAAAATGCTAGGACTTTGGACTCGACTTGAGACTTGTGAGCTTTGACTTCGGACTTGACTCGGCACTTGGATACTCTTGACTCGGGACTTCACTCGGACTTCAGTGCAAAAGACTTAGACTTACTTGGGACTTGCCCAGAAATGACTTTGTCCCACCTCTGACTTATACAGTCTATGCTCTCTCCTTGTTTTTTCTCTTTCTCTGTCCTCTCTCTGTCCCTCTTTTCTTCTCTCCTCCTCCTTTTTCCCTCTCTCTCTCAAAACTCTTACGTGAAGAATCAGAGTTCTGCTGCTTAGTCAATACAACCCCCGTCTCACCTCTTCTCTCTCTTCTTCACTATCCTTTTCTCCTCCCTTATTCTCTCTTCTATCCCCGAACTTACTCTCCTGTTCCCTTCTTTCTTACTCTCCTCCATACCTCTGCCCTCTCTCTCTCACCCTTTCGCTTCCTCATGTAATCCCTCTCTCCCTTTCTCTTTTCACTCTCTATTCCAACCCCTATATCCTCTCTCCTTCCCCTCACCCCCTCTCTCCTCCTCTTTTCCTATGCCTCTCTCTCTCTCTCTATGTGTGTGTCTCTCTCTCCTCTCCATAGCCCCCCTCTCTCCCTCTCTTTCCCTCTCCTCCCCCTCTCTTTTCTGTAATCCATCTTAATACAGTGTGAGTGGAGCGATCAGGGGATAACCGTTCCCTTTAAGCTCCTCATAATCACTGACACTGGGATTGTGATCAAATATAATAAAACCTGGAATAATATGATACATTCAGTGAAAACAAACTCTCAAAACAACCGCTCGATGACACATTTCACTAAAACACTTTTCATTGTATTTAAAGGGCCCAAATTAAACTTTCCTGACCTGTTGTAACGCTGTTTACTCGTCACAAACACACCTTCACTAGAATTATTTGGATCATTCCAGTTCTGGAATTGCCAATTTCTACTGAACTAAAGGTAAAAGGAGCTGTTAACTTGAAAACTACCACTTCATGACATCACAAGGTGGAACAGAGCATTTTGAGCTTTGGAGATATAGACAGAGTAATAATAAAGAGTTAGTCAAACATCCATCCATCCATTTTCTTCCGCTTATCCGGGGCCGGGTCGTGGGGGCAACAGTCTAAGCAGGGACGCCCAGACCTCCTTCACCCCGGACACTTCCTCCAGCTCCTCCAGGGGGACCCTAAGGCGTTCCCAGGCCAGCCGGGAGACATAGTCCCTCCAGCGCGTCCTGGGTTTTCCCCGGAGCCTCCTCCCGGTGGGACATGTCCGGAACACCTCCCGAGGGAGGCGTCCAGGAGGCGTCTGGAACAGATGCCCGAGCCACCTCAGCTGCTCCTCTTGACGTGGAGAAGCAGTGGCTCTACTCCGAGCTCCTCCCGTGTGACTGAGCTCCTCACTCTATCTCTAAGGGAGCGCCCAGCCACTCTGTGGAGGAAACTAATTTCGGCCGCTTGTATCCGCGATCTCGTCCTTTCGGACATTACCCAGAGCTCATGACCATAGGTGAGGGTAGGAACATAGATTGACCGGTAAATTGAGAGCTTCGCCTTTCGGCTCAGCTCCCTCTTCACCACAACGGTCCGGTACAGCGACCGCATCACTGCCGACGCTGCACCGATCCGCCTGTCAATCTCACGCTCCATCCTCCCCTCACTCGTGAACAAGACCCCGAGATACTTGAACTCCTCCACTTGAGGCAGGGACTCCCCACCCGGTTAGTCAAACATGTGTGAACGAAACAAAACAAAAAACCCTGATATGTTTTTGAGACGATAACAACATTCTAACATGTCTTAAAGGTCCCATGGCATGAAATTTTCACTTTCTGAGGTTTTTGAACGTTAATGTGAGCTCCCCTACCCTGTTTAGCCCCCCATGGTTAAAAGTTGTGAAATGTCTAAACTGAGCATTTGCGATCCTTTTCTGCATTTGAAAAAAAGACAGCCCAAACAGGAAATTCTGAACAAGGAAACTTTCTGACGTCACATTTGTGGAAAGGTTTAAAACCCCCGTCTGGATGTCTACCCACCATCTCTGGAAATCACGCCTAGAGAGTTTGGACCGCAAACGAGCTACGCAATGCGAGATGTGTTTTTTATTTGCCTGGAGACACGTGAGAGTGTTTCCAGGCTCGGATGTCCTTTATCCGAGCCTCCGAACCTCTGAAACAGCAGTGGTTTAATTTTATTTTCTGTGGAAATGTGTTTTTTTAATGCAACTCGTCTCATATCTTCGCTTAAACGCGGAAGTGGGTAACAGCGCACAGCGCAGCGCTAAAATGAGGAAAGAGCGGAGCACCCCCACCCGCTGCACTGGCCTGTCTCTGTCCTCCTCATTTGCATTCAAGCAACAACGCCCAGAATAAAGTGTTTCAGAGACATATTTAGCCTCATGAAGACAGTCAGAGTCATATCTCATGCACTGAGTCTTGATTTTGGAGAAGGATTCATTTACAGTATTAGGGAACCATTAAGGAGCCATATAAAAGCATCAAGAAGTACCATCTTTAAATCTTTAAAGCTCACAAGACTCCATTTAGCATAATATAGGACCTTTAAATGTAATTGTTCTCTCTGTTTTAGTGAAAACTTGAAAACACAGTGCAATACAATAATAATATTGGACAATATTTATTACTGTGTCATATCTTGAACTGAGTTTTTGTAGCAGATCCACCTGTTGTTGTGCAAAACCTAATCACAGTGTAATATCCTGTGGGGCAATACTTAAAGGAGAATTAACGTTTTTTTACAATCTGAGCCTTATTTCGGTAATAAAACAAGTTGTTTTACTCACCCATAGCACTTTGGTGTCATATGGAGCACTTCCAGAGATGTTTTAGATTTGCGATATCCATAATGTGAGTTCTCGGGGCACATGTTTGCGGTCTCCAAATAACACAAACTTTAGCACTTTTCAAATCACAGAAGCTCGATGTCTTAGTCTACACTTTAGTTTGAGTCAAAAGTGCCTCTAATCCGAGATTTATCCATAGTTTGGAGTAGATGAGGACAGTCGCATGTGCTCAGTCACAGCTGATTTCGCTCTCAGCTCTCGGGACCCAAACATGAAAGGCAAAGCTGTAAGACGTTTGGACCATCGTGTTTGCAGTACCCACTTCAGTCAGGACCATTTTTTACCAGCAAAGGAAAAGAAAGAAGGCCAGTGGATTCAGCGCACGATTCTGAGAAGTAATGTGAAACCGATGGCTGTTCTCTGCTGCTCCTAAAACTGTCTCCGCTTCATTCTTTCTGTATCCATTCTGTCTCCTCATCCGTATACTCCTCTTCAGTCCTCAGTCCTCCATAAGTCCTCTTCAGCCTCAAAGTCCCAATCTTCTGCCATGTGTCGCTCGCAACAGAAAAGTTCAGAGCGGAGTTTATCTGCGAATCAGCTGTGACTCCGCACATGTGCACTGTCCTCCTCATCTACTCCAAACTATGGATAAATCTCGGATTAGAGGCACTTTTGACTCAAACTAAAGTGTAGACTAAGACATTGAGCTTCTATGATTTGAAAAGTGATAAAGTTTGTGTTATTTGGAGACCGCAAACATATGTCCCGAGAACTCATATTACGGCTATCGCTAATCTAAAACATCTCTGGAAGTGCTCCATATGACACCAAAGTGCTATGGGTGAGTAAAACAACTTGTTTTATTACCGAAATAAGGTTGTAAAAAAGGTTGTAAAAAAACGTTAATTCTCCTTTAAAGGTCCCATGGCATGAAATTTTCACTTTCTGAGGTTTTGGAACGTTAATGTGAGCTCCCCTACCCTGTTTAGGCCCCCCCCCCCCATGGTTAAAAGTTGTGAAATGTCTAAACTGAGCATTTGCGATCCTTTTCTGCGTTACAAAAAATCGGAGCTCAAACGGGCGATTTTGAACAAGGAAACTTTCTGACGTCAGATCGTAAAAAGAAATGCAAATGCAGTTCCACCCCCGTCTGTCTGTACTCAGCGTCTCTGTAAATCACGCCCAGAGAGTTTGGACTGCGAATGCGCTAGGCAATGCGAAATGCGTTTTTTTATTTGCCTGGAGGCACGTCCGAGTGTTTCTAGGCTCGGAAGTCCTTTATCTGAGCCTCTGGACCTTTGAACAGCAGTGGTTTAATTTTATTTTCTGTGGAAATGTGTTTATTTTTCAATGGAACGCTTCAAATCTCTCCCCCCGTGCAAAAACACGGAAATGGATCAGCTGAGCGCTCAGAGCCGAGAGTTTGGCCACGCCCCCACCCTCTACTATAGGCCATCTCTGTCTTCCTCATTTGCATTCAAGCAACAACCCCCATAATGGAGTGTTCCAGAGAGACATTTATGACTCTTTCTCATCTTATCTCTGTTTCTCATGCACTGAGTGTTGATTTTGAAGAAGGATTCATTTACAGTATTAGGGAACCATTAAGGAGCCATATAAAAGCATCAAGAAGTACCATGTCATGGGACCTTTAACACTGTGCTTTAGCTTGTAGATAATATTTAATACAGTACAATATTCTAAACTGAGTTGTGTGAAATATTTCTCTCTGCAGTGTAGAGACTCTAGTGTGTGTATATATGTGTATGTGTCACCCCTACTGCAATATCTGAGCAAGACTTGCAATAACTTGGATAACTAAAGTGTAGTACCAGCTTGTATGGGAGTTTTTTCTTTTTAATTTTTGGCACTATATTTTTTCTGTACTGTGTTGTATATATCCTACTTAAATGTCTGCTTAATGTCCGCACTGAGATGCTTTCAGTCTCATTGGGAGTATGTATGATGTAAATTATACATGTGAACAGTGACAATAAAAGACATTCTCTTCTGTTCTGAAACGAGTCTAACCTCTCCCTGTCTGAAAATGGACTTGCATTTTTCCATGTTTTGAATTGCTTTGAAACGTTTGGAGCTTTTGCGAAATGACAAACACTTTAACAAAACCTCTGCATCAAAGTGAGAAATGTGCCTTTTTCCAGCTCAACAAACAAACAAACACAAACAAGCACAGACTCATTCCATTCCAAAACACATTTTATCCTTAAAAGTATATCTCCTCCTGACAGTGTGAGGTCAGGTTTTCACTGGTGATCCTTACGCCTGACTGCTTCTCTATGTCCTAAGTCATTATTTGATTTTATTTCCTATTTTATTTTCCTTTCTCTCCTCACTTATCATCATCTAACTTAGACTTAGACTTATACAAACTTTATTGATCCACAAGGGAAGTTATTTGGGTACAGAAGCTCATTCATCAAATCTAACAGAGGGTAACAAAGAACAGATGGAACAGCAAAAAAAGAGAGCAGTAGACCAGTGTGGAATGAGACAGTTCTGTTTCTCTCACTGTTTGAGTGGAGCTGTAGGAGCCTGGTGGAGAATGAGCTCCTCTGTGCCTCTATGGCAGGGGCGGGCACACTTTTTGACTCGTGGGCCACAAAGGGTTCTAAAATTTGACAGAAGGGCCGGACCAGGAGCAGGTGGATTTAGTGTTTTGGTAATCCACCTCATAAGAGCAAAAAATAACATGGGATATGTAGAAAACATGTGCTTTATTTCAATTTAAAATGGACAAAAGCATTACAACAAAATGTTCATCTTTCCACAGTAGTTCCACAGTATTTAGCTGTTTATTGAAATGACTCTTAAAACACAGAAGATTGAATAAAATACAGCTTTTTAAAATTACTAACAGTGACTATTTTAAAGCACTGAAAGTTCTCTTCTCCTTCAGGTTCTTTCGTTCTTTCGTTGACTGCTTGCTAGCATAGTTAGCATGTTTTGTGGCAAAGTGACGGCTGATATTATATTCTTTAAAAACCGCTACAGTCTCGTGGCATATCAGGCATACAGCAGCTGATAAGTATTCGGTGAAAAAATATTTACTTGTCCACTCCTTATTAAACACTTTTCTTTTCTTAGCTCTGCTCATCTTTACAGAGGTCAGTGTATCTAGTGCGCCAGCTACTGGAAAACGCCAGAATTGCAGGGAAATTAAAACATTAAAACATTAACAAGGTTTATTAATATAATTTCTTCAAGTTCGGCGGGCCGGATTAAAAAGCTTAATGGGCCGCATATGGCCCCCGGGCCGTAGTTTGCCCATGCCTGCTCTATAGTCTGGTGCAGTGGGTGAGCAGGAGTGTCCATGATGGAGAGCAGTTTGTCCAGTGTCCTCCTGTCCCTCACTGTGACAAATGTCTCCAGCTCACAGCCGATCACGTGAGCAGCTTTACCCATCAGTTTGTCAATCCGTCCGATGTCTCTTTTACTGGTGCTGCTCCCCCAGCAGACCACAGCAGAGTCCAGGGCGCTGGCCTCTACAGACTGGGAGAAGATCTCCAGTAACTTACTGCACACATTGAAAGACCTGAGCTTCCTCAGGAAGTAGAGTCTGCTCATGCTCTTCTTGTACACAGCATTACAGTTGTCCCTCCAGTCCAGCCTGTTGTTCACATGAACGCCCAGGTACTTGTAGCAGTCCACGATCTCCACATCATGACCCTGGATGGTGATGGGCTCCACAGGTGACCTCTTTCTCCTGAAGTCCATCACCAGTTCCTTGGTCTTGTCTAAGTTCAGGAGCAGATGGTTTGTCTGGCACCACTCCACATAATTTGCAATCAGCACCTGTACTCCATCTCTCCTTTTCTCTCTCCAGTGGCGGCACGGTGGCTGAGTGGGTAGCACTCATGCTTCACAGCAAGAAGGTTCGATCCCCGGGTCGCCCAGACCTTTCCGTGTGTGTTCTGTGTGGAGTTTGCATGCATGGTCTGGGTTCGATCCCCGGGTCGCCTGGGCCTTTCTGTGTGGAGTTTGCATGTTCTCCTCGTGTCTGGGTGGGTTTCCTCCTTCAACCCAAAACATGCTCCATAGGTAAATCCTCCAGCTGAGGTCCTGACCAAACCGAAGCAAGAAGATCATGGAGATGGTCCCCGGGCGCAGTAATGTGCTGCTCACTGCTCCTGATAACAGGATGGGTTAAATGCAGAACTGGAATTTCCCCACTGTGGGACTAATAAAGGCATAGCTAGCAAGCTTTCTTTCTTTCTTTCTTTATTTCTTTCTCTCCCTCCTTTTTAAGAAGGACTCATGATTTCGTATCATCACAAGTCTCACAATAATCGTGGACCATCACTGTATATCACATTACAAGTCTCTTTGCTTAAATTAATAGTTTAATTAATAGTTTTTCATTGTCATTTCAGTGTCTTTCTTCATCTCTAAATTACGTTGAATAACATGGTGCCGCAATAGCTAAAAAACCATGATCCTTTGCTCCATTTCAGTGTAAACTACACGAAGAAATAACTGTTATGAAGCACTTTTAAGTCGTCGCAATAAATACTGAACCGTGAAATGCACAATGTGAAAATATCGTATGGAGGGAGTTTGATCCTTACAGCCCTAGTGTGATGTCATCCCCTCTGCTTCTTGTAGTTTTCAGTACATTTTCAACTTTTCTGTGCAAATTGTTTCATTTTTCCTGTTATTTTCACACCAAATTAAGTAGAAATGTGATAATAATAAAAATCTGTCACACACTTCTGCTTTCCCCAAGGAAGCACAGTAGAGCAGAGACACAAACATACTTTAAATTCAGACACTTTTACAAACGTATTGGGGATTAGTTTTTATAATATATTAACTGCAAATAACAGCAACAATTTAAATGAGCATTTAATAACATTTAATAGCAAAATAAGACAAAAACAGATACAAAAACTAATTATTTTTTTATAGCGGGTAAACTAATGAAAATGGCGAGGGACATGTGGGTGGAGGTGGGTCCTGTCTATCCTTGGATTTCATAAATATTAAATTAGGACTGTTGCCATGGTGATTATATTACATTTTATTTATGATTTCTTTTGCATTTAAAGGGCCCATATTACGCTCTCCGATGTTATGTCATTTTCACATGTTTAACACACAAACCTGCATATTTAAACTCTCCTCTCAAACTGGAAAAACACTCTGTTCCACCTTGTGATGTCATGTGGTAATACAGGAAGTGCTCCACTGTATTTGTAAACTCCATACACCTTCACAAGAAGTGAAATCTTTAAAAAACATGGCATTCAATATCACTTTTACGCAGATGATTGCCAAATTTACCTGCCACTGAAGAAACTTGCTCCTGCCCCCCTGACACCTCTGCTTCACTGTCTTAGTGATGTCAAGGATTGGCTGGACCACAACTTTTTAAGTTTAAAGGTCCCATGGCATGAAATTTTCACTTTCTGAGGTTTTTGAACGTTAATGTGAGCTCCCCTACCCTGTTTAGCCCCCCCCCCCCCCCCAATGGCTAAACAGTCTGTGAAACAGTCTAAACTGAGCATTTGCGTCACTATTGACAGTGATTTTAAATTTGAAAAACACGTAAATGCTCGTTAAACGGGCGATTTTGAACGAAAATTAAATCTTTTTTATCTTTTAAATCTTTTGAACAAGTAATTCATGCTTTTATTTCCTCGTGTTTAGATTATAGGGGGTCCTCGGGTTACGACGGTCTCGACTTACGACGTTTCGTGGTTACGAACACGCCCCCATTAAAAAAAAAAAAAAAAATACGCGTCATTCCGTCTTACGCAGTTTGGACTGCGAATGCGACGTAGGCAATGCGAACGGCGGAAGAATGCGCTCTGTTGTGGTTGCCTGGAGGAGAAGACGTCCGAGTGTGCGTGCCCAATGTGGGCGGAAGTCCTTTATCTGAGCCTCTGGACCTTTGAACAGCAGTGGTTTAATTTTATTTTCTGTGGAAATGTGTTTATTTTTCAATGGAACGCTTCTAATCTCTCCCCCGTGCAAAAACAAGGAAATGGATCAGCTGAGGGCTCTGAGCTCTGAGCGGAGAGTTTGGCCACACCCCCACCCTCTACTATTGGCCATCTCTTTTCTCCTCATTTGCATTCAAGCAACAATGCCCAGAATAAAGACTTTGAGAGAGAGATTTATGACTCTTTCTCATCTTATCTCTGTTTCTCATGCATGAGTGTTGATTTTGAAGAAGAATTCATTTACAGTATTAGGGATCCATTAAGGAGCCATATAAAAGCATCAACAAGTACCGTGTCATGGGATCTTTAAATGGACTGGCCCCACAGTATGTCTCTACACCCCCACGCGCAAGCTGAGGTCTGAGGGCCAACTCCAGCTCTAAACCCGGCCTAAACCCGGTCTAAACCCGGTCTTTAGCAGGTCTAAACCTGAGGTCTGAGGGCCAACTCCAGCTCGTGGGGCCTAAGTCCAGACTTAAAACCAGGGGGGATCGGGCTTTCTCTGTCGCCCAAAGCCCAAAGCTGTGGAACAATCTGCCCCGACTATCGAGTGTTTTAAGTCTCGTCTTAAAACCCACTTTTATTCTCTGGCTTTTAACACTGCGCGAGTTTGTGTGCTCCTCTGTGTCTCTTATTGATTTTATTTTATTTTACTTTATTTATTTATTTATTTATTTATTTATTTATTTATTTATTTATTTATTTATTTATTTATTTGTATTTATTTATCTATTTATTTATCTATTTATTTATTTTATTTCATTTATTTTAAGCTTACTTTGTCATTTTATGGTGCTGTTTTAATTTGATTTGACTTATACACACATACTATGTATTCTTTATGTTTTATCTCTGTGCAGCACTTTGGAAACGGCGTCGTTTGTAAAATGTGTCCAAGTGGATTTGGATTTGGATAATTTAGTCCTGAAATTGTCAATCTCTACTGAACTAAAGGTAAAATGTAGCTGTTAAAGGTCCCATGACATGGTACTTCTTGATGCTTTTATATGGCTCCTTAATGGTTCCCTTAATACTGTAAATGAATCCTTCTTCTAAATCAACACTCAGTGCATGAGAAACAGAGATAAGATGAGAAAGAGTAATTTTTCCTCTCTCTGAACACCCCATAATGGGCGTTGTTGCTTGAATGCAAATGAGGAGAAAAAAGCTGGCCAATAGTAGAGGGTGGGGGCGTGGCCAAACTCTCAGCTCTCCGCTCTGAGCGCTCTCTGATCCATTTCCTTGTTTTTGCGGGGAGAGATTTGAAGCGTTCCATTGAAAAATAAACACATTTCCACAGAAAATAAAATTAAACCACTGCTGTTCAAAGGTCCACAGGCTCAGATAAAGGACTTCCGAGCCTAGAAACACTCGGACGTGCCTCCAGGCAAATAAAAAAACGCATTTCGCATTGCCTAGCGCATTCACAGTCCAAACTCTCTGGGCGTGATTTACAGAGACGCTGAGCACAGACAGACGGGGGTGGAACTGCATTTGCATTTCTTTTTTCGAGCTGACGTCAATAAGTTTCCTTGTTCAAAATCGCCCGTTTGAGCTCTGATTTTTTCTAACGCAGAAAAGGATCGCAAATGCTCAGTTTAGACATTTCACAACTTTTAACCATTGGGTGGGGGAGCCTAAACAGGGTAGGGGAGCTCACATTAACGTTCAAAAACCTCAGAAAGTGAAAATTTCATGCCATGGGACCTTTAACTTGAATACTACCACTTCATGACATCACAAGGTGGAACAGAGCATTTTGAGCTTTGGAGATGTGGACAGACTAATAATAAAGAGCTACTTAAACATTTGGGAATGAAACAAAAACTCCAGGTGTGTTTCTGATGAGGTAACAACATTATAACGCGATTTAAAGCTCACAAGAGTCAATTTTGCGTAATGTAGGACCTTTAAAACAAATCTGAGCTCAAAGACGACATTGCTGATCAGCAGATGTTTGAGTATTATGGGGTCCTTGATCTCTGACACACTGCCCCCTGGTGCCTGGGGTGGTTTGTAATCTGAGCTCTTTACATAACATTTCATTACGGCCATTATACTTCCTGACCTGGACAGATGCAGGTTCATCATCCACAGATTCTACAGTAGAGACATACAGAGACAGATGGGGCATGTGTGGGATTATGGCCTTTTTCAGGACTATTGTGTAAGATAGAGAGATGTCCAGGTGACAAATTTAATTTCTCCTTCTGCCAAAGATGGAGAGATTACAATTAATATCCTGTTGAAGTGCAATACCCCCTCCTTAGTAAGAAACACATTAAAGAGGGTGTGCTATGCAAAGTTAACTTTTTGGAGCTTTCTACCATGTTATAATGTTGTTCCCTCATCAAAAACATGCCAGAAGATGTTTTACAGTAATCCCTCGTTTATCGCGGGGGTTAGGTTCCAGAAATAACCCGCAATAAGAGAAATCCGCGAAGTAGGACAACTTTATATTTTACAATTCTTCTCCATGTTTTAAGGCTGTAAACATCTCACCACACACATTATACGCTTTTCTCAGACTGGAATTAACCTTTTCTCACATTTCTCTCTCGTTTAAACACTCAAACTTTCATAGATTTTCAACAAAATGTATTAATAGTGAAGCGTGGCCGGACGCGCGAGGGGAGCGGAGACATGAGTCACTGGATCCGCAGGAAGCACCGCGCTCATCCAACGGCACTGCCACGTCCCGGGACACGACCCGCACCAACCCCTTGGAGAAGTGCGCGACACGTGCACCCCTCATCGTGATCAAATCCGTGACAGAGCAGCACGACCGGCGCGAGGCCGCGCGTACACCGGGGCTGCGAGCACGAGATCGAACCGCGGCGCCCGGACCGCGTCCTCTCAGCCCGAGCCACAAACCAGCCGCACGAAACCAGCAAAGAGCGACACGTGGTGGTTTAATCCTGGTTTAGTCCTGGTTTAGTCCTGGTCTAGTCCCGGTCCCCCCGCGTCCCCCATCTATCAATCAGCAAAGTTCTGTTACCCAATCAGGACGCAGAACACATTGTTACAATATAAAAAAAATTGGAAAAAACTAAATTGAAAAAAAAAAAAAATCCACGAAACAGCGAGGGTGATCAGTGAACCGCGATAGAGCGAGGGACCAGTGTACACGTAAAGTAGAGCTGTTTAATGTCACACTGTGGAACATTCCAAGCAGAGCAATGACGTATCCATAGAAACAAGCAGGTGACGACCTCTCCACCAGAAAAGTTACACAATGCAGCTTTAAAGAAGACGTATCGTGCTTGCGTCTGCTGTAGTTATCGTCTAAGACAGCCCTGGTCCACACCGCGTAGGAAATGTTCATATGATTCTGATATTTGTAGATTTCTCTGATTCATTTCCACAAAAACATGAGCGTCCTTCCGCACACTCGTCTGCTGGATCATTATGTGGAGTCCAAATGCAGAATGTTTGATTTCGAGGGGTGATGTGAGTGTAGAGCTGCCTCCAGGCCTGAGCGGAGTTTGTGAATGAACAAAAGAGATTAAAATTCCGCTCACTGTTGATTCTGAGAGAAACAACAACACAGAACTCATCCACACACTTCTCCTGTCTCTCCATCCTCTGTCTCCTTTTGTCTGTCTCTCCCTCCTCTGTCTCCTTTCTCCTGTCTCTCCCTCCTCTGTCTCCTTTCTCCTGTCTCTCCCTCCTCTGTCTCCTTTTGTCTGTCTCTCCCTCCTCTGTCTCCTTTTGTCTGTCTCTCCCTCCTCTGTCTCCTTTCTCCTGTCTCTCCCTCCTCTGTCTCCTTTCTCCTCTCTCTCCCTCCTCTGTCTCCTTTCTCCTCTCTCTCCCTCCTCTGTCTCCTTTTGTCTGTTTCTCCCTCCTCTGTCTCCTTTCTCCTCTCTCTCCCTCCTCTGTCTCCTTTTGTCTGTCTCTCCCTTTTCTCCCTCTCCCTCTCTCTCCCTGCATTCGTGTCTACCTCATCGTTCCTCTCCCTCCTCTCCTCTCTTCTTCCTCTTCTTCTTCTCTGTCTTGTTTCTCTCCTCTCTTCTTCCTCCTCTGCCTATCACCCTCCTCTCTTTGTCGCTCTCTCTTCTTTCTCTCCTCCTGTTCTCTCCTCTCTCCTCCCTCTTCCTTCCTTCCTTCCTTCCTTCCTTCCTTCCTTCTCTCTCTCCCTCTCTCTGCCTGCATTCGTTTCTACCTCATCTTTCCTCTCCCTCCTCTCCTCTCTTTATCTCTACTCTCCCTTCTTTTTTCTCATCCTGTCCTCTCCCTCCTCTTCTCTCTCCTCCTCCTCTCCTTCTATCGCTCCTTCCTATCTCCCCCTCTCCTACCCTCCAGCTCATTACCTCCTCTTTTTCTCTCTCTTTTTGTCTCTCCTCTTGTCCTCTTCAATTCAGCGTGTTTAGAAAAGCGATATATAAACAAAATGTGTTATCTCTTCCTCTTTGCCTCTCTCCTCGCTTTCGCTTCTCTCTCCATCTTTCCCTCCTTTCCTCTCCTCCTCCTCCTCCTCTTCTCTGACCCTCTCTGCTCTCAAACTCATCCAAAGAAGCACATTGTCCTTTTTTTTTGCTCCTGTTTTGATCGTTTCACCAAACCGGCTTCAATCAAGCACCTTCACCACATTTGATTTTCTCTCTCTCTTTTTCTTTTTTTTTTACTTTTGTGGGTGAAAACCTCCCGTCACTTACAGAACTGTCACCACGACAACCATCAAATGTAGAAGTGAAGACGCGACCGATATCAAACCACTCTGGCGTTTTTGAATCTTGATCTCAGAGTGAGCCTGTGGAGTGACAGAACTTCTTCTTCTTCTCTCTTTCTCTTCTTTTCTCTCTGTCTCTACCTCTTTCTCCGTTTCTCTTGCCCTCTCTCTCTTCCTTCTCTTTCTTTGCCCCTCTCTTTCTCCGTCTCTCCTCCTCCTTGCTCCCCTCACTCTCTCTCCCTCTTTCTGTCCCTTTCTCCCTCTCTCTCTCTAGTCTCATCTCTTTTCTGTGATCCGATTCTTCTGCTGCTCAAACGAGACTCGCTCTTTATTTTTATATTCACATTTATGTATATGACAGAAGCCGGTGCTCAGTATGACGCAGAACTGACCCGTGTGAGCTCAGAAACACAGACCTGGAGTTGTGTTTTGTTTCATTCACATGTTTGACTGATCCTTTATTATTTGTCTCAGACCCCCCAGGATTTCGTGGGCATTTTTTGTGATTGTTTCGGGCTAAAATGCCTGAATTTGCGGGAGATTTTCCAAAAAGTTGCGATGAAAGTTGCAGTGCTTTTAAGGTTTTTGTTGTGATTTTGTTGCGGGAGTAAGTGAAAGTTGCGATAAATAGTTGCGATTTTCCCTTTTTGTAATTAAAATTGAGTCATATTTTGAATACTGAGTTATTACTGACAAAGAATAATACAAAGACACAGAGATCACAGATATGGTCCTAAAACAACCTTACCAACATCGAAAATAAATGACTACTAGGAGGGGAACTGTTTCGCCCGGTCTTTTGCTGTTATTTTTGTGGGCAAATGGCGCCGCAGACATGTTTCTTTGCCATTAGAAGCCGTGTCCCAATTCCCAGAGCGCGCGGCTCGGAGCGTGGCCCAAAGGGCATGTGCGTCACACATTTCGACAGTACACCGGCGCGACGACTGCTGTCCCACTTCTTTTTTGTCCCATGCGCAGTTAACACGCGGTCCGAAGACCGCAGTCGTTAAGCGGTCCACGGACTGCAGTCGGGGCTGAGCAAGTGTGCACCTCCTTGACTGCAGTCTGAGCCCCCTTCGGGCCGCGCTCCGAGCTGTGCGCTCTGGGAACTGGGACACGGCCGCAGTTTTGTTTTGTCACACGGAAGTAAAGCAGAATGTTGCGGCTTCCAAACTCAAACCTTTTAGCCGCCGAGAATATGAGGTTGGGTCCTATGGCTCGCAGATTTGTGACGCGCAAAGAGGAGGCTATGGTGACAGATACGCTGAGATCCAGATATGCGTTTTGTGCATTTATTACAAAAAGAGCGCACACAGTTATGACAGCGCAGCAGGATGAAATGGAACTCATGAAAACCAGCAGGATGAACAGATTAACGTGAAAGATGAATGAATGGTTTGCGGCTACACCCCAACCCTGACTCTCTCCTCTGTGTGACAGGTGAGCGCGCGCTTTTACACGCACACACTTCCGTACGTGCACACACACACACTCACGTGACCCACCGCCTCTGCCGCACACACACACACAAACGCACCGTGCACCTCATCTCAGTTATGTCTCCTACACAGAAGGAAGTTGGTCGGCGTTCAATACGTCGCCGATGATTGGTCAAAATTAGTAAAAATTGCGGAAAAGTTGCGGTGATTGGTCAAAATTGCAACACCGCCCTGAATTCACGGGGATTGGCTGAAGTTGCGTTGAAGTTGCAAATCGCAACATCGCGAATTCCTGGAGGGTCTGTAGTCTGTCTGCATCTGCAAACCTCAAAATGCTCTGTTCCTTGTTCCTTGTGATGAGGAAACATTATAAAATAGATCAGAAAATAGCGTAACATGGGCCTTTTAAAACTGAGTGTGGGAGTGTGTTTACTCATTGAAATGATGCATAAACTAAATAAAACACAATATAATATTTTTAAAAAGTGTGTTTTTTGTGCACACAGCTCTCACTTGTGTTGCCTGTGCTGCTTCGGTGCTGATTCTTGTGTTGGTGCATAAAAATTGGGAAGAAAATGAGATCCAGTTGCAGCCAATTGTCACATCTCTAATCTATGTTACGTCTCATTTATTTCCGTGCTCTTCTTGCTGGCAAAACGATGCCCTGAGAATCAAGCATGTTTGAAGGATGTCTTCCTTTTTGGCTTTTTCTGTTGTTCAACAGCAGACACTTTCAAACACTGCATTGGGATTTGTGGTGGTGCAGCAGCAACGGTGGCGGCCGAGGGTCCGAAATGAGGACAAAATGTCAAAAATGAGGACGCATAAGCATAACAGAGGTCCGGACAGAAGGCTCTAAAACTGTCCGAAATCCAGACGAATGGTCACCTGTTTCATTTGAATGTTTAACACACAACCCCTGAAACAAAACACAACTCCAGGTCTGTTTTTGAAAAGCTAACAACATTCTAACAAGACTTAAATTAAATAAAATTTGTGTATCCTTTATAGTGGACATCGAGTTAACCAGTCTGTCTTTTAATTGTTTTTGAGACTCTAGTTTGTGGCTGCGCTATGATTAAAAAAAAAAAAAAAAATCTAAAAATGTAATAAATAAATAAATAAATTTACAGAAAAAAAATGTAAATGAAATAAATAAATTAAATTAATAGTATATAATATATAAAAATAAATAAATAAAAAATTAAAAGGGAGTCTAAGAACTTTTTGAGGCAACTGTAGAAACAGACATGTTGGTCATCAAAAAAAAAAAGTTTTTGTTAGGTTGTTAACTTCACGTGGATTTAACACCAAAATGTCCCTGACGTCCATTACAGAGGACATGATACAACATGAGGAATAAAAATAAAAAAATAAAATTAAGGTGTTCATTTACCTCCAAATAGAAAATTAAAATAATAATAATAATAATAATAATAATAATAATAATAATAATAATAATAACAATAATAATAATAATAATAATAATAATAATAATAATAATAATAATAATAATATAGATACACTTTTTTTCTTCAGGTCCCAAGAGGATATAGATCCTTTAAAGGAAAATTAATATTTTTTTTACAATCTGAGCCTTCTTTCGGCAATAAAACAAGTAGTTTTACTCACCCATAGCAGTTTGGTGTCAATTGGAGCAGTATCGCAGAACTTATGTTGAGCCGTTCTGTTCTACGAATGATCCCGTATCCGTTAGCGTGAGTGCTTACTTAACCCTCCTGTCATGTTCGGGTCAAATCTGACCGTTTTACAACTTATAATATTCATAAATATTATGTTTTTCATCTGATTACCTCAAGACCTTATGATATCCTCCACACTGTGGACTTGAACATATAAAAGTGATGATCACCTGTTTCATTCGGGGCATTACTTTGCGGTGTCCAAATAACACAAACTTTAGCACTTTTCAAATCACAGAAGATCGCTGTGTCAGCGTAGACTTTTAGTGGATTCCAAAACGGCCTGAAACCCGATATCGCAACAGAAAAGTAAAGTTCAGAGCGGTGTTAGCTTCTTTCGGACTAACGGTGTTTACAAAACAGCTGAGTTCACGCATGCGCACTGTCCTCTCTGATGACGTCATCAAATTAAACTATAGCTGCATATCGGGTTTCAGGCCGTTTTGGAATCCACTAAAAGTCTACCCTGACACAGCGATCTTCTGTGATTTGAAAAGTGCTAAAGTTTGTGTTATTTGTAAGTAATGCCCCGAGCACTCACGCTAACGGATACAGGATCATTAGTAGAACAGAACGGCTACAACATAACTTCTGTGATACTGCTCCAAGTGACACCAAACTGCTATGGGTGAGTAAAACTACTTGTTTTATTGCCGAAAGATTGTTTCAGATTGGCTCGGATTGTTAAAAAAAACGTTACTTTTCCTTTAACTTTCATTTCCTACTTAACAAATGTGAAAACAGCACGAGAATGAAGTAGGGCTGCAGGGTTAATCCAAAATAATTATTTGAATAGACGCAATTAACAAATCACTAAGGCTGCCACTTTTGAAGTACCAGAATTTCCTCTACGAACCACAAAATCTTGTATTAGATTTTCAGTTCTATTTCAGTTTTGTGGAGTGTGAACGTTGACCTCTGGAGTCCTACGGGAGCCCGGCGGGGTCGAGAATCATGTGGACTCATCTGTGTGGTTTAAAGCGCCGTCGACTCTGTCCACGCGCCGATGGAAAACCACTATTTGCTCTGTTCTACCAACAGCTCACGGCTAATTAGCATGCTAACGACTGTAGCCTGTGTTTGGTTAGCTAACAGGGCAGTGTACGGGACCAGGACCAGAATTAATGATGTGGGTTTTTTTTCCCCAACGTTTTTAACCACATCTGTCCACTCCTGTCCACTTGGGAGAAATATAAATGCACACACGCACACGAAAACTGGGACTAAACCAGGATCTAAACCGGACTAGACCAGGACTAGACAATAACTGTAATAGCTCCAAAAGTCTAAATCTGGACTTCACCACAAAACAAAAAACAAATATTTATAAATACTGCTGGTTTTCTGATTGTAAGCGAGACTTTTTAGCCTTGTTAAATAAAAGTTTCATCTCTCCCATAGACTGTGTGTATAAATGGACATAGTTAACCCACTTTGTTCCAAATAGGAAGTGAACACGAGCGCACTTCCTGCTCCATCGACTCCAATGGACTTTCTATTTTTTTTAAAACACCGCCTCTCTCTCTGGAACTGCTGCGGTGAGCCTCGTCATTTTGGTTTTAAAGGTCCCATGGCATGAAATTTTCACTTTCTGAGGTTTTTGAACGTTAATGTGAGCTCCCCTACCCTGTTTAGCCCCCCCCCATGGTTAAAAGTTGTGAAATGTCTAAACTGAGCATTTACGATCCTTTTCTGCGTTAGAAAAAATCAGAGCTCAAACGGGCGATTTTGAACAAGGAAACTTATTGACGTCAGCTCGAAAAAAGAAATGCAAATGCAGTTCCACCCCCGCCTGTCTGTACTCAGCATCTCTGTAAATCACGCCCAGAGAGTTTGGACTGCGGAGGAGCTACGCAATGCGAAATGCGTTTTTTTTTATTTGCCTGGAGGAACTTGCAAGTGTTTCTAGGCTCGGAAGTCCTTAATCTGAGCCTGTGGATATCTGAAACAGCAGTGGTTTAATTTTATTTTCTGTGGAAATCTGTTTATTTTTCAATGGAAGGCTTCTCATCTCTCCCTCCGCGCAAAAACACAGAAGTGGGTCAGAGCGCACAGGGCACAGCTGAAAAGGAAAGAGTGGAGAGTTTGGCCACGCCCCCACCCGCTACTATAGGCCATCTCTGTCCTCCTCATTTGCATTCAAGCAACAACGCCCATAATGGAGTGTTCCAGAGTGACATTTATGACTCTTTCTCATCTTATCTCTGTTTCTCATGCACTGAGTGTTGATTTTGAAGAAGGATTCATTTACAGTATTAGGGAACCATTAAGGAGCCATATAAAAGCATCAAGAAGTACCATGTCATGGGACCTTTAAAATGTTTTTTGGGAACTGGCTCCAAATTTGTCCCTATAACTGCCGACCTCGATGAGTTTCATTTGACTGGATCTGGACACGACGGGTGACCTGACGCTCACTCGGTCTTTATACAGTCTGTGGTCTCTTCTTTGTCTTCGCTGTGTGGCTCTGGAAGCCGTCCACAAACACAGATGGTTCATTTGCTCGTTTGGTTCGCTTGTCTTTTCCCCCAAACTGTCGCCTGCGTTTGAAAACCACTCAACCAATGAAATATTTTCGGTGTTCACTTTCTAGAACGTGATAATGTCCCAGATGGGATAAAAGTGCCAGTTTTCCCCAATATTATAAAACTGCAGGCTGGGGCCACACATTCTCACACTCTCTTTTCTTTGTCAGCAGCAGATTGCACACTACTGTTCTTCCTTGAGACAGCGCCACCTGCTGTTTGAAACCATTTCTGTCTATTCTTTCTTCATGGAGACTAAACCAGGTCAGATCTGTGGAGAGGCGACCCCGTTCACAGTCAGAATGCCTGTTTTCCTAGGTATTTTTGAGCCATAAAACCACTGTAACTGAATAAATGTAAGGTAGAGCTGTTTAATGTCATACTGTGGAATATTCCAGGCAGAGCAATGACATCTCCATAGAAACAAGCAGGTGATGGACAAATAGTGCACATTTGAATCCATTAATGCGTCTTTTTTCTCATTAGTTAGGCTGGTTAACAATCAGGACAGGTTTAAGAAGGACGTTTTAGTTTAAGGAGTAGCTTAAGGATCACCATGGCAACCAGCAAGGATGGAAAACAAACATTAGCAAAGAGCTAATATTAATAAAAGCCAGACCGCCTTCTATAGAATTTACAATATGCTTACTTTTTAGTTAAAAGAAATGTATTTAGGTTACTACATTAAAGTATGACGAGTTGGACTACTCATGTGACTAAAACACAAAAACACTAAAACACTAAAACGCACACTCATTTTCCCCATTTTGGCCATTTTTTTTAGGCTAAAATTGGTACTTCCTGGTTGGAAATCATGACATTACAATTGGGAATTTATGTATTTCTTTGTTTGTTTGTTTATTTGAAGAGGACAGTGCACGTTAATGAACACTTTGTACATTTTCATGACATTGTATAAATATGCCGGATTTAGCTAGAACAGGGGTCGGCAACCTTTACCACTCAAAACCCTTTTGAAATTTAAAATGAAATAACACTGCATATAACGGCTTTTTTTTACCTTTGTGACATAGAATTACATTTTGAAAATGAACGAACTCAAATAAAATACATTTTAATTAAATACAGTAGTCCCTCGCTGTTTCACAGATTTTTTATAGTGTATCAACACGTATTGTGTTCTGCATCCTGATTGGCTAAAGGACTGTAGACCTTTGCCGATCCATCAGTCATTCTCCTCCGTGTCTCCTGTACAGAATGTGTTCAGTTTGCCAAATTTATTTAAATGTTCGATCACGAGCAGTGTGACTCTGAAGACTGAGCGGTCTGGCATTTGGGCACATGCCAGAAGGGCCGAGGCCGTGCTCTATTACGGATTTGACCACGTGTCCGCGCGCACACTTCTCCGGGTGGTCAATGCGCATCGGGAAGTAGTGTTTCTGCAGTGTTCGGCGGCAGTGTTTCTGCAGAATGAACTGGTGGAACCTGGAGTCCAGGCGGCAGAACCAGTCCTGAGAGCGCACGGATGCGTTCTCACTACAGTTCTGTGTTTGGTGCAGAGCTGTAGAACCCCTCCCTCCCGTTCCACAGACTACGGGGCCGCTTGTAGGTGTAAATTGCCAGGGCCGATGATCCCAGTCCGTCACTGCTCTGAAGTGCTGTATGTTTGCAAGTTTTCTCCCCAACAAAACCCGCAACAGCGCAGCGGTGCCAGAGGAACTGTGAAATACACACATATTTATACACGCAATATAAAACTGACTACTTCACGGATTTTGCCTATCGTGGGTTATTTCTACAACGTAACCCCCACGATAAACGAGGGACCGCTGTACTGAGCCACATCAGAGGGATCAAAGAGCCACATGCGCCTCCGGAGCCGCAGGTTGCCGACCCCTGAGCTAGAAGCTTCTTTCCATCCGTAGTCCTCCGACATTTAAACACAAAAACATGACAAACAATAACAAGAAGCATTTATAATATTTACAGAACAATATATTCCATGGTGCACATTGAACATCACCTATGTCGACAGGTTTGTTGGTTTTGAGCCATTTTGAGGGTAGAACTCTCTCGAATTAGCCTGGGAATTCCCAGACCGCTTCCGTTCGTTTCGAACTGGAAGGCGGCCTGGCAGCTCGTCCAAGCGAGAGTCCCAGATTTAGGGCCCCAATCAGAGAGCAGGGGAGGGGTGGAAAGACGGTGACGCGTACTACATGACAAACGGAAGCTTGTAGTTTGAACTGACAACTGACATGATTGGCTATGGACTTACGTATACGCTCAATGATGGACATTCATAACGCCCAATAAACGGCCGTTGGCAATCGCTAACCACACCTCCGCTATGGGATTTTTCGAAGCGAGTTTCCAGACCCATATCTCACTTGTGACATGGTCAGGTGTTAACCAGACTACTCTCGTATAGTTGTTGGAAGACTGTTCCAGTTCATACAACCCTGAACACAAATGGAGTTTTGTCCTGTAGCAGTTCATCTAAATGTCCCTCACAGTCCCTCTGGAAGCAGATCTAGTCCTGAGGTCGTTTTCTCAACGTTTAATAAATTCCTTCAGGGGAGGAGGGGCTGGGTCATTAAGGGATTTATAGATGAGGCGAGCGAGTTTGGTATTTATTCTGCTGGTATTTAGCTGGTATAATCCCATAACTGTTACTAAGGTAAACTCCTCTAATGCACACAGGAATTATTATCTGTCAAATACACATATAAGAAAACTTTATTTTGTTGAATTCATTTGGAGGTGCGTGGATATGTCATTGCTGTGTCTGGAATGTTCCACAGTATGGCATTAAACAGCTCTACCTCACATTTATTCAATTACAGGTGGTTTTACAACTCAAAAATACCTAGAAAATCAGGCATTCTGACTGTGAGCGGGGTCGCCTCTCCACAGATCTGACCCGTAACTTGGTCTGGTTTAGTCTCCATGAAGATGAACACTTTTGATGGACCCTCCACCAGAAAAGTTACACAATGCACCTTTAAAGTATCTGGATCTGTGTCGAAATTTTGGATTGTCCCTAGTGTGACATCATCAATATGAGACTCTGTACTTTCATTTTCAACATATTTTTCAACTTTTCTTCACAAATTGCTTCTGGATTTGTGTAAAACAAATGACGGTCATTATAATCCCACCAAATTACAACACAGACAAAATGAGAGAATCACCAGAACCTGTCCTACGCACTTTAACTTATCTCCATGGTGACATGCAGGTCACATCACAAGGCCAAGCTGCAGGTTAGATCTGTGGCGAGGCAAGCCCACGAGAAGCAAGTAAATAAACAACAGTAAATAAACTTGCAATAAATCAAAGAAATGACATATTTTTGTTTTCATGTATTTTATTACTGCGCACTAGAACTTTCCATTCTGTGACTCAAAACATCACGACAGCCATTTCTCAAACTGTAAATGTTCTTCCACAAAGCTCTGATTGATTTTTTCTGCTTTTCACTGTTGACATGTGGGGCTGATTTAAAAGTTTTGGGCCATAAATTTAGTTAGGTGGTGTAACTGTTTGTTTGTTTGTTTGTTTTTTTGTTTTTTTTACTGTCTTAAAAATGTCAAAAACAGAACTAGTTCATTTAAAGATCCCATGACATGGTACTTCTTGATGCTTTTATATGGCTCCTTAATGGTTCCCTAATACTGTAAATGAATCCTTCTTCAAAATCAACACTCAGTGCATGAGATATGACTCTGACTGTCTTCATGAGGCTAAATATGTCTCTGAAACACTTTATTCTGGGAGTTGTTGCTTGAATGCAAATGAGGAGGACAGAGACAGGCCAGTGCACCGGGTGGGGGTGTGGCCAAATACTCCGCTTTTTCCTGGTTTAGCGATGTGATGTGCGCTGGCCCCACTTCCGCGTTTAAGCGCCAAGGAAGATATGAGACGATTTCCATTTTAAAAAAAACCCACTATTTCTACAGAAAATAAAATTAAACCACTGCTGTTTAAGAGGTTCAGAGGCTCGGAAACACTCTCACGTGTCTCCAGGCAAATAAAAAACCACATCTCGCATTGCGTAGCTTGTTTACGGTCCAAACTCTCTGGGCGTGATTTCCAGAGACGGTGGGTGGACATCCAGGAGTGTGACGTCAGAAAGTTTCCTTCTTCAGAATCGCCCGTTTGGGCTGCCTTTTTTTCAAACACGGAAAAGGATCACAAATGCTCAGTTTACACATTTCACAGCCTTTAGCCATGGGGAGGAAGGGGGGGGGGGGGCTAAACAGGGTAGGGGAGCTCACATTAACGTTCAAAAACCTCAGAAAGTGAAAATTTCATGCCATGGGACCTTTAAAGGTTTAGTTCGGGTTTTTTGATGTGAATCTGTACGGCGCCCCCTTCAGCAGTGTCGTGCATTAACACTGACTTACCCCTGACAGTGTCATCTGAGCCGAGTTCTGCCCCGGTTCTGGAGCTGACCAAAGTAGTTCCGGCAAGTTAGCGGGGACAGTTGTTTTTCTTCTCAAAACAATATTTGTCCAAAAAGTGATATATTTGCATCACAAAACAGTTGCCCACGAAAAAGTCAGAAGTCTTAATTGTTTGGTGCTATTTTCTGTCGATTCCTATCACTGTGCACCTGTTATTATTATTATTATTACAGTGGTACCTCACCTTACGAAATTAATTCGTTCCAGAAGTGGATTCGTAACGTGAATTTTTCGTAAGTTGAGTAGCTATTTCAATGGAAAAAGCCTGATCTGTTCCAAGGCCCCGATCCAAGTTTTTTTTTTTATAGTGTAACTTTTTTTTATAGTGTAACACTGTGTTCTGCATCCTGATTGGCTAAGAGACTGTAGACCCAGGACTAAACCAGGTCTAAACAAGGTCTATACCTGGACTGGACCAGGACTAAACCTGGACTAAACCAGGACTAGACCAGGTGGATTAAAGCGCCGCGTGCGGGTCTATTTCCTGGTTTCTCACGAGTCACAGCTGAGGCGAGCAGCGAGGAGGAGACCGCACGCAGTCCGAGCGCATGAACGAACGCAGGTAAGAGCCGTGGTGGTTTAATCCTGGTTCAGACCTGGTTTAATCCTGTTTTAGAGGAGGCACGGTTTGAGCATGGGTCTCGCAGCTCCGCGCCGGGTCATGCTGCGCTATCACACGTGTCAGAGCGCAGTCTTCTCCCCCCTCCCCCTTCCCCCCCACACTTCACTATTAATAATTTTGTTGAAAATCTATGAAAGTTTGAGTGTTTAAATGAGAGACAAATGTGAGAAAAGTTTAAATTATTATTATTATTATTATTATTATTATTATTATTATTATTATTATTATTATTATTATTAGCCTGTTCACTTGTAAGTTGCGAAGTTTACACTGGACACTGTCAGGGGTAAGTCAGTGTTAATGCACGACACTGCTGAAGGGGGCGCCGTACAGATTCACATAAAAAAAACCCGAACTAAACCTTTAAAACAGTTTGCAGTGGTCCAAAGATATTCCTCACGTAACGTATACATTCAGAGCGTCCTAATTATTCATCATGATGAGTTTAATGATGAGGTCAAAAGCTAAAGCTGACAACAATCAGCATGCTTATGTGCACTTCCTGATTCTCTGACAATAAAACACACACACAGAGGACTTATTTTGCTTATTTTGACCCCCTTATACAATATATCAAACACATTTAGTTCAAATACAAAGTGATGATAAAACTGATACTGTGTTCTACGTGTGTCTCTATGGCAGAATGTTCAGCAGTTACCGTGGCGACACAATGCACACCTTAGCAAAGAAAGAAAGTTTAAAGGCTGGAAACTCAAATGCAAAATGGATTTAAACAGCACATTTTCAGGAGCCTGTGATTAATACGAGCGTTCATGGTCCTGTTTAGGAGATTGATTTTCAACAAAAAGCTGAGAGTGACTCACTGAAAAGCTGTTGGCTGATTATAATTTTATGTGTGAGACTTGTTTAACAGGACGGAACATCTCACCTGTTGTAGTTCCAGCTAAATTAGCTCTTTCTGGTTAGACTGTGTTAAAATAAGGGCCCGTCAAATGCTTTTCTCCAAGAAGATGTTATTGCTTTGTCTGGAATGATTCACATTATTCAATTCAATTTCTCTTTATTGTCACATGTGCATGTACAAGAATATACAGTGGTACCTCACCTTACGAATGATCCAACAAACGAAAATTTCAAGTTACGAAACGCCTTCATGTTAAATTTTGGTCTCTAGATACGAATGAAATTTCAAGTTACGAAATGCGAAATCTCCAATCCAATCCAACTTTATTTATAAAGCACTTTAAAAACAACAAATCTCAAAAATTCAATTAATGCGCGCTCAGATGCACGCCCCGAAACGTAAATACACTTTATCAACACACACGGGGTTAGGTTCCAGAGGTGGCCCACGGTGGGAGAGGTCCACGAGGTAGGACAACTTTGTATTTTGCAATTGTTCTACATGTTTTAGGGCTGTAAATGCCTCACCACACACATTCTACACTTTTTTTCTCGCATTTCTCTCTCGTTTAAACACTCGAACTTTCATAGATTTTCAATGGAATGTGTTGGGGGGGGCACAGCTCAATATAGCGCCGCCGAACGTGCGATGGGAGCGGAGACACAACAACACAGTATGGTAAAACTCACCTGTCTCACGACGGTCTAAACCCCGCTCACGTTCCCTTAGTGAGTGAACAATCCAACGCTTGGTGAATTCTGCTTCACAATGATAGGAAGAGCCGACATCGAAGGATCAAAACGTCCATACGGCGCAAGGCCGCGCTACACCGGGGCTGCGGGATTGAGCTGCGGCGCCGCGTGCCTCCTCCTCGGGCTCGGCCCGCCCGCGCGGCTCACAGCTCACAGTGTGAGCCGAGCACTGCCATGTTATAATAATAACAGGTCCAATCCAGGTTTAGTTCTGGCCAGACCTGGTTTATTCCACGTTCTTTTAGTCCTGGTCAAGTCTCTTAGCCCGTCAGGAACACAACGTTACACTATAAAAAAAAAAGTTACACTATAAAAAAAAACCTTGGAACGGATCAGGCTTTTTCCATTGAAATAGCTACTCAACTTACGAATTTTTCACGTTACAAAACCACTTCTGGAACGAATTAATTTCGTAAGGTGAGGTACCACTGTATAGCCCAGATGAAATTGCTGTCCTCTTCCACCTCAGCGCAAACATTCAAGTAAAAAAAAAAGAAATGTAAAGACATACTGGACTAGACAGGCAGAGGGGCAAAGTGGGGGTAGGGCAGGGACAGAGTTAAGTCTCCTGACAGCCTGGTGGAAAAAACTGTCCCTGAGCCTGCTGGTTCTAGCCGGGAGGCTCCGCAGTCTCCTCCCTGACGGCAGCAGGCTGAAGAGGCGGTGAGATGGGTGGGTGGGGTCTCTGCGGGTGAGGCGGGAGTGGTAAATGTCCAGCAGAGGGGGGAGAGGGACACGATGATCCTCTCAACGCTGCTCTGACAAGGCGCTGCAGAGTCTTTTTGCAGGACACGGTGCAAGAACCGTACCACCCCGTGATGGAGCTGGTGAGGATACTCTCGATGGTGCCTCTGGAGAATGTCCGGAGGATGGGGACCAGGGCTCTTGCTCTTTTCAGTTTGCGGAGAAAGTAAAGGCGTTGTTGGGCTCTTTTGGCCAGTCATGCAGAGTTGCTGCTCCAGGAGACGTCCTCAGAGATGTGCACACCACCTGTAACTAAATAAATGTAAGGTAGAGCTGTTTAATCAGACCCTCCAGGAATTCGCGATGTTGCGATTTGCAACTTCAACGCAACTTCAGCCAATCCCCGTGAATTCAGGGCGGTGTTGCAATTTTGACCAATCACCTTTCCTGCAATTTTTACTATTTTTTTTTACAATTCTGACCAATCATTGGCGACCTATTGAACGCCGACCAACTTCCTTCTGCTTTACTTCCGTGTGACAAAACAAAACTGCGGCCGTGTCCCAGTTCCCAGAGCGCACAGCTCGGAGCGCGGCCCGAAGGGGGCTCAGACTGCAGTCAAGGAGGTGCACACTTGCTCAGCCCCGACTGCAGTCCGCGGACCGCATGGCCGTCTGCAAAATGCGACAGATCTCGCAACTACGGGAAGCAGCCGCCGACTCCATTTTCTCCCGTAGAAGTAGCGCGCGGTGCATGCTGCACGAAGCGTGCTTTTTTACGCGCTTGGTCCACGCCCCGATTTCCATGGAAACGACTGCGATCTTCAGAACGCATGTTAACTTTGCATGGGACAAAAAAGAAGTGGGACAGCAGTCGTCGCGCCGGTGTTCTGTCGAAATGTGTGATGCACATGCCCTTCGGGCTACGCTCCGAACCGCGCGCTCTGGGAATTGGGACACGGCTTCTCATGGCAAAGAAACATGTCTGCGGCGCCATTTGCCCACAAAAATAACAGCAAAAGACCGAAACAGTTCCCCTCCTAGTAGTAATTTATTTTGGATGTTGGTAAGGTTGTTTTAGGACCATATCTGTGATCTCTGTGTCTTTGTATTATTCTTTGTCAGTAATAACTCAGTATTCAAAATATTACTCAATTTTAATTACAAAAAGGGAAAATCACAACTATTTATCGCAACTTTCACTTCCTCCGGCAACAAAATCGCAACAAAAACTTTAAAAGCACCGCAACTTTCATCGCAACTTTTTGGAAAAGCTCACATGACATATCCACAGAAACAAGCAGGTGAACTTATATGAAATTGTAATAGCGCTTCTAACAGAGTAGTGCGCACAGTTAGCATCACACTACCAGGAAACGTCTCATTTTGAGGACAGTGTGTGGGACAACAGTGTGCTGAGTCAGACCTGTAGCTGGTGTCTGGACTGGGTTTTCTTAGCCGGTGTGGAGTAGTTTGCCCCGTGAACCTTGGCTGTCAGAAGTTTTAATCAAACCATAAATCAGAGTGTGGATTCTGCACAGAGCGGAGTGAAGGACAAATGCAGAGGGAACTCACATCATTCCAGACTCTTAAGTAAGAACTGCACTTTCCTGAGCTGTTTTACTGTATACTTCAAAGCTGCACTGTGGAACTTTTCTCATGGAGGGTCTGCCGTCTCTGCTTTGCCTTCACGATTAAACAAATATACTGTATGTTTCCATCTGTTATGAGTGTTTTTCTTCATGTATACTGGCTGTGAGCGGGCCCACCTCTCCACAGATCTGACCTGTAAGTTGGCCCGGTGATGCAGCCTGCTTGTCTCCATGGAGATAGTTACTGTAAATGCCATACTGTGGAACATTCCAGGAACAAACAATAACAACAGCATGGAGTCAAGCAGGTGACGGACCTCTACCCAAAAGTTACACAGTGCACCTTTAATTAACAAAAATCTGCATTTTAATCATTTATCTATGCCCACATCTGTGTTAAATATTAATGGAGTAAGGTAATCCCTCGTTTATCGCGGGGGTTAGGTTCCAGAAATAACCCGCAATAAGAGAAAAGTAGGACAACTTTATATTTTACAATTATTCTACATGTTTTAAGGCTGTAAATGCCTCACCGCACACATTATACGCTTTTCTCAGACTGGAATGAACCTTTTCTCACATTTCTCTCTCGTTTAAACACTCAAACTTTCATAGATTTTCAACAAAATGTATTAATAGTGAAGCGTGGCCGGACGCGTGAGGGGAGCGGAGACATGAGTCACTGGATCCGCAGGAAGCACCGCGCTCATCCAACGGCACTGCCACGTCCCGAGACGCGACGCGCACCAACCTCTTGGAGAAGTGAACGACACGTGCACCCCTCATCGTGGTCAAATCCGTGACAGAGCAGCACGACCGGCGCGAGGCCGCACGTACACCGGGACTGCGAGCACGAGATCGAACCGCGGCGCCCGGACCGCGTCCTCTCAGCCCGAGCCACAAACCAGCCGCACGAAAACCAGTAAAGAGCCGCATGGGGTGGTTTAATCCTGGCTTAGACCTGGTCTAGTCCCGGTTTAGTCCAGGTCTAGACCTGGTCCAGTCCTGGTTTAGTCCAGGTCCAGTCCAAGTTTAGACCTGGTTTAGTTCTGGTCTAGACCTGGTTTAGTCCACGTTTAATCCTGGTTTAGTCCTGGTTTAGTCCCGGTCTAGTCCCGCCCCCAACCCCCGCGTCTCCCATCTATCAATCGGCAAAGGTCGACAGTCTCTTAACCAATCAGGACGCAGAACACAATGTTACACTATAAAAAAAAATTGAAAAAAAAAAATGCGCGAAACAGTGAGGCCACGAACAGTGGACCGCGATAGAGCGAAGGACCAGTGTATTAGAGCATGGCTTCTGTTGCCATGGCAAATGTGGCGGCCATCTTGTGAGTGGAAAAAAAAGAGTAAAATTCTGTACAATTCCAGGTCTGAAATTATTCAAATGACTGTAGTGAAGTTTATGGAGTTTAAAATCACAGTATGACATCACAGGGTGGTTTCACAGAGTGTTTTCTGTTTGAGAGAAGAAATCTGCAGGTTTGTGTGTAAAACATGTGTGAATGAAACAAAACACAACTCCAGGTTTGTTTGTGACGAGGAAACTACATTAGAACTTAGATGAGGAAACGGTGTAATATGAGCCCTTTAAAGCCCCAGTGTGTAGGATTCTTGGCGCATAGGTGGATGGTGCTATTGCGCTTCCTGTTTTAGCTACGGCAGACCTCGAGGGTCACCCAGGCGTGCCGTAACGCGGACAGCTCACGTACCCGCGCAAGAACGCGTGAAGCGCACCCGGCGCTGTGCGAGCCCTCGCCGACAACTACGGTATAAATAAAACGCGGTCCTGTTCACTGTTTTTTTTTTTTTTTTTTCTCATGAAAACACACATTCCCGATCATGTACCATGACACTCTACACATCAAATGAAACCTTACAGTCTCCTCTTTTTGACTATGCAATTCATTTCCCGCCACAACAATCACTCCCTGAGCACATGGGGCTTTTATACAGAAAAGCACAAAATGAGGTTTGTTACTTAGCTTACCTTTGAAGGCTCTGGACAGGTCAAACTCTGTATTTCACCATAAACTTGGTCTCAATCTGTCCGTAAGGATCCAGCGAATAAAATCCAGTAAAACAATTTAGTCCAAAACACGTGTTAGATCCATTACGACGTCTGATCCGGCAGCATGCTTGTGTTGTTTACCCAAAACCACGAGCCTTGCCGAAGGCGAAGGCGGAGCCCAAATGTCCTTCTGCGGCTCTCGTATTCAAAATGGCTGCCTCTGCATGGGGAAGATCCCCCTTTTATGTGACTATATCTAAGTCCAAAAGAATACTTTGATTTCATGATGGAAGTGAAAAGGCTTGGAAAACAATGTATTTTTGAATGATCAAAGGAGAAGTTCAATTTGTCAACTGGACAAAGTTTGTTTGGTTGAAAACGTTTCGCCGCTCATCCGAGAGGCTTCGTCAGCTCTGGCATTTTTGAATGGGTATCTTCAATTTCGGTAAAAATCTTACACACTGTCCCTTTAAACACGTCCAGAAGAATTCACAGAAAGACGGACAAAACTACAGAGTTAGCCGTTTTTATGTAGCATACGGCGGAAAATGTTGTTTGTGGAGGAAATGATAGTACTAATTGCGTCTGATTCGATTTCAGTTGATCTTTCATCCCTTCATTCATCGTACAATTCCACTTTTCCATAATGACAGTTTCACATTTCCACATCAGGCTCCACAAACGTGTCTAACTGCTTGAAGATGGCGTCTGATCCTTTCACAGAGAAAACAATTACCCAGAGTGCATCTCTCTCTTCTGTTGTGTCAAATGAACCTGAGACGAGACCCTGCTCATTTGCATACGGACGGATGTTTACTCTCCTCGGCCTAATTAATCCTTTTCAAACGCCGCTTTTCTGCTCTCCTCTTCTCTTATTCTCTGATCCCTCCTCCTCTTCTCCTCTTCTCCTCTTACCCTTACTCCTCTTCTTCCCCTTGGCTTGAATGTTCCACAGTATAGCATTAAGCACATCTACTGTACTGTTCACAACTGGTGATTTTATTGCTCAAAAATAGTTAATAAAACAACTAGGAGCGAGGTCGCCTCTCCACAGATCTGACCAGAGATGAAGGAAGTCAAATTGTGGAACAATTTAGGCAAAGCGACGGCATCTCCATGGAGACGAGCAGACGGTCGACCCTCCTAACCTTGAAAGTGAAATGAATTCTCCCAGTGTTAGTGGATTCAATCTTAGCGATCTCTTGTGTTTCGTCAGAAAGTATTAAGTTTGTGAACATTTTGTGGAGTTTAAAACGTTAGGGGTCCATCACCTGCTTGGTTGATGGACCCCTAACCTGCCTGGAATGTTCCACAGTGTGACATTAAACAGCTCTACTTTACATTTATTCAATTACAGGGGGTTTTATAGCTCAAAAATACCTAGAAAAACAGACATTCTGACTGTGAGAGGGGTCGCCTCTCCACAGATCTGATCTGTAACCTGGTCTGGTTTGGTCTCTATGAAGATAGAAAGGTTTAATGCCATACTGTGGAACATTCTAGACAAAGCAATAACATTTCCATAGAGATCTGATGGATCCTCTACCAGAAAAGTTACACAATGCACCTTTAACTTAAGTCTGATGTTTTATCTTGTTCAGCTGTTGTGACACTTTGACCAATCAGGATGAAGTTTTGTTTGAACGCTGCAGTCGCTGTTTGGTTTTCAGTGAGAGCCGTCCCAGATGTATAAATGTGTAGAAGGTAATTCAGAGTGACACATGAATCTGTGAGAGCAGGTTAAGGACCAATCAATCCTTTTCAAACATGTAGCTCTAATTGGCTTTACTCTGGAGTTTCTCTGATGTGGAAGTGAAATGGACCAACAGAACCTCCTCACAGGAGTGTGTACATCTGCTTATAGGTGGTACTTCAGTGTGCTTAAAGCTTTTTGTCCCTCTGGTGATGCCGTACACACTGGGAACACACTGTGGGTGTTTTCACACTTGGTCCTTTCAGTCATTTAAACGAACTCAGACCCATGACTCAGCACTTTTTGTGCTCCAATGTGAATGCTCCAACCGTACTCAAACCTCTGAAACGAACTATACCGCTGACATTGGTAAAAAGTCCTTGTCATGGCTATGCCAATGCAAATACAGCGGTACCTCACCTTATGAAATTAATTTGTTCCAGAAGTGGTTTCGTAACGTGAATTTTTCTTAAGTTGAGTAGCTATTTCAATGGAAAAGGCCTGATTCGTTCCAAGGCCCCGATCCAAGTTTTTTTTTTTATAGTGTAACTTTTTTTATAGTCTAACATTGTGTTCTGCGTAGAGACTGTAGACCCAGGACTAAACGTGGACTATACCAGGTCTAGACCAAGGACTAAACCAGGACTAAACCAGGACTAAACCAGGACTAGACCAGGACTAGACCAGGACTAGACCAGGACTAGACCAGGACTAGACCAGGTGGATTAAAGCGCCGCGCGCGGGTCTATTTCCTGGTTTCGTTTCGAGTCACGGCTGAGGCGAGCAGCGAGGGGGACCGCACGCAGTCTGAGCGCATGAACGAGACCCGTGCTCAAACCGTGTCTCCTCTAGACCTCCTCTAGACCTGGACCAGGTCTAGAGGAGGTCTAGAGGAGGTCTAGACCACCGCGGCTCTTGCATGCGTTCGTTCATGCGCTCAGACTGCGTGCGGTCCCCCTCGCTGCTCGCCTCAGCCGTGACTCGAAACGAAACCAGGAAATAGACCCGCGCGCGGCGCTTTAATCCACCTGGTCTAGTCCTGGTCCAGTCCTGGTTTAGTCCAGGTCTAGACCTGCTGGCAGCCCCGCGCCGGGTCATGCTGCGCTATCACACGTGTCAGAGCGCAGTTTTCTCCCCCCTCCCCCTTCCCCCCACACTTCACTATTAATAATTTTGTTGAAAATCTATGGAAGTTTGAGTGTTTAAACGAGAGACAAATGTGAGAAAAGTTTAAATCCAGTCTGAGAAAAGTGTATAATGTGTGGCTGAGCGCGCATTATTTGAATTTTTGAGATTTCGCGTTTCGTAACTTGAATTTCTAGAGACCAAAATTTAACGTGAAGGCGTTTCGTAACTTGGAATTTTCGTTTGTTGGGTCTTTCGTAAGGTGAGGTACCACTGTACAAATATCTCATATATAATCTGAATTGCTCTGTTTTCCCTGTGAATGTGAGCAAATTTCATCAAAAAACAGGAGGGCGAGCACTGCAGCAGATCACCCAGAATTCCCAGTGTACCCAGAATTCAGTGCACTGGGGGACTGAGGGCTCTAGAGGACTTGGTGTTAACAGAAATGGGACTGGGGCCCCATCAAAGCTCAAGTGGACCAGAAAGAGAACCCAGTCCTCTTTGTAATAAACTCACAATCTGAACACAAAATCAAGTTCTTTTTCTGTTGGTTCACTTTTTGGTCCACTTACAGAGGACTGAATCTGGTTCCATTAAAGGGGACTATTTGTGAGGCTTGGTTTTAGTACTGGTTTAATCCTGCAGGTTTAGCCCAGCTTTAGTCCTGATTTAGTCCTGTTTAATCCTTGTTTATTTGTGGTTTAGTCCTGCTTCATGTCTGGTTTAGTTATGGCTATAGGTTACTTTTTACTCCGGGTTCACTGGCTGCATTTCACCCGTGACACATTTATCACCGTGCTGAAAGCTTTGTGTCCCTCTGATAATGCCGTACAAACTGAGACCCCACTATGAGTCCGGGAGTCACAGGAGTCAAGTTTTACTCCTGATATAAACCTCTTTTAGTCCAGTTTTACCGCTCGTTTAGCCTTGGTTTAATTCTCGTTTAGTACTGGTTTAGCCCTGGTGTTGTCTTGGTTTAGTCCTGGTTTAATCCTGGTTTAGTCCAGTTAACTCCTGGTTTTGTACTGGTTTAGTGAGATTTTGTCTTGGTTTAGTCCAGTTTTGGTCCTGGTTTAGTCTTGGTTTAGTCCTGGTTTGGTCCTGGTTTGGTCCTGGTTTAGTCCTGATTTAGTCCTGGTTTAGTCCTGTTTTAGTCCTGGTTTGGTCCTGGTTTAGTCTTGGTTTAGTCCTGGTTTGGTCCTGGTTTAGTCCTGGTTTGGTCCTGGCTTAGTCTTGGTTTAGTCCTGTTTTAGTCCTGGTTTGGTCCTGGTTTGGTCCTGGTTTGGTCCTGGTTTAGTCCTGGTTTAGTCCTGGTTTGGTCCTGGTTTAGTCCTGTTTTAGTCCGGGTTTGGTCTTGGTTTGGTCCTGTTTTGGTCCTGGTTTAGTCCTGGTTTAGTCCTGGTTTGGTCTTGGTTTAGTCTTGGTTTAGTCCTGTTTTAGTCCTGGTTTGGTCTTGGTTTGGTCCTGGTTTGGTCCTGGTTTGGTCCTGGTTTAGTCCTGGTTTGGTCCTGGTTTAGTCCTGTTTTAGTCCTGGTTTGGTCCTGGTTTGGTCCTGTTTTGGTCCTGGTTTAGTCCTGGTTTAGTCCTGTTTTAGTCCTATTTTTGTCCTGGTTTGGTCTTGGTTTAGTCTTGGTTTGGTCCTGGTTTGGTCCTGGTTTAGTCCTGGTTTAGTCCTGGTTTGGTCCTGGTTTAGTCCTGGTTTAGTCCTGGTTTGGTCCTGGTTTAGTCCTGGTTTAGCCCTGGTTCATTTCTGGTTTACTTATAGCTATAAGTGATTTCGTCGATTTGCATTTTCATAAACCGTGACATATTTATCACAATACTTAAAGCTTTTTGTCCCTCTGATGATGCCGTACACACTGGGGCCACACTATGAGCTCGAACTGAAGAGTCAGTAATTAAAGGTACCGCATTTGAGTCCAATGAAGTGAAAGAGCAGCCCGAAGGCATAAAGACATGTCAGCACAGCTCCATAAACCTCCGTATGTATTTCTGTTTCCATTTCCATGACTTTAAGCACTGCATTGGCATTTAAAGTGGTGCCACGTCAGGTTTTTTTCTGCTCAGATGTGCTGTTCTTTGTGCCATGTGACCAGCGTAAGAATGGAAAAGGTTGTCTTATCATTTGTAAGCTGTTAAATTAAAGTGTCTGCAGTTGTATTAGCACAGGGTTAGTTTTACTGAGGGATGTCTGTGAAACTGAAATGACCCCAAGACGTGTTTTTTGTGTACATTCGCGTGGGTTAAGCAATGTCAGTAAAACTTCCGGTTTGAAATGTTCCACTGATAAACACCATGAAAGTATAATAACATCTGGAAA
The DNA here is from genome assembly GCA_036785185.1 of Paratrypauchen microcephalus. NCBI lineage: Eukaryota > Metazoa > Chordata > Actinopteri > Gobiiformes > Gobiidae > Paratrypauchen > Paratrypauchen microcephalus. The sequence continues at coordinate 45,849 of JAVJIX010000152.1, read as the reverse complement.
TGTCCCAAAAAAAAAAGTGTTTTTCTTCCACATTACTTCCTGAATACTGGCTTCGCTCCGCTCACCGCGTAACGTCAGACAGGTGCAGATCTGACTACCGTATTTTCCGGAGTATAAGTCGCACCAGCCATAAAACACATAATAAAGAAGGAAAAATATATATATAAGTCGCATTTTTGGGGGAAATTTATTTGATAAAGTCCTGGTTTAGTCCTGTTTTAGTCCTGGTTTGGTCCTGTTTTAGTCCTGGTTTGGTCCTGTTTTAGTCCTGGTTTGGTCCTGGTTTAGTCCTGTTTTAGTCCTGATTTGGTCCTGGTTTAGTCCTGGTTTGTTCCTAGTTTAGTCTTGGTTTAGTCCTGTTTTAGTCCTGGTTTGGTCCTGGTTTAGTCCTGGTTTGGTCCTGGTTTAGTCCTGTTTTAGTCCTGGTTTGGTCCTGGTTTAGTCCTGTTTTAGTCCTGTTTTAGTCCTGTTTTAGTCCTGGTTTGGTCCTGGTTTAGTCCTGTTTTAGTCCTGGTTTAGTCCTGGTTTGGTCCTGGTTTAGTCCTGGTTTGGTCCTGGTTTAGTCCTGGTTTGGTCCTGGTTTAGTCTTGGTTTCCGGAGTATAAGTCGCACCAGCCATAAAACGCATAATAAAGAAGGAAAAAACATATATAAGTCGCACTGGAGTATAAGTTTTTTGGGGAAATTTATTTGATAAAATCCAACACCCAGAACAGACATGTCATCTTGAAAGGCAATTTAAAATAAAAATAGAATAGAGAACAACAGGCTGAATAAGTGTACGGTATGTTAACGTAACATATTAAGAGTTATTCAGATAACTATAGCATAAAGAACATGCTAACACGTGTCACTCCAAATCACTAAATCCAATGAAATCTTCAATCCACAGGTCTAGAGCGCCCTCTTGCGGTTTAGTGTGAAAATAACACGTGAAATTATATAATAATGTGTTAATAATTTCACACCTAAGTCGCTCCAGAGTATAAGTCGCACCCCCGGCCAAACTGTGAAAAAATCCGAAAAATACGATAATCAGAACAGTCGCTGCTAGAGTGGAGCTAGCAAAGCTGCCACTTAAACCTGTTCCTACGTTAGGTTAGGGGGATTCCTGAATCTTGAATCTAGGGGGAGCGAACTCGGGGAAAGAAGGCACCTGATTGGTCTGTTGTTCAGATCTTGATTTAGGGACAATATAGTGAAATACAAACACCAGGATCATGTACAGTGGGTTAATACAAATATTTAAGACCAAAATGACAAATGAAAAAAAAAAAAAACTAACCCTAACCCTGGTGTTTCAGTTCAATACTGTATTAAGTTTGATTTTCACGTGTCCTCCATGTGTACTGTGTTGTCACTTTGGCACGGGCCAAGCCTGGGCTCCTTTTCTTAGATGCAGAACGTAAACAGCTCTACAGCCTCTTTTCACGCTTACTGGAAGATGTTGGAAACACGACTGGACATGTGATAAAACTGTGGATTCAGCAGCAGCATCTTCACAACCTGCCAAAGCTTTCCATGGACGACGGGACTCGAATTGCGTCTTCAGTGTCACTTTTACAGGCAGCTGGTCATAACTGTACGCTACAATGACAATTTTTTTTTTTTTTTTTTATTAAATTAGACAAATTATACTACACAAATTTATAGGCAATTTAAAAGGAAAAAAGTAAAGAATTCAATGACATCTAGGTGAAGAAAACCAGACCATTTTCTCAGTTTTCCCAGATTTTGTCAGAGAGGAAGTCGTTTTAGTGCTGCTATTATTCTAACAGAGGTGAGTTTTATCTTTCAGTCACTTTTTATTTTACATTGAAAGAATTGACATAAATGTGAAGAGTCCCTCAGTCGTCCAGGTAGAATCCATGATAAAAGGAGAAATTCAATTTGTCAACTGGACAAAGTTTATTTGGTTGAAAATGTTTCGCAGCTCATCCGAGATGCTTCGTCAGTTCTGAACTGACTGAACTGACGAAGCCTCTCGAAGCCTCTCGGATGAGCTGCGAAACGTTTTCAACCAAATAAACTTTGTCCAGTTGACAAATTGAATTTCTCCTTTTATCATCAATTGACATAAATATATAAGTTCTAAGCAAAAATAGCAACGACTGTGTTTTTAATTCAATGTTAATAGTACATTTTGTGTTTTAAGATAAGAAATAATGGTTATTTTAAGAAGTTATCAAAATGGAAGTGAATCGAAAATCGTGAGTCTAAACTCAAAAGTCAAATCGAATCATGACTTAAGTGAATCGTCCCATCCCGAATCAGGATGAAAACCACCCCTCAAAGAAGACTTGATTTTATGTTTGATTTGGGAAAGTTTTCCATCTGTCTCTGCTCCTGGTTTAATACTTCTTTAGTCCTGGTTTAGTCTGGGTTAAAACTGGCTTAGTCCTGGTTCAGTCCTGGTTTAGTCCTGGTTCAGTCCTGGTTCAGTCCTGGTTCAGTCCTGGTTTAGTCCTGTTTTAGTCCTGGTTCAGTCCTGGTTTAGTCCTGTTTTAGTCCTGGTTTAGTCCTGGTTTAGTCCTGGTTTGGTCCTGGTTTGGTCCTGTTTTAGTCCTGGTTTAGTCCTGGTTTGGTCCTGGTTTGGTCCTGGTTTAGTCTTGGTTTAGTCTTGGTTTGGTCCTGATTTAGTCTTGGTTTAGTCCTGTTTTAGTCCTGGTTTAGTCCTGGTTTAGTCCTGGTTTGGTCCTGGTTTGGTCCTGTTTTAGTCCTGGTTTAGTCCTGGTTTGGTCCTGGTTTAGTCCTGGTTTAGTCCTGTTTTAGTCCTGGTTCAGTCCTGGTTTAGTCCTGGTTTAGTCCTGGTTTGGTCCTGGTTTAGTCCTGGTTCAGTCCTGGTTTAGTCCTGGTTTAGTCCTGGTTTGGTCCTGGTTTAGTCCTGGTTCAGTCCTGGTTTAGTCCTGTTTTAGTCCTGGTTTAGTCCTGGTTTAGTCCTGGTTTGGTCCTGGTTTGGTCCTGTTTTAGTCCTGGTTTAGTCCTGGTTTGGTCCTGGTTTAGTCCTGGTTTAGTCCTGTTTTAGTCCTGGTTCAGTCCTGGTTTAGTCCTGGTTTAGTCCTGGTTTGGTCCTGGTTTAGTCCTGGTTCAGTCCTGGTTTAGTCCTGGTTTAGTCCTGGTTTGGTCCTGGTTTAGTCCTGGTTTAGTCCTGGTTTAGTCCTGTTTTAGTCCTGGTTTAGTCCTGGTTCAGTCCTGGTTTAGTCCTAGTTCAGTCCTGGTTTAGTCCTAGTTCAGTCCTGGTTTAGTCCTGGTTCAGTCCTGGTTTAGTCTTGGTTTGTTCCTGGTTTAGTCCTGGTTTGGTCCTGGTTTAGTCCTGGGTTGGTCCTGGTTTGGTCCTGGTTTAGTCCTGGATTAGTCCTGGTTTAGTCCTGGTTTGGTCCTGGTTCAGTCCTGGTTCAGTCCTGGTTTAGTCTCTGCTCGTTGTGATTGTAATTACCATGTTTTTGCACCTCTTTTTAAAAAAGTATTTGGTGCATTGGAGCGTCCATAACCAGCTCAGACCAGAATCCAGTCAACAGTTCAATTCGCCACCTGTATTCTGCTGCTGTGCCCTTGAGCAAGACACTGAATCCATCGACCCAGCCTAGTGACATATGTCATAGGTAAATTAGGTATAATAGTCCCTATAACAGAAGTAGAGACAGACTAGATAAGACTCAGTATTGGTTTGGTCCTAGTTTAGTCTTTGTTCAGTCCTGCTTTGGTCCTGATTTAGTCCTGGTTTGGTCCTGGTTTAGTCCTGGTTTAGTCCTGGTTTGGTCCTGGTTTGGTCCTGTTTTAGTCCTGGTTTAGTCCTGGTTTAGTCCTGGTTTGGTCCTGGTTTGGTCCTGGTTTAGTCTTGGTTTGGTCCTGATTTAGTCTTGGTTTAGTCCTGGTTTAGTCCTGGTTTAGTCCTGGTTTGGTCCTGGTTTAGTCCTGGTTTAGTCCTGGTTTGGTCCTGGTTTGGTCTTGGTTTGGTGCTGGTTTAGTCTTGGGTTGGTCCTGGTTTAGTCCTGGTTTAGACCTGGTTTAGACCTGGTTTAGTCCTGGTTTAGTCCTGGTCTGGTCCTGGTTTGGTCCTGGTTTGGTCCTGGTTTAGTCTTGGTTTGGTCCTGGTTTGGTCCTGGTTTAGTCCTGATTTAGTCCTGGTTTAGTCCTGGTTTGGTCCTGGTTTAGTCCTGGTTTAGTCCTGGTTTAGTCCTGGTTTGGTCTTGGTTTGGTGCTGGTTTAGTCCTGGTTTAGTCCTGGTTTGGTCCTGGTTTAGTCCTGGTTTAGTCCTGGTTTAGTCCTGGTTTGTTCTTGGTTTGGTGCTGGTTTAGTCCTGGTTTAGTCCTGGTTTGGTCCTGGTTTAGTCCTGGTTTATTCCTGGTTTGGTCCTGGTTTGGTCCTGGTTTGGTCCTGGTTTAGTCTTGGTTTGGTCCTGATTTAGTCTTGGTTTAGTTCTGTTTTAGTCCTGGTTTAGTCCTGGTTTAGTCCTGGTTTGGTCCTGGTTTGGTCCTGTTTTAGTCCTGTTTTAGTCCTGGTTTGGTCCTGGTTTAGTCCTGGTTTAGTCCTGTTTTAGTCCTGGTTTAGTCCTGGTTTAGTCCTGTTTTAGTCCTGTTTGGTCCTGGTTTAGTCTTGGTTTAGTTCTGTTTTAGTCCTGGTTTGGTCCTGTTTTAGTTCTGGTTTAGTCCTGGTTTAGTCCTGGTTTAGTCCTGGTTTAGTCCTGGTTTGGTCCTGGTTTAGTCTTGGTTTAGTCCTGTTTTGGTCCTGGTTTGGTCCTGTTTTGGTCCTGGTTTAGTCTTGGTTTAGTCCTGTTTTAGTCCTGGTTTGGTCCTGGTTTAGTCTTGGTTTAGTCCTGTTTTGGTCCTGGTTTGGTCCTGTTTTGGTCCTGGTTTAGTCCTGGTTTAGTCCTGGTTTAGTCCTGGTTTGGTCCTGGTTTGGTCCTGGTTTGGTCCTGTTTTAGTCCTGGTTTAGTCCTGGTTTGGTCCTGGTTTAGTCCTGGTTTAGTCCTGTTTTAGTCCTGGTTTAGTCCTGGTTTAGTCCTGTTTTAGTCCTGTTTGGTCCTGGTTTAGTCTTGGTTTAGTTCTGTTTTAGTCCTGGTTTGGTCCTGTTTTAGTCCTGGTTTAGTCCTGGTTTAGTCCTGGTTTAGTCCTGGTTTGGTCCTGGTTTGGTCCTGGTTTAGTCTTGGTTTGGTCCTGATTTAGTCTTGGTTTAGTCCTGGTTTAGTCCTGGTTTAGTCCTGGTTTAGTCCTGGTTTGGTCCTGGTTTAGTCCTGGTTTAGTCCTGGTTTGGTCCTGGTTTGGTCTTGGTTTAGTCCTGGTTTATTCCTGGTTTGGTCCTGGTTTAGTCCTGGTTTAGTCCTGGTTTAGTCCTGGTTTGGTCTTGGTTTAGTCCTGGTTTATTCCTGGTTTGGTCCTGGTTTGGTCCTGGTTTGGTCCTGGTTTAGTCTTGGTTTGGTCCTGTTTTAGTCCTGGTTCAGTCCTGGTTTAGTCCTGGTTTGGTCCTGGTTTGGTCCTGGTTTAGTCTTGGTTTAGTCCTGTTTTGGTCCTGGTTTGGTCCTGGTTTAGTCTTGGTTTAGTCCTGTTTTGGTCCTGGTTTGGTCCTGTTTTAGTCCTGGTTTGGTCCTGGTTTGGTCCTGTTTTAGTCCTGGTTTGGTCCTGGTTTAGTCCCAGTGGTGGAATGTCATGTTAGTACAAGTCGTACTTAAATATACATTATAGGCATCTGTACTTTACTGAAATGGATACTTTTTACATTTACTTCACATTTGAGAACAGGTATCTGCACTTTCTACTCCGCTACATTTGTGTTCTGATTGTGTGTGACCAGCTGAAAAGGCTGAGGCTTTATTTGTAACACCTTCATCATTTGAACAAAATTCAGCACAAATCTATATCAAAATCACTACATGTGAAGCTTTATTACACTTTTACTTAAGAGCTGTCCAAGCACCACATGGAGGAGCCCGTGCACCACAGTTTGAGAAACACTGGTCTCATACATTTATTATGATATATTTTATACCTGTGTATTTTTGTGCCCCTCTTACTCCATATTCCTGAGGCGGGTTTCCAACTCCCTGAAAAATAAATGCGGGACGCCTCACTGGCCGATCGCCTTCACCCTTCCTGCTGTAGAGAATCTTTTTAGTCCTTTTTTGTATGTGTGAAGCGATTTTTTAAAACTATTTGACTCAAACCTGAACTGAATTAGATGCATATTTGAGTGGTATGAACACAGGGAAAATAAATAATTATCAGCAATTTATTTTTAATACAAAATAATAACGTTAACAGAATAAAATAAATATTTGTCCTGCTTAACTTAAAACTGTATAAATGAATATAAAACAATACAAGGCAGAACAAAGTGCACTGCCTGGACAGTACAAATGATGCATGTTCTATCTAATCTTAACACTTCTAATTGATCATCGGTCATGGTGGAACGGTACTTGGGCTTAATGATCTTCATGTGGGAAAAGGCTGACTCACATAAACACGTTTTCATAAATCTGTCTCCATTTTATCTGATAAATGTTCATTTCAGTCGTAAAATAAGCCAAGCAAACTGCATTTACACACTCTGCCCCTTTTCTGGACCCTCACCCACAGTTTGAGGACCCCTTCTTTGATTTTGTTTTTATTTTTTACCAGTTTTTTCAACTTCCTCCTGGAGTCACATTCTCTTACTGGTTTTGCAGTGGTATTTACCTCTGCACATTTACCAAACGCATGTGACAAACAGATGCATTTTAACCTTATTAAAGGTCCCATGGCATGAAATTTTCACTTTCTGAGGTTTTTGAACGTTAATGTGAGCTCCCCTACCCTGTTTAGCCCCCCCCCCCCCACAGCTAAAAGTTGCGAAATGTCTAAACTGAGCATTTGCGATCCTTTTCTGCGTTAGGAAAAAATCAGAGCTCAAACGGGCGATTTTAAACAAGGAAACTTATTGACGTCAGCTCGAAAAAAGAAATGCAAATGCAGTTCCACCCCCGTCTGTCTGTACTCAGCGTCTCTGTAAATCACGCCCAGAGAGTTTGGACTGTGGAGGAGCTATGCAATGCGAAATGCGTTTTTTTATTTGCCTGGAGGAACTTGCGAGTGTTTCTAGGCTCGGAAGTCCTTTATCTGAGCCTCTGGACCTTTGAACAGCAGTGGTTTAATTTTATTTTCTGTGGAAATGTGTTTATTTTCCAATGGAACGCTTCTCATCTCTCCCTCCGCGCAAAAACACGGAAGTGGGTCACAGCGCACAGGGCACAGCTGAAAAGGAAAGAGTTTGGCCACGCCCCCACCCCCTACTATAGGCCATCTCTGTCCTCCTCATTTGCATTCAAGCAACAACGCCCAGAATGGAGTGTTCCAGAGTGACATTTATGACTCTTTCTCATCTTATCTCTGTTTCTCATGCACTGAGTGTTGATTTTGAAGAAGGATTCATTTACAGTATTAGGGAACCATTAAGGAGCCATATAAAAGCATCAAGAAGTACCATGTCATGGGATCTTTAAGCAAAATTCAACCTCATGTCGCTGTAGACCTGCTCTGTGCTGTAGACCTGCTCTGTGCTGTACACCTGCTCTGTGCCAACACTGTAACATAGATTTAGATTAGTTTTTCTTTGCATTTGGTCTTGCTTTTCTAATCAGCGCACATTGAGGAGGGAGCTGGTTTGTGCTATGAGCAGGAGGGTTCCAGTCGAGCGCACAGGCTGTGCTGCAGGGAGAAGCCCTGTGCGGTCCAGCACACCAGTACACGTTTACTGCTAACGGCAGCGGCTGTAATGAAATATGATCGCAACCACCTCGAGACCGATCGACTGGTAGATCGTGATCGACGTATTGGGCACCCCTATTTTACACACTATTTTTGATTCTGTGAAGCTTTGGACTCAGGAGGCCTGTGAGAGTCTGAGGGACTGTTTCCAGAACACTGACTGGGACATGTTCAGCGGCTCTTACGGAGATGACATCAACGGCCTGACCCATTGCATTACGGACTACATTAACTTCTGCGTGGAGAACACTGTACCAACCAGGAGGGTACGGTGCTTCTCCAACAACCACCCCTGGGTCACCCCTGAGCTTAAAGCCCTCCTGAACCAGAAGAAGAGGGCTTTCAACTCAGGGGACAGAGAGGAGCAAAAAAGGGTCCAGAGGGAGCTTCAATGGAGGATACGACGGGCCAAAAAGGACTATGGGAGGAAGATGGAAGAGCAGCTGGCCCAAAACAACGCACGGGGCGTGTGGAGAGGACTGAGGAACATGTCTGGTTTCGGACAGAGTGGCAGAGGGACAGCTGATGGTGATCAGCGCTGGGCGGACGAATTAAACCGTTACTTCAACAGGTTTGACTCGCCCCCCACCCCCTCTGCCCCTCTGCCGACTCCCCCTCCTCCTCTTCACACCTCCCCGGGCCAGTAGCCACATCCCCCTTCCCCTTCACACGGACCCAACCCAGCACCAGCCCCCTCCACCCCCCACCTCCACCAGCCCCTGCAGTCCACCCCAGTCCCCCCCTCACTCCCCCTCTCCATCACACCAGACGAGGTGAGGAGGGAACTTAGGCGGCTCAACCAGAGGAAGTCCACAGGTCCTGATGGTATCTGCCCCAGGCTGCTGAGAACCTGTGCAGACCAGCTCTGTGAGGTTCTCTGCTACATGTTCAACCTGAGCCTCAGCCTGGAGAAGGTCCCCGTCCTGTGGAAGACCTCCTGTGTGGTCCCGGTTCCCAAAACAACAAACGCCAGGGAACCGGCCCACTACAGACCAGTCGCCTTGGCCTCCCACCTCATGAAGACCATGGAGAGGGTGATCCTCAGCCACCTCCGCTCTGTGGTGAGCCCCACCCTGGACCCGCTGCAGTTTGCCTACAAGCCAAACGTAGGAGTAGAGGACGCCGTCATCTACTTGCTGCAGCGGGCGCTCACCCACCTAGAGACCGCCGGGAGTGCTGTGAGAGTCATGTTCTTTGACTTCTCCAGCGCCTTCAACACCATCAGGCCGGCGCTGCTGCGGGGGAAGCTAGAGGATGCGGGAGTTGATGGACATCTCGCTGCCTGGACCATCGACTACCTCACTGACCGTCCACAGTACGTGCGGCTGCGCGGCTGTGAGTCAGAGGTGGTAGTCTGCAGCACTGGGGCTCCCCAGGGAACTGTCCTCTCACCCTTCCTCTTCACCATATACAGTCCCTGACAAAAGTCTTGTCGTTTGGGTACAAGTTGACCTTAAGTGCCCTCCAAATATATATCTAATAATTTATTTTTTACAAGAAATGTCTCATTTCAATCCCAGCAGATTTTGAAATACTGTTTTGGTGCCAAATGAAACTGCTGAAAAGCATTCTAATGTTCACAGCTTGGTAAAGCCCACTGAGTCAGTTTTTGCAAAGACAAAAGTCTTGTCGCCTTGCACCCAATCCTAGATTACAGCCTCACCTGTGATCAATAATTTGTCAATCAATTAGTGGGTGTGTATAAAAAGAACCCCAACACACCAGACCTTCACATCAACTGCAACTTGACCTCTGACAACATGCCTAAGATTCACCCTGAGACCAAAGCATTGATTATCAAGAGGTTGAAGACCAAATCCACTGCTGAAGTGGCTGACACCTTCAATGTGTCTCAGCGTCAAGTACAGAAGAATAAGAAAAAGATTTGAAGAGACTGGAGATGTTTTTGACAAGTCCAGGTCCGGTAAACCCCGCAAGACAACTGCTCGGGAGGACCGTTTGTTGGCTCAAAAATCCAAGGCCAGCCCCTTTTCCACTGCAGCAGAGCTCCACCAGGCCTGGTCACCTCAAGTCCCCGTGTCAACCAGAACAGTTTGTAGAATTCTGGCTCGAAATGCCCTCCATGGTCTAATCAGTGCCCAGAAACCAGCACTAAACAAAAGGCAATAAAAAAAACGTGTGGCATTTGCTAACGCCCACAGCCTGCTAAAAGGATGGACGCTGGAAAAGTGGCAAAATGTGGATTTCTCAGATGAATCTTCAGTTGAATTACATCACAGCCGCCGCAAATATTGCAGGAGACCTACTGGAGCCCGCATGGATCCGAGGTTCACCCAGAAAACAGTTAAGTTTGGTGCTGGAAAAATCATGGTCTGGGGTTACATACAGTATGGCGGTGTGCGAGAGATTTGCAGGGTGGAAGGCAATATCAATAGCCTAAAATATCAAGAAGTATTAGCTAAATCTTACATTCCCAGCTATAAAAGGGGTCAAATTTTGCAGCAGGATGGTGCTCCATTGCATACTTCCATCTCTACATCAAAGTTCCTCAAGGCAAAGAAGATCAAGGTTCTCCAGGACTGGCCAGCGCAGTCACCAGACATGAACATCATTGAACATGTCTGGGGTAGAATGAAAGAGGAAGCATGGAAGACAAAACCAAAGAATCTTGATGAACTCTGGGAGGCATGTAAGAGTGCTTTCTTTGCTATTCCTGATGACTTCATCAATAAACTGTATGAATCACTGCCAAACCGCATGGATGCAGTCCTTCAAGCTCATGGAAGTCATACAATATATTAAATATGGATCTCACCGCACCACTATTTAATTCACTGATGTTATGCAACATATTTTTGTATTTGAAGTAAATTATTTGTTCAATTTTCACATTACCCTCTGTAGGCGACAAAACTTTTGTCTTGCCAAAATCTGACCTTTCTGTGTTCATTAAATGATCAATCTTTCTTGAGTGAAGCAAATTTATTTTAGTATATTAAACATAATTTGGGAGAGTTTTAGCTTTCATATGAGCCATTTCTAAAACCAATGGATTAATTAAAAGTCAGGTTATAAGATGTTCTTTTTACCAAATGGAGAAGTGACAAGACTTTTGTCAGGGACTGTACACCTCGGACTTCACATATAACATGGACAGCTGCCATCTCCAGAAGTTCTCTGACGACTCGGCCATTGTGGGCTGTGTGTCAGAGGGGAACGAGCTGGAGTACCGCTCGGTCATCAGTGACTTTGTGGACTGGTGTGGGCGCAACCACCTGAGCCTTAACACCAGTAAGACAAAGGAGCTGGTGATGGACTTCAGGAGGAGAGCACTACCTCACTCACCGGTGAACATCCAGGGGCAGGACATAGAGACTGTGGACAGTTTCAAGTACCTGGGTGTTCACCTCAACAATAAACTGGACTGGTCCCACAACACCAACGCCCTGTACAAGAAGGGCCAAAGTCGCCTCCACCTCCTGAGGAGACTGAGGTCCTTTGGAGTGTGCAGGCCTCTGCTCAAGACTTTTTATGACTCTGTGGTGGCCTCTGCTCTCCTCTACGCTGTCGTCTGCTGGGCCCCGAGCAGCACAGAACGGGACAGAAAAAGACTCAACAAGCTGGTCAAGAGGGCCAGCTCTGTCCTGGGCTGTCCTCTGGACTCTGTAGAGGAGGTGGCTGAGAGGAGGGTACTGGCCAAATTCACGTCCATCATGGACAAACACCTCTCACCCTCTGCACCGGACTGTAGAGGAGCTGAGCAGCTCCTTCAGCAGCCGACTGAGGCACCCCCAGTGCAAGAAGGAGCGCTACTGCAGATCCTTCATCCCCACCGCCATCAGACTGTATAATTCTACTGTATAGTCCTACCGTGCAATATCGTTTTCCCAATGTGCAATATTGTTGTTTTTTTCAATACTCCTATCGTGCAATATCGTTTTTCCAATTTTTTTCAATACTCTCCCTGTCACTGTTTTTTATTATTATCACTACTATTATTATTATTCGATTTATTACTTATTTTTTTAATTATTATTATCACCTATCTTTATGCCTTTTTTTTTGCCTGCATGCACTTGTCTTCTTGTTCAAACTGTCCCTACCTGGAGCTACTGTGACAAGTAAATTTCTCCTGTGTGAGATCAATAAAGTCTTATCTTATCTTATCTTATCTTATCTTAATACGGGACAAAGTGCGTCCCTTTTCAGCTCAATACGGGATGCGTATTTTTGTTTCTGAATACGGGACAGTTGGCAAACCTGTTCCTGAGTAATAACAGACCAAACCAGAGCCTGTTTTCTCTGTATATATTCTCCTGCTAGTGTTAGCAGCTGTTGATTGATCGATGATTGCCTGTTCCCTGCTAAAGTAACAGTGTGAGTGGAGGGAGGGCGCGTACCTACAACTGCCTTTCTCTTGATTGGCTCTTTGACTTCACGCTAGCCACTATGACTGTCAGGTTCATTTAACTGTAACTTAACCGTATGGGTGACTTCACATTCCCTTACTTCTATTATACAGTCTATGACCCCACAAACTGAAGAGATTTTGTCCTGGTTTAATCCTTTCATGGTGACTTAACTCCTGTTACAGATGACTGCAATTACCTTTAGCTGGTTTAGGCCCAGATGCGTCCTGGTTTAGACCTGGTTTAGTCCTGGTTTAGTCCTGGTTTAGTCCTGGTTTAGTCCTGGTTTAGACCTGGTTTAGTCCTGGTTTAGTCCTGGTTTAGTCCTGGTTTAGTCCTGGTTTAGACCTGGTTTAGACCTGGTTTAGACCTGGTTTAGTCCTGGTTTAGACCTGGTTTAGTCCTGGTTTAGTCCTGGTTTAGTCCTGGTTTAGTCCTGGTTTGGTCCTGGTTTAGTCCTGGTTTGGTCCTGGTTTAGTCCTGTTTTTGTCCTGGTTTGGTCCTGTTTTAGTCCTGGTTTGGTCCTGGTTTGGTCCTGGTTTAGTCCTTGTTTGGTCCTGGTTTAGTCTTGGTTTAGTCCTGGTTTTGTCCTGGTTTAGTCTTGGTTTAGTCCTGTTTTAGTACTGGTTTGGTCCTGTTTTAGTCCTGTTTTAGTCCTGGTTTGGTCCTGGTTTGGTCCTGGTTTAGTCCTGTTTTAGTCCTGGTTTGGTCCTGGTTTAGTCCTGGTTTGGTCCTGGTTTAGTCCTGGTTTGGTCCTGGTTTAGTCCTGTTTTAGTCCTGTTTTAGTCCTGGTTTGGTCCTGGTTTGGTCCTGGTTTAGTCCTGTTTTTGTCCTGGTTTGGTCCTGGTTTAGTCCTGGTTTAATTCTTGATTTAATGGATTGCAGACTGCAGATCATTTTGGTGATTTTTTTGGTTCATTCCTAGTTTAGTCCTGGTTTAGTCCCAAGCCTACACTATAAATGGACATAGCTAACCTGCCAGCCACCGCATTCCAAATAGGAAGTGTTCATGTGCGACTCCGTTTCACTTTTTTATTGAAAAACATTCCCTTTCTCTCTGTAACTGCTGCTGTCAGACTTGTTCATGGTTTATGGTCTTAAAATGTTCGTATTAACCCGCTCTACATGATCCTGGTGGTTTTATTTTGCTAATTTGTCCGTAAATAAATTAATAACCACAAGAAGGAGCCCGTGCACCATAGTTTGAGAAACACTGGTCTAGGACATTGCTCTTTCTCATACATTTTACATTTTACATTTTAAACCTGTTCGTAGCTTCACCTTGAGAGCTGTTTTCGTCCTCTTGTTTACAGAATATACTCATAGCTTTGTAATTTCTGAAGCGCTGCGCATCTCACCTTCTCCCAGAATGCCGCAGTGTCTCTCCCGGTGTGTCTTTCTGGAATGTTTTATTTTTTGACGCTTTGGGCCAAACGTGGTCCAAACAGCACAGAAAACTCGGTGATTTCATCATATCTTTGTCACTTCAGCGACGACGCGCACAGTGAGAGTTTTCAGTGTTTGAGTAAGTCTACAAGTGACTTTTTAAAAAAAACTTTATGTATGTCTTAAGGTATGATTTAGATTGTCTCATTTTTTGTCTTTTATTTTTGAAAATACCAGATTTGTGCTTTGGTTAATGTTTTTTTCCTTCCTTTTACAGTCACTTCAAATTATGACCCAGTTAGGTCCAGACAGTCCTTGGACTACTGTGTACTTCTACTCCTACTTAACTCTTACTTTCTGGTTTAGTCCTGGTTTGGTCCTGGTTTGGTCCTGGTTTAGTCCTGGTTTAGTCCTGGTTTAGTCCTGGTTTGGTCCTGGTTTAGTCTTGATTTAGTCCTGGTTTAGTCCTGTTTTAGTCCTGGTTTAGTCCTGGTTTGGTCCTGGTTTAGTCCTGTTTTAGTCTTGGTTTGGTCCTGGTTTAGTCTTGATTTAGTCCTGGTTTAGTCCTGGTTTAGTCCTGTTTTAGTCCTGGTTTAGTCCTGTTTTAGTCCTGGTTTAGTCCTGGTTTGGTCCTGGTTTAGTCCTGTTTTAGTCTTGGTTTGGTCCTGGTTTAGTCCTGGTTTAGTCCTGGTTTGGTCCTGGTTTGGTCCTGGTTTAGTCCTGTTTTAGTCCTGGTTTGGTCCTGGTTTAGTCCTGGTTTGGTCCTGGTCTAGTCCTGGTTTAGTCCTGGTTTAGTCCTGGTTTGGTCCTGGTTTAGTCCTGGTTTGGTCCTGGTTTAGTCCTGGTTTGGTCCTGGTTTGGTCCTGGTTTAGTCCTGTTTTAGTCTTGGTTTGGTCCTGGTTTGGTCCTGGTTTAGTCCTGGTTTGGTCCTGGTTTGGTCCTGGTTTAGTCCTGGTTTGGTCCTGTTTTAGTCCTGGTTTAGTCCTGGTTTGGTCCTGGTTTAGTCCTGTTTTAGTCTTGGTTTGGTCCTGGTTTGGTCCTGGTTTAGTCCTGGTTTGGTCCTGGTTTAGTCCTGGTTTGGTCCTGGTCTAGTCCTGGTTTAGTCCTGGTTTGGTCCTGGTTTAGTCCTGGTTTGGTCCTGGTTTAGTCCTGGTTTAGTCCTGGTTTAGTCCTGGTTTAGTCCTGGTTTAGTCTTGGTTTAGTCCTGGTTTAGTCCTGGTTTAGTCCTGGTTTGGTCCTGGTTTAGTCCTGGTTTAGTCCTGGTTTGGTCCTGGTCCAGGGTGCACTGCGTAACTTTTCTAGTGAAGATGTCTACTGTCTATTCATCTTAATGAAAATGCTATTGCTTTGCCTGGAATGTTCCGTGGTAAGGCTTTAAACATATCTACTTAATTACCAGAGTTGTTTATGCTTTAAATGACATTGAAGAAGGTATTCTTCTGTGAGTGGGCTCGCCTCTTCACTGATCAGACCAGTAACTTATCCTGATGAGGTTATTGAGATATACACCTTTAATGCAATACTGTGGGACATTCTCGGCAAAGCAGTAACATATTTACGGAAACTAGGAGCTGAGAGACCCTCCACTAGAAATGTTGCGCAGTCACTTTTCTGGTGCAATGTCTGCTACATGCTTGTTTCCATGGAGATGTTATTGCTAGAATGTTTCAAAACTCATTCATCTCCATGGAGACAGTTAAGCAATAATTGATATCAGAACAAGTTACTGGTTTGATCTATGCACAGGGGGCCCCTCTTACAGCAAGAATATATGTTTTTCTACATGTGTTTGAGCAATCGAAAATCTTTACTTGAAATACAGTAATCCCTCGTTTATCGCGGGGGTTATGTTCCAGAAATAACCCGCAATAAGAGAAATCCGCGAAGTAGGACAACTTTATATTTTACAATTATTCTACATGTTTTAAGGCTGTAAATGCCTCACCACACACATTATACACTTTTACTCAAACTTTCATAGATTTTCAACAAAATGTATTAATAGTGACGCGTGGGGGGAGACACGGCTCCGGGAGCCCCGCCGGACGCGCGGACGCGACGCGCACCAACCCCTTGGAGAAGTGCGCGACACGTGCTGCTCTGTCACGGATTTGTCCACGATGAGGGGTTCATCGTGGACAAATCCGTGACAGAGCAGCACGTGTCGCGCGTACACCGGGGCTGTGAGCACGAGATAGAACCGCGGCGCCCGGACCGCGTCGTCTCAGCCCGAGCCACAAACCGAACACGCACAAACGAACGCAAGAGCCGCACGGAGTGATTTAATCCTGGTTCAGACCTGGTCTAGTCCCGGTTTAGTCCAGGTCTAGACCTGGTCCAGTCCTAGTTTAGTCCAGGGCCAGTCCAGGTTTAGACCTGGTTTAGAACTGGTCTAGACCTGACTTAGTTCTGGTCTAGACCTGGTTTAGTCCACGTTTAGTCCTGGTCTAGTCTCTTAGCCAATCAGGACGCAGAACACAATGTTACACTATAAAAAAAAATTGAAAAAAAAAATCTGCGAAACAGCGAGGGCACGAACAGTGAACCGCGGTAGAGCGAGGGTTCACTGTACAGTGAACCCTCGTTTATCGCGGGGGTTAGGTTCCAGAAATAGCCCGCAATAAGTGAAATCCGCGAAGTAGGACAATTTTATATTTTACAATTATTCTACATGTTTTAAGGCTGAAAACGCTTCACCAGACACATTATACACCTTTCTGAGACTGGTATTAACATTTTCTCACATTTTTCTCTTGTTTAAACACTCAAACTTTTGTAGATTTTCATTAAAATATATTAATAGTGGGGCGGGGGCACGTGACACGCGGGCACGTGACACGCGGGCACGTGCGCGCGGGCACGTGTGTTTGTTTTGGTACCACATATCCATGCCATGTGCGAAAGTCGAGTGGAAAGCGACCTGGATATCATTTTGGGCAAGACTCAAGCCAATGCTAACAGTGCCAAACCGCTAACAGACGCCTCTGAGCACCACAAGACCAGGTAAGACCAACCTGCGCTCACAAGAGTTGGTTGCATTTCACCCCGGCTCCAAAATCAGTCCGCTATCAATGCGTCGCCAATACTCCACAGAGCTGTGGAGTATTGTGGAGTATTGGGTTCGTCCTCTCGTCCTCTCACGGGGAAGAGCCACTGTCTCCTCTGTGCGCGCGAGTGTCCTCTCCCCGCTGCGGCTCCCCCGGACGCTCCATGTTGATTCTTGGCTCTTCCATGGTCCGGCTCGCACTCTCTTCCATGGCTCGTGCAAGTAAACAAAGGCCACACCTCCTGTCACCCAGGCGCTCTCGTGAAGGAAATCTGAGACTGTCCCTACCATCCCTGGTCTAGACCTGGTTTAGTCCTGGTTTAGACCTGGTTTAGTCCTGGTTTAGACCTGCTTTAGACCTGGTTTAGTCCTGGTCTAGTCTCTTAGCTAATCAGGGCGCAGGACAGAATGTTACACTGTAAAAAAAAAAGCTACACTATAAAAAAAAATTGAAAAAAAAAAAAAAAAATTGAAAAAAAAAATCTGCGAAACAGCGAGGGCACGAACAGTGAACCGCGGTAGAGCGAGGGACCACTGTACATGCAAAATTGGTTTAATGCCATATTGTGGAACATTCCATGCAAAACAATACCATCTCCAAATGGTGGCATTCTCCTTAAAGTTTACATAGTGCAATTCTTTGGCAATTCTACCCCATACCCCATTCTACTACTACTACTACTACTACTACTACTACTACTACTACTACTACTACTACTACTACTGCTACTGCTACTACTACTACTACTACTACTACTACTACTACTACTACTACTACTACTACTACTACTGCTACTACTACTACTGCTACTGCTACTACTGCTACTGCTACTACTACTACTGCTACTACTACTACTACTACTACTGCTACTACTACTACTACTACTACTACTACTACTGCTACTGCTACTACTACTACTACTACTACTACTACTACTACTACTACTACTACTACTACTACTACTGCTACTGCTACTACTACTACTGCTACTGCTACTACTACTACTGCTACTACTACTACTACTACTGCTACTACTACTACTGCTACTACTACTACTACTACTGCTACTACTACTACTACTACTACTACTACTACTACTACTACATCTGTTGCTACGTCCAAAGTGCACTGTGCTGGATGAAGACACAGAACATAATAGGAAGTGTTATTTTAATCGATTCCTTTTTAGACCAAGGTTTATTTGTTATTGTGACTTTAACCTGCTGCTGCTGCTGCTCTTTAATCCCAGACTCTCTCCTGCTGTTTGTCATGTTTCATGTCACAGTCACAGCTCAGTTTAATCCTTCAGATTGTCATCTGCTATCGTGGATTAACACAGTATGGATGTGGTGGGTCCTGGTTTAGTCCTGGTTTAGTCCTAGTTTAGTCCTGGTTTAGTTCTGTTTTTTGCAGGTTTAGATATTGTGTTGATTTTAATATAAAGCACTTTGTCACCTTGAGAGTTGTAAAGCGCTCTAAATACTGTATATATTGATTGGTTTAGTCCTGGTTTAGTCCTTGCAGAGTCCCTGCGTAGTCCTGGTTTGGTTCTGTTTTTGTTCTGCTGTAGTACTGGTATATTCCTGGTTTAGTCCCAGATTTGTCTTGGTTTAATCTTTTAGCGGTGAATAGCAGACTGCAAATACTTTTTTTTTTTTTTGTGATCAGTGTTTTATTAGATTTTTAATATTTATGGGTAAAAGAGTAAACAATAAAGCAAAGAATATATGTGCACATTTGTACAAAATTTTCATACATTTTACCCAGCAAATACTTTTTTGAGCACTGGTTTAGTCCCAGATGGGTCCTGGTTTTGATTAAATCCAGGATTAGCCCTCATTTAGTCCTGTTTTAGTCCTTGTTTAATTTTTGGTTTAATGGATTGCAAATAGCAGATTCGTACAGTGGCTTTTGCTGATCCTTGTGCCCGGGTTTAGTCCCACCTCTATATGAACATCCTTCTTTCAATCCTTCTTTCACCAAGGTCACTCCCGCTAACGTGAGCAATCGCCTTTTTGATTACTATGACACTCGCATTCAGAATTCCAATTATGAAACTCGGCTCCAAATGGACTCCTATAACTGCGAGCCTCGATGAGCTTCACTTGACTGGAGCTGGACGCCATGGGTGACGTCACACTCCCTTAGTCCACTTCTGTATACAGTCTACGGTCCCCTGCTCTGGTCTCGTCCCAGTGTAATCCTTCAGTGTTCTAATGTCAGATTAGAGCAGTGGGTCAGAGGGTGCGGGGCTGCTGTGGCTGGTGGGGTTTGATCTTTTGCAGTTGTCTCTCGTCAGATTTATTCATTTATCTAATGATTGTTGTCTGTATGAAAGCAGCTGGACGCTTTCAAATGTCCTACAGGATTAAAAGTTCCTCTATCTATCTAATCTGAATGTGAAATAATGCTGTGTTTTGGCCGTGTTTTTGTGTTTCCAGGCAAATGATGTATGCGAGAGGAGCAGACTGATCCGCGACGAAGGCGAGCGAAGAGGAAAGAGAGATACGTGAAGTGAGTCATTTCAATTTTTCATTTCATTTATTCTCATTTGAGCAACTTGTTTCATTCAGTTTTTTTTTTTTTTTTTGTATATCATTTTTAAAAGTCTTATATTACGCTAGTGACTCTCGTGAGTTTAAAGGAAAAGTAACGTTTTTTTACAATCTGAGCCTTCTTTCGGCAATAAAACAAGTAGTTTTACTCACCCATAGCAGTTTGGTGTCAATTGGAGCAGTATCGCAGAAGTTATGTTGTAGCCATTCTGTTCTACTAATGATCCCGTATCCGTTAGCGTGAGTGCTCGGGGCATTACTTTGCGGTCTCCAAATAACACAAACTTTAGCACTTTTCAAATCACAGAAGATCGCTGTGTCAGCGTAGACTTTTAGTAGATTCCAAAACGGCCTGAAACCTGATATCGCAACAGAAAAGTAAAGTTCAGAGCGGTGTTAGCTTCTTTCGGACTAGCGGTGTTTACAAAACAGCTGAGTTCACACATGCGCACTGTCCTCTCTGATGACGTCATCAAATGAAACTATAGCTGCATATCGGGTTTCAGGACGTTTTGGAATCCACTAAAAGTCTACGCTGACACAGCGATCTTCTGTGATTTGAAAAGTGTTAAAGTTTGTGTTATTTGGAGACCGCAAAGTAATGCCCCGAGCATACGGGGATACGGGATCATTAGTAGAACAGAACGGCTACAACATAACTTCTACAAAACTGCTCCAATTGACACCAAACTGCTATGGGTGAGTAAAAGTACTTGTTTTATTGCCGAAAGAAGGCTCAGATTGTTAAAAAAAAATGTTACTTTTCCTTTAAAATCATGTTAGAATGCTGTTACTTTGGAATTATCTTTTGTTTCATTTGCACATGTGTGAGTAACTCTTTATTATTATTAGTCTGTCCACATCTCCAAAGCTCAAAATGCTCTGTTCCACCTTGTGATGTCATGAAGCAATAGTTTTCACGTTAACAGCTCCATTTTACCTTTAGTTCAGCAGAGATTTGCCATTCCAGTTTTGTGTGAAAGTGAAAGTGTATGGAGTTTAAAAACACAGTGGAGCACTTCTTGTATCACCACACGGCGTGACCTCAGCCTACATGTGCAGGACCTGTGTGTTAAACTTGTACCAATGAAACAAAACACAAAAGGTGTGTTTGTGATGAGTAAACAACATTAGAACATCAGAAAACAGCAGAATAGGGGCCGTTTAAATAAAAATGTCAAAAAGAATAAGTTTATTTAATAGTTTACCTTATTGATTTTTAAAGGTCCAGTGTGTAGGATTCGTGGCGCATAGGTGGATGGTGCTATTGCACTTCCTGTTCTAGCTACGGCAGACCTCGAGGGTCACCCGGGCGCGCCGTAACGCGGACAGCTCGCGTACCCGCGCACGAACCGCGCGCCCGACAACTACGGTATAAATAAAACGCGGTCCCGTTCACTGTTTTTTTTTTCTTTTCTCATGAAAACACACATTCCCGATCGTGTACCATGACACTCTACACATCAAATGAAACCTTACAGTCTCCTCTTTTTGACTATGCAATTCATTTCCCTGCACAACAATCACTCCCCGAGCACATGGGGCTTTTATACGGAAAAGCACAAAACGAGGTTTGTTACTTAGCTTACCTTTGAAGGCTCTGGACAGGTCAAACTCTGTATTTCACCATAAACTTGGTCTCAATTTGTCCGTAAGGATCCAGCAAATAAAATCCAGTAAAACAATTTAGTCCAAAACACGTGTTAGATCCATTACGATGTCTGATCCAGCAGCATGCTTGTGTTGTTTACCCAAAACCACGAGCCTTGCTGAAGGCGAAGGCGGAGCCCAAATGTCGTAATCAAAATGGCTGCCTCTATATGGGGAAGATCCCCCTTTTATGTGACTATATCTAAGTCCAAAAGAATACTTTGATTTCATGATGGAAGTGAAAAGGCTTGGAAAACAATGTATTTTTCAATGGGTATCTTCAATTTCTGTAATTAACGGGTAAAAATCTTACACACTGTTCCTTTAAGACATACACAATATTTCAGAGTGAATTACAAACAAACACACACATTTTCCATGTATTTGTGTAATGAGGTGATGCCGTTGAAGGGCTGAGCAGAGCAGAAGTACCTGTGCAAAGCCAATATGAATCAATGAGATATAAATAAAAACTAGAGAGATCGTCACCATGGTAACCTATAGTAAAGGCATGTGAGTGTTGGATTCTTCTCAAGAACTCAGACAAACGAACTACTTCATCAAATTTCCATGTTGTTCCAAAGTAATTTGAACAAATATTCAATTAAACAGACCTTGTGATGTTATGTGGTAATACAGGGAGTGCTCCACTGTGTTTTTAAACTCCATACACCTTCGTTAGGGCCGGCAGTAGCTCAGTTGGTAGAGCGCTTGCCTAGTGATCCAGGGGTTGGCAGTTTGAATCCCGCTCTTGACGGGTTGACCGCGTGTGATCCCAGCTCCCACAGATGAGCGCTGCCGTTGTGTCCTTGGGCAAGACACTTAACCCCACCTCGCCCCCAGTGTCTGCGGACACTGGGGGCGAGGTGTATCTGCAGAAGATACATCAAGGCCCATTGTGACGTGAGCCGTCCTCCTGTGGACCCACCACCTGCGGGAGGATTCATGAGGGCTGGTGAATTGTGTTCTGGGCAACAGAACACTGCTTGGACTGCTGCCCCCGCGACCCAGAGAATGGAAAAAGCGGAAGAAGATGAGTTTCAGAAATTGGGTCCGAAGAAGGTCTGAAGAAAAGCATTGATCGAGGTTGAGGTTATTCAGCATTTTAATGTAAAAATAGCAGAATACAAACAAAATGGTGACATCAGACATCTTCAGCATTCATGTTGTCAGCTTTAGCAGACCCTCAGAGAAGAGACATCGGCCGTGAAGAGGGACGTGAAGAGACCTCCCCAGTGGGGGTCAGATCACACACACAAACACCACAAGGGACTGTCTTTAAATACAGTACAGACTATTGAATACATATGACATCAGCAACAGCTAACCTATAGGAGAATAGTTTAACTATGCAGGCCATATAAGGCTCATAGAGGAACTCCCAGCTTTAAATGAGACGAGTGTCCAATAGTGAGGTCAGCCAATCAGAACAGAGGAATTCCCATGACACCCCCTATGGAGGGACCTTGTAAGTTTCTCATACCTTGAAATAACAGAAGCAAACAACTGTCACAACACAACCCCACAGTAAATGTAGTATTAGCTGTTTACAGCACCCTGTGTATACAACCCGCAGGAAGGGTCACACACCCAAAGTTAGTTTACAGCCTTTTATAACCTATAGCCACAAGTGAGGTATACAACATATGGCGAAACAAATGGTGAGGTGAGACAGTTCTCACAGTAAAACTAGACTAGATATAAAGAACACTTCAAGAATAAAAGAATAAATCTCACAAACCTTCGTTAGAAACATTTGGATGATTTCAGCCCTGGAATTGCCGATCTCTACTGAACAAAAGTAGCTGTTAACATGAAAACTACTGCCTCATGACATCACAAGGTGGAACAGAGCATTTTGTAATAATAATAAAGGATTACTCAAACATGTGTGTGTGTGTGTGTGTGTGTGTCAGGTGTGTTTTCGAGGAGGTAACTACATTATAACATGACTTAAAGCTCACAAGAGCCAATATTATGTAAGATAGGGCCATTAAAGGTCCCATGGCATGAAATTTTCACTTTCTGAAAATTTCCCCCCCATGGCTAAAAGTTGCGAAATGTGTAAATTGAGCATTTGCATTTGCGATCCTTTTCTGCGTTTGAAAAAAAGACAGCCCAAACGGGCGATTCTGAACAAGGAAACTTTCTGACGTCACACTCAGGGAAAGGTTTCCACCCCCGTCTGGATGTCTACCCACTGTCTCTGGAACTCACGCCCAGAGAATTTGGACCGCAAACGACCTACGCAATGCGAGATGCGTTTTTTTATTTGCCTGGAGACACGTGAGAGTGTTTCCAGGCTCGGAAGTCCTTTATCTGAGCCTCTGAACCTCTGAAACAGCAGTGGTTTAAATTTTATTTTCTGTGGAAATAGTGTTTTTTTAATGCAACTCGTCTCATATCTTCCTTCGCTCTTACACACACAGAAGTGGGTGACAGCACACATCGCACCGCTAAACGAGGAACCAGCGGCGTATTGGCCCCACCCCCACCTGCTGCACTGGCCTGTCTCTGTCCTCCTCATTTGCATTCAAGCAACAACGCCCAGAATAAAGTGTTCCAGAGAGATATTTAGCCTCATGAAGACAGTCAGAGTCATTTCTCATGCACTGAGTGTTGATTTTGGAGAATGATTCATTTACAGTATTAGGGAACCATTAAGGAGCCATATAAAAGCATCAAGAAGTACCATGTCATGGGATCTTTAAACACTGCCCTTGTTTTTACATTAGATCATCAGATTTTACTCTTTTTTTTCACTCACAAAATGGCTGCCACATTTGCCACAGCAACAGAAGCCTCTATTGACGAGTTTTAGATGATATCCAATAGTCCAATAATATTTAATACACATGTGGGCATAGCTAAATGACGATGGTTAAAATGCAGATTCTTCTTCTAACACAGTGAGATCTTGGGTCTAGTCTAGTTTAGTCCTTGTCCTGGTTTAGTCCTGGTTTAGTCCTGGTTTAGTCCTGCTGTAGTACTGGTATAATTCTGGTTTAGTCCCAGATGGGTCCTGGTTTAGTTCAGGTTTAGTCTTGCTGGCCACATCTGTTTTAAATATTATTCACCTCACAACATTTTCGGCATAATATTTAGGAAAGAAAAAAAATGTACTCCACAGAAATCACCTGAATGGAAAAAAAAAACCCTGCTTCATCGCCATGGCAACAGAAACATACAGTATTCTGTTGAAGAAATGACCTTGGACAAGTAACAAAGTGTAAATTCTAATTCAGGATTTTAATCATGAATTGGAACGGCACTGTGACTCCTCTTTCTCAGTATGCTCTCCATCTCTCTCTCCTTATCTCCTCTTCACACCCCCTCTCTCTCCTCCTTCCTCTTTTTTCATTCCTCCTTTTCTCTCTCGCTCTCCTTCTCTCTCCTCTCTATCCCCTTCTTTGTTCTTCTTGCTCTCTTTCTTCAACGTTTCTACCAATCTCCTTTTCTCTCTCTCCCTCCCTCCTCTCTCTCCCTCTCTCTCTCTATCTGTCTCCCTCCTTTTTCTCTCTCTCACTCTCGTTCTCTCTCTCCCCTTCTTGCTCTCCTCCTTCAATGTCTCTCCGCAGTCTCCTTTTCTCTCTCTCCGCTATCTCTCTCTCCCTCTTCTCCTGTCCTCTCTCATCTTCCTCATCTCTCTTTATGTCTCTCTCTCTCCATACCCCATTTTCTCCTCTCTCCCCCTCTTTTCCCCATCATCTCTCCCCCTCGCTCTCATCTTTCTCTCTCTCCTTCCACCCTTCTATTCCATGTTCTGCTCTCTCCCTCTCTCCATCTTCTCTCTTGCTCTCTATCTCCTTCCTCTCTTTTTTTGATACCTCCTTTTTCTTTCCTTTTTCCCTCTCTCCCCTTCTTGCTCTCACCCTCCTCCTTCAACATCTCTTTCCAATCTCCTCTTCTCTCTCTCCCTTTCCTCTTGTCCCCCTCATCTCTCTCTCTCTCTCTTTCCTCTCCATACCTGTGTTTCCTTCTTATCTCATCCCCTCCCTCCCTTTCTTTCCTTTTTCTCTACTCTCCATCACTCCCCCATTGTTTACCCAGTCTTCTCTCCCCCTCTATCTCATCTCTCCTCCTCACCCCTCTTCCTTCCATCCTTCTACGCCATTTTTAAGATCTCTCTCCATTTCTTTCTCTCACTCTCTGCTATCTCTTCCCTCTCTCTTCCTACTTTCTTCCTTTCCTTTTTCTCTCTCTCGCTCCCTCCCTCTCCTCCTTCAATGTCTCTACCCAATCTTCTCTTCTCTGTCGCTCCCCTCCTCTCGCCCCCTCATATCTTCGTTTCTCCTCTCCACATACTTGTTTCCTTCTTACCTTTTCCTCTTATCCCCCCCTCCCACCGTGCAGCAGAGCATGCCTTATCTTCCTCTTCCCCTCCTCCTCCTCCTATCTATACCTCCCCCTCTCCTCCCCCTCTTGTCTTCCTCTTGTTAGAAAACGTTTTATCTCTCCTCCTAAATGAGGGTTCAAATCTGATACTGTCTCTGAGTCCTGGACATAGACCAGTGTTCAGTCTCCACATGGACACCCGGTAAAGCCCTTTGGTTCACTCTTAAAGGTGGTTTGGTTTCAGGTTTGGTTCACTCTTAAAGGTGGTTTGGTGTCAGGTTTGGTTCACTCTTAAAGGTGGTTTGGTTTCAGGTTTGGTTCACTCTTAAAGGTGGTTTGGTTTCAGGTTTGGTTCACTCTTAAAGGTGGTTTGGTTTCAGGTTTGGTTCACTCTTAAAGGTGGTTTGGTTTCAGGTTTGGTTCACTCTTAAATGTGGTTTGGTGTCAGGTTTGGTTCACTCTTAAATGTGGTTTGGTTTCAGGTTTGGTTCACTCTTAAAGGTGGTTTGGTTTCAGGTTTGGTTCACTCTTAAAGGTGGTTTGGTCTCAGGTTTGGTTCACTCTTAAAGGTGGTTTGGTGTCAGGTTTGGTTCACTCTTAAATGTGGTTTGGTGTCAGGTTTGGTTCACTCTTAAAGGTGGTTTGGTGTCAGGTTTGGTTCACTCTTAAAGGTGGTTTGGTTTCAGGTTTGGTTCACTCTTAAAGGTGGTTTGGTTTCAGGTTTGGTTCACTCTTAAAGGCGGTTTGGTGTCAGGTTTGGTTCACTCTTAAAGGTGGTTTGGTGTCAGGTTTGGTTCACTCTTAAAGGTGGTTTGGTTTCAGGTTTGGTTCACTCTTAAAGGTGGTTTGGTGTCAGGTTTGGTTCACTCTTAAAGGTGGTTTGGTGTCAGGTTTGGTTCACTCTTAAAGGTGGTTTGGTTTCAGGTTTGGTTCACTCTTAAAGGTGGTTTGGTGTCAGGTTTGGTTCACTCTTAAAGGTGGTTTGGTGTCAGGTTTGGTTCACTCTTAAAGGCGGTTTGGTGTCAGGTTTGGTTCACTCTTAAAGGCGGTTTGGTGTCAGGTTTGGTTCACTCTTAAAGGTGGTTTGGTGTCAGGTTTGGTTCACTCTTAAAGGCGGTTTGGTGTCAGGTTTGGTTCACTCTTAAAGGCGGTTTGGTGTCAGGTTTGGTTCACTCTTAAAGGTGGTTTGGTTTCAGGTTTGGTTCACTCTTAAAGGTGGTTTGGTGTCAGGTTTGGTTCACTCTTAAAGGTGGTTTGGTGTCAGGTTTGGTTCACTCTTAAATGTGGTTTGGTTTCAGGTTTGGTTCACTCTTAAAGGTGGTTTGGTGTCAGGTTTGGTTCACTCTTAAAGGTGGTTTGGTTTCAGGTTTGGTTCACTCTTAAAGGTGGTTTGGTTTCAGGTTTGGTTCACTCTTAAAGGTGGTTTGGTGTCAGGTTTGGTTCACTCTTAAAGGCGGTTTGGTTTCAGGTTTGGTTCACTCTTAAAGGTGGTTTGGTGTCAGGTTTGGTTCACTCTTAAAGGCGGTTTGGTGTCAGGTTTGGTTCACTCTTAAAGGCGGTTTGGTTTCAGGTTTGGTTCACTCTTAAAGGCGGTTTGGTTTCAGGTTTGGTTCACTCTTAAAGGCGGTTTGGTGTCAGGTTTGGTTCACTCTTAAAGGTGGTTTGGTTTCAGGTTTGGTTCACTCTTAAAGGTGGTTTGGTGTCAGGTTTGGTTCACTCTTAAATGTGGTTTGGTGTCAGGTTTGGTTCACTCTTAAAGGTGGTTTGGTTTCAGGTTTGGTTCACTCTTAAAGGTGGTTTGGTTTCAGGTTTGGTTCACTCTTAAATGTGGTTTGGTGTCAGGTTTGGTTCACTCTTAAAGGTGGTTTGGTGTGAGGTTTGGTTCACTCTTAAAGGTGGTTTGGTGTCAGGTTTGGTTCACTCTTAAAGGTGGTTTGGTTTCAGGTTTGGTTCACTCTTAAAGGCGGTTTGGTGTCAGGTTTGGTTCACTCTTAAATGTGGTTTGGTGTCAGGTTTGGTTCACTCTTAAAGGTGGTTTGGTTTCAGGTTTGGTTCACTCTTAAAGGTGGTTTGGTTTCAGGTTTGGTTCACTCTTAAAGGTGGTTTGGTGTCAGGTTTGGTTCACTCTTAAAGGTGGTTTGGTGTCAGGTTTGGTTCACTCTTAAAGGTGGTTTGGTTTCAGGTTTGGTTCACTCTTAAAGGTGGTTTGGTGTCAGGTTTGGTTCACTCTTAAAGGTGGTTTGGTTTCAGGTTTGGTTCACTCTTAAAGGTGGTTTGGTGTCAGGTTTGGTTCACTTTTAAAGGTGGTTTGGTTTCAGGTTTGGTTCACTCTTAAAGGTGGTTTGGTTTCAGGTTTGGTTCACTCTTAAAGGCGGTTTGGTTTCAGGTTTGGTTCACTCTTAAAGGCGGTTTGGTGTCAGGTTTGGTTCACTCTTAAAGGCGGTTTGGTTTCAGGTTTGGTTCACTCTTAAAGGCGGTTTGGTTTCAGGTTTGGTTCACTCTTAAAGGTGGTTTGGTGTCAGGTTTGGTTCACTCTTAAAGGTGGTTTGGTTTCAGGTTTGGTTCACTCTTAAAGGTGGTTTGGTTTCAGGTTTGGTTCACTCTTAAAGGTGGTTTGGTGTCAGGTTTGGTTCACTCTTAAAGGTGGTTTGGTTTCAGGTTTGGTTCACTCTTAAAGGTGGTTTGGTTTCAGGTTTGGTTCACTCTTAAAGGTGGTTTGGTGTCAGGTTTGGTTCACTCTTAAAGGTGGTTTGGTTTCAGGTTTGGTTCACTCTTAAATGTGGTTTGGTTTGAGGTTTGGTTCACTCTTAAATGTGGTTTGGTTTCAGGTTTGGTTCACTCTTAAATGTGGTTTGGTGTCAGGTTTGGTTCACTCTTAAAGGTGGTTTGGTTTCAGGTTTGGTTCACTCTTAAAGGTGGTTTGGTTTCAGGTTTGGTTCACTCTTAAATGTGGTTTGGTTTCAGGTTTGGTTCACTCTTAAAGGTGATTTGGTTTCAGGTTTGGTTCACTCTTAAATGTGGTTTGGTTTCAGGTTTGGTTCACTCTTAAAGGTGGTTTGGTTTCAGGTTTGGTTCACTCTTAAAGGTGGTTTGGTTTCAGGTTTGGTTCACTCTTAAAGGTGGTTTGGTTTCAGGTTTGGTTCACTCTTAAAGGTGGTTTGGTTTCAGGTTTGGTTCACTCTTAAAGGTGGTTTGGTTTCAGGTTTGGTTCACTCTTAAAGGGGAACCAAACCTGAATTTTTTCTCTCCTAAAAATGTGAAAAGCAGAACATTCATTTTAAAGTTCTACATCAGGGGTGCTTTTTTTAACCCGGATGGTTGAGGTTGATGGTGTGCCGAGATCTACCAAGAGGGGGAGGGGCTAACCCTAACCCCTAGACCTGGTTTAGACCTGGTTTAGACCTGGTTTAGACCTGGTTTAGACCTGGTTTAGTCCTGGTTTAGACCTAGTTTAGACCTGGTTTAGACCTGGTTTTGTCTTGGTTTAGACCTAGTTTAGACCTGGTTTAGTCTTGGTTTAGACCTGGTTTAGTCTTGGTTTAGTCCTGGTTTAGTCCTGGTTTAGTCTTGGTTTAGTCCCGGTTTAGTCTTGGTTTAGTCTTGGTTTAGTCCTGGTTTAGTCCTGGTTTAGACCTGGTTTAGTCTTGGTTTAGTCCTGGTTTAGTCCCGGTTTAGTCCTGGTTTAGCCCTGGCTTAGTCCCGGTTTAGACCTGGTTTAGTCTTGGTTTAGTCCTGGTTTAGTCCTGGTTTAGCCCTGGTTTAGTCCCGGTTTAGACCTGGTTTAGTCTTGGTTTAGTCCTGGTTTAGTCCTGGTTTAGACCTGGTTTAGTCCTGGTTTAGTCCTGGTTTAGTCCTGGTTTAGTCCCGGTTTAGTCCCGGTTTAGTCTTGGTTTAGTCCTGGTTTAGTCCTGGTTTAGTCCCGGTTTAGACCCCGGTTTAGACCCCGGTTTAGACCCCGGTTTAGACCCCGGTTTAGAACCGGGCCCCTGCTGTCAGCTAACCTGTCCCTTTGCTGTAGAAATAATATGATAATATGACTCACCCAAACGTATCGGCGAATTTTGGGTTTTTCATGCCTGCAGTGAAGCGGTGAAGCACGTAGCAACTGCCCTCGTTGTGTCCTCCGGGGCGCATGTGCAAAAAATCGGATTTCACAAAAAAATCGGAATTGAGCATTAAGCCCTGGAGATCGACTGGTCTAAATTATGCCAAAGGTGGAGCTGAGTTTGAGAGAGGAATGTGTGAATGAAACAAAACACAACTCCGGGTGTGTTTGTGAAGAGGAGACAACATTATAACAGATCAGAACATGTCATAATATGAGCCCTTTAAATCTTTTTTAGCTTCAGTGATCATTTACCGTACATTATTATATTTTAGAAAACCTCTATGTTTTATTTTGCACATTTGACTCTCAACAGCCTCTTAACCGTATGGGTTTCGACAGCTCCTTTTTATTTGTTCTCATTGTGCTTTAATTTGTCGCTCGTAATCTCACTGATTTATTTTAGCTTTATTTTTGCTTTATTTAGTCTCCTTTGGTCCTATTGTGGAGGAACACAACAGGTACAGGGCTCATATGAATCACTGGAGTCATCTCTGCCTCTGAGTACGTGCACACTTTAATGATACTATTCATTTACACAAACAAAACAAGAACATTCAGGTAAGAAGCATGAGTCAGTCTCTGTGTGTGTGCTGTGAAAGAGCTAGTATCTGCTTACCATAATGTACAAAGATGGTAGAAAAAAAGTCATCCGCGCGCTCATCTTCTCCCGTCTAGACTCCCTCCTCTCCGCCCTTGACTCCAAATCCATCTGCCGCCTCCAACTGGTTCAGAACGCAGCAGCTCGGCTCCTCGCTGGTTTAACAGACATCAACACATTACCCCTGTTTGAGCTTCCCTTCACTGGCTCTAAGCATGTTTTAGAATTGATTTTACAATTTTACTGATCACTTTTAAAGGTCCCATGACATGGTACTTCTTGATGCTTTTATATGGCTCCTTAATGGTTCCCTAATACTGTAAATGAATCCTTCTTCAAAATCAACACTCAGTGCATGAGAAACAGAGATGAGATGAGAAAGAGTCATAAATGTCACTCTGGAACACTCCATTATGGGCGTTGTTGCCTGAATGCAAATGAGGAGGACAGAGATGGCCTATAGTAGAGGGTGGAGGCGTGGCCAAACTCTCCGCTCTCAGCTGTGCCTGTGCCACTTCTGTGTTTTTGCGCGGAGGGAGAGATGAGAAGCGCTCCATTGAAAAATAAACACATTTCCACAGAAAATAAAATTAAACCACTGCTGTTCAAAGGTCCAGAGGCTCAGATAAAGGACTTCCGAGCCTAGAAACACTCGGACGTGCCTCCAGGCAAATAAAAAAATGCATTTCGCATTGCGTAGCTCCTCCGCAGTCCAAACTCTCTGGCCGTGATTTACAGAGACGCTGAGTACAGACAGTCGGGGGTGGAACTGCATTTGCATTTCTTTTTTCGAGCTGACATCAATAAGTTTCCTTGTTCAAAATTGCCCGTTTGAGCTCTGTTTTTTTCTAACGCAGAAAAGGATCGCAAATGCTCAGTTTAGACATTTCACAACTTTTAACCATGGGGGGGGGCTAAACAGGGTAGGGGAGCTCACATTAACGTTCAAAAACCTCAGAAAGTGAAAATTTCATGCCATGGGACCTTTAAAGCTTGTTTAGTTCTTGCAGTTACATTTCAACTTTTAACGGCGTATGAACCCTCCCGCAGCCTTAGATCCTCAGGCTGTTCCAAAGTCCAGGCTCCGGACGAACGATGATGGAGCCTTTTTAGTCTTTAGGCTTTGGAATGACCTGCCTGAGGAGATAAGTCTGGCACCATCAGTATCATCTTTTAAATCACTTCTTCAAACTTTTGATCGGTTGGCCTTCCTTTGTGGTGTTAGATTGTATTCCTTATTTCTTTTTATTCTATTTCTTTTAATTTATTTATTATAATTACTTGAATTACTATGACTTCTGTATGCTGTTTTATGCTTTCTGTATTGTTCTTTGTGACTTGTACAACACTTTGTAAACCTTGTTTTTAAAAGATTTGTTATTATTATTTATGGCAGAGTAGTCAAAAAGCAAAAAAAAAACAAAGTACTCAAGAATAGCCCAATTCAAAATGGGAGTGAAAATACTCAAGTAAGAGCACCGGTGGAGAAAGTACTGAATAAAGTCGCCAAGTACCCAATAAAGTACCCATTTAGAAGTAGAAGTACTGCTGCCAAAATTGTACTCAAGTGAAAGTAAAAAGTTTTACTATTTTCTTTTTAACACAATTTTAGAAGCATTTTGGATCAGATTTTTATATCAAACATGATCATGATGATTTGATGCTTGTATTATTATTATTATTATTATTATTATTATTATTATTATTATTATTATTATTATTATTATTATTATTATTTTTATTATTACTTACTTTATTCCATTCTTGCCTGCATGCACTTTTCTTTCTTGTTCAAACTGTCCTGGAGCTACTGTGGCAAGTACATTTCTCCTGTGTGAGATCAATAAAGTCTGATCTTATCTTATCAGTCTTAAAGTTGGTGTAAAGTCGGTGTGTGCCACTCTGAACTGAGTTCTACATGAGTTTTATCTGGAATGGCTCTCGCTGAAAACATTCAGGAAACACTGAACGCCGTGATGATTATTTGAATCTGATACGTCTGTCAGCGTTCCCATACAGAGCACACACAAGAGAAATTCTCGTGGGTTTGTGAACTCAGTAGCTGTGTGGATGTGTAAGATCAAAACATTAAATAATGCACAAATCAGCTCAACAAATCTGCAATCTGACAATTATACAGCAAATTCCAACATAAGTGAGCTGACTCCAGATCAGTTTCCACTATAGAGACTCTACAGTGTTTTGATGTCCTGTGAACACAAACGGGTTTGGTTTTCCTTCTGTCAGTGTAATATCTGTATTCTCGTCTGGACGTCCCTGCTCTCCTGTCCCTGCGCTCTCTCTCAGCTGCTGCTCTCACGCTCAGTGGTCTTCTCATTCTGGAGTCTTCCTCAGACTTTCACCCACTCGTTTATCACAAGAGTCTGTTTGGTTTTCACAGCCTCCTGCTGATTCAACACTCCGAAACTACAAACATATGCACCAACTGTGAGGGACAATATGACATTATCCATGTACAGCTACAGTATGGACAAAAATACATTATTAAAGGGCCTATATTATGATATTTTGTGATCTATGTTATAATGTTGAAAACTACCACTTCATGACATCATAAGGTCTTGGGTAGACAGATGTAGACAGACTCAAACATGTGAATGAAACAAAACAGAACTTGCAACATTAAAACATGGCTTAAAGCTCACAATTTGGCGCTATAAATGACCTTTAAAGGAAAAGTAACGTTTTTTACAATTTGAGCCTTATTTCGGTAATAAAACAAGTTGTTTTACTCACCCATAGCACTTTGGTGTCATATGGAGCACTTCCAGAGATGTTTTAGATTAGCGTTAGGCTAACGCCGTTAGCCTAGCGTGACTTATAGCCATAGCTCGGGGCATTCCCCGAGCATGTAATATGCCCCGTGCGAGCTCCAAATAACACAAACTTTAGCACTTTTCAAATCATAGAAGCTCGATGTCTTACTCTACGATTTCATTTGAATCAAAAGTGGCCTGTAATCCGAGATTTAGCCATAGTTTACAGCTTTGCGTTCCATGTTTGAGTCCCGGGAGCTGAGAGCACAGTCCGCACATGCGCACTGGCGTCCTCATCTACTCGAAACTATGGATAAATCTCGGATTACAGGCCACTTTTGATTCAAACGAAATCGTAGACTAAGACATCGAGCTTCTATGATTTGAAAAGTGCTAAAGTTTGTGTTATTTGGAGCCCGCACGGGGCATATTACATGCTCGGGGAATATATTATATGCCCCGAGCTATGGCTGTAAGTCGCGCTAGGCTAACAGTGTTAGCCTAACGCTAACCTAAAACATCTCTGGAAGTGCTCCATATGACACCAAAGTGCTATGGGTGAGTAAAACAACTTGTTTTATTACCAAAATAAGGCTCAAATTGTAAAAAACGTTACTTTTCCTTTAACACTTGTTTACTTTTGTAACTCTATAATTTTTTCTTTGTCATTTCTTGTGTGTGTTTCAGATTTTCCCCATTACCTCGGAGACGACCTTTGCTCTTCATCAGAGTCCGTCATTTTGTCTCCTCATTTATATCAATCTACAGTCTGTGAAATAAAGCAGCTTTTCTGTCAGATGATGGACATGACTCACTCTGTCTACCGATGCAAACTCTGACCTCATCTGCCCACCACAACTTCACTGTGAGAGACTTCCACATCAGAACACCAATAAATCACCAGTCTACGATGCAAGAACTACCGCATCTGCAAGAAACAGGACTATTACAACATAAGAGACAATGTACAATTAAGTTTAGCTAGCAACTCTTCACTGGAGTAAAAAATAAGAAAGTTGGGATTAAGACTTGACACATGCTTCACATATTTTAACTTTCTAAATGCTATGAAGATCTATGACGAAGATCCAACAAGCAAAAAGTCCACCACGAAACACAAAACTGCTTCTAATTCTTCCTACTTTTGATATTTATAGTCAGAAATCAAATTAAATGTTGCTAAATGCATTTGACATCCACTTCTTTCTCATATAACCCAAAGATTCGTAGTGAAATTGTCGAAGAGTTGAGCTCCAGAGACGGGGGCAGGTGTTGACGATGCGTGGTCCAGCTCGAGCCCTCATGGCTGGGTACGGCACCACCACGTCGTCGCTGGAGATGGACGGGAGGTTGGGCTGGCCCCCGAACAGCACTTTGGATCTGAACCAGACCAGACCGGGGTGGGTGAGTCCGGAGATCTCCGTGGCAGCTTTCGGAGCGGATTTCAATAATTTTACGCAGGAGGCCGTGACTAGCAGCGCGTTGAAAGAGAAAAACTGGCCGGCCCTCTTGATCCTCGTCATTATCGCGCTGACAATCGGAGGGAATATTCTGGTGATTTTGGCGGTTTCGTTGGAGAAAAAACTGCAGAACGCCACTAACTTCTTCCTGAGGTCGCTGGCGGTGGCGGACATGTTGGTCGGGATCCTGGTGATGCCCATCTCTCTCATCAACATCCTCTATGGTCAGTCGAATATTAATGAACTGTGTTCTGGTGGGTTTCAGATGCCATCACAACATTTTATAGTCCAATACAGTGGTACCTCACCTTACGAAAGACCCTACATACCAATAATCCAAGTTACGAAACGCCTTCACGTTAAATTTTGGTCTCTAGATACGAAAGAAAATTCAAGTTACGAAACGCGAAATCTCAAAAATTCGAATAATGCGCGCTCAGATGCCCCGCTGTTCTCCCCGCTCAAAGAGCACCTTTCTCGGCCTCTTAGCTCTAGCGCCGAACACGCAAGGAGCGCGGAGACAGGAGCACCGCGAGCACGAGATAGAACCGCGGTGAACACGCAGCCCGAGCCACAAACCGAACAAGCACAAACGAACGCAAAAGCCGACGAAACCAGCGAAGAGCCACACAGGGTGATTTAATCCTGGTCTAGTCCCGGTTTAGACCTGGTCTAGACCTGGTCCAGTCCTGTTTTAGTCCAGGTCTAGACCTGGTCCAGTCCTGGTTTAGTCCAGGTCTAGACCTGGTCCAGTCCTGGTTTAGTCCAGGTTTAGACCTGGTTTAGACCTGGTCTAGACCTGGTTTATTCCACGTTTAGTCCTGGTTTAGTCTCTTAGCCAATCAGGACGCAGAACACAAAGTTACACTATAAAAAAAATGTTACACTATAAAAAAAACCTTGGAACGAATTAGGCCTTTTCCATTGAAATAACTACTCAACTTACGAAAAATTCACGTTACGAAACCACTTCTGGAATGAATTAATTTCGTAAGGTGATGTACAACTGAACTGTTTAATACAGATGGGAGCAGCTAAAATGAATATTGTTCAACTGCAGATTTTTCTTGTAATACAGCAGGTCTTGAGGGGTGTCAAACATGCGGCCCGGGGGCCGGATCCGGCCCTCCAAGACCTTTAATCTGGCCCTCGGCTGATTTTCTATTAAAATATTTTAGTTAATTTTAACTTTCAATTAAAATATTGGTCATTTTCTGCGCCTCTTTTCTGCACTGTTTAGCAGCCCCTGTGTGTGAGCGCCTTCCACCAGAGCAGCACAAATGAACAATATAACATGACTAAATTCTGTGAAATGCAAGTTAATGTTAAAACATTGTGATGAAATTGCATTTTTCTTAAAGATTCTGGTTGTTCATAATATTATAATAATTTGTAAAAGAAAGAGTTCATCAAATAAAAAAGAGTTCTGTAATAGATTTATGTTTCTCTGCACAAATATTTGGACTTTTTGCTATTTTTGGGGTATATTTGCCATGAGTTTTCTGATCCGGACCCTTTGAGATCAAAGTAGGTTGGATACGGCCCCCGGACCAGAATAAGTTTGACACTCCTGGTCTAGTCAATAATAGAAATTATATTTCATGGCAAAGTACAATGTCATTAATAGGAAAAAGAGAGTTTTTTCCCCCTATAGACTACTCTATTTTTAAAAAAAGGTAAATTCATAAATGTTGAACTCATAGACCTTATATATAAATGTATAAAGCTAATCTGCTAGCTGCTATGGACTAAATAGGAAGTGAGCATGGGCGCTTTTCTGACTCTGGCTCTAATTCACTTTCTGTTGAAAAAGTCTTTCTTCTCTCTGTTGCTGCTGCCGTCATTTTGGTCTCTAAATGTTCATATGAACCCGCTCTACATGATTTCACTATTTTGTCCCTGGATCAAAAGATGAACATTAATAACCAGGGCTCTCAACTTTTGAGCGGGGTCGTGCGTGAGACTGCGTAATTTCCGAGGAGCGGTGGGGGGGGGGGGGGGGTGCGAGTGAACTGACTGAACTGTTTTGTCTGCAATGAATATGGGGAAACGTGGCGGTGACCATTGCACGTGTCGGGCTAACTCTATGTATTAATCTTACTTTTGGGGCTCAGTGGGTGAGGAGGGGAGCTGGCGCTGTCTCACATCCCTGAATCTGAACTGTGGCGTGGAGCGAGGCAGGGCGGGGGAGTGGGGAGGAAATGAAGCGCTCTGATTGGCTGAAAGTTCTCTGTTTACATGCAGATCTGTGGATCTGTGTCTCAGCCGCAGAGTCAGTGAAAGTCAATGAAAACTTGAGTGAAACGGACGAAATGTGAGATCCATATGTGTAATTTAGAACAACAAAGCCATACAAGTGAACAAGGAGGTCAAAACTGCGTGCCCGCTACGCAAAATGCGTACATGTTGGCAGGTCTGACTACATCGGCAACATCTCTTTGGCTATGAATCTGGTGATGGCATTGGTTATGTTTTGCCATCGTTGACTTTTTCTGTCATACGGAAAATTCTTTTTGACAAAAGCAAAACGGGGGGAGTTTTTTTTTTGCTGAAAACGCACGGTGCCTGCATAAACTGAGCCACACAGACCGATTTTCTGGGCACAAAAAAAAAAAAAAAATCAGCGTGAGAAATGCCATGTGTGAGCGTGTGAGCGTGTGAACACGTCGAATTGCGTGTGTCACACTCTCAATGCGTGAGACTTGAGAGCCCTGATAATAAGCAACAAGTGAGCAACTCTTTTTTGCTAGTGTTAGCAACAGGTTTTAACGCCAGCATTGCTAACCTTCCACTTCTTGGGTTACGATGACATATATTTACCTTGTTGACATGTTTCGGCTGCTATCTGCAAGACATCTTCAGAACCGTCACCAGTGTCGGCGGTGACGTGTCGTGTGTCAGCTGTTGTTACTTCCTGTGGGCGTGGTCAGCCTGATGGACCTGGCAGGTCACTCAGACTGACCACACCTCCCGTCACCCGGTGCTCTCTGGAGGAGGGTGTCCCAGGGGTGTGTTTCCTGATTTCACTGTCCTCCCTGACCCTCCCTCATCCACTCTTTGAACTTGTTACTTTCTGATCAATAACCCGTGTCCTGTCCCAATCCATAAAGTGGTTATTCGGGTCATTAGATGGGACGCCCTCCTCCAAAATGAGCATCTTTGCTTTAGCATTGCTGAGCGGGTGCTACTTTTGCACCTTCACTCCCGATTGGCTCTTTAATTTTTATGATACTTGTGGTTGGAATTTCAAATATGGAACTTCAAATTCATCCGTTAACTGGGTCATTCCAGAATTGGAGGATATTTTACGTCCCACCCATCAAATATTAAATAATCCACATACAAAATACTAAAACATACAGTTTCTGAGTGAATTTACTTGTCCTGAGACCAAATCTAAAAAAACTAAGAGAAAAGAATGCTTGAAAATACTTTTTAAAATACCAAATAAGTCTGGAGTTCCCCCAAAATGCCATTTTCCTCTTGTCCCGCCCCTCGAATGACCAAACTGAATCTCAAATAAAACAGTTAAAATGGAATTGAAATGTCTTGTTTTTTCTATAATTTGTTTCATTTCCATCTCTTGTAACTGTGGAACATTTGTTTTAATAGACATAATATTTCAAATAATAATTATTATTCATGGAACATGTGTCCCACAACCTGCACCAACCCTGTTACCAGAACATTTTTAGTCTGGTAGAAGAAGAAGAAAACAGAACCACATGATCCCCTGGACTTGACATCATCAAACAGTTTTCCAAAAGAATGGGCAGAGCAAAGGTTTATCTTCTCTTCTATTTTTCATATTTTTATAACATTGTTAGCCTTGATTGAATGTCTCACTCTGCCTCATGCAACCCTGTTATGCAAATGATCAGAATAAGACAATTATTATTATTATTTTCCTTTACGTATTTGCATAAATAAGTTTTTCCTCTTGATTAGCAGTAACAGCTAAACAGCTTCTACTCCTGAGATAAAGTGAACATAAGTGCGATTTTGCAACCCTGTTACCTGCAACCCTGTTACTGTGATTAGAGGAAATAAATAAATAAACCAAATAAATCATATAATACAAATTTTACCATTGATCTGTAAGCTGAGCTAATCAAGCATTTGATAGTTTATTACCGATTATTGATGAATATGTAGCAGAAAATCAGAAAAGTGAAGGTTTATTTTTCACGAATTTTAAAGCCAAAATGTCCTCCAATTCTGGAATGACCCAACTGGTAGCCTTGACTGTCTTCATTTGACTGGAGCCGAACGCTATGGGTGATTTCTTTATACAGTCTATGGTTGAACCTGATCATTTCTACTGGTGACTAGACCCCAGAGCTCACTGTGTTACAACACAAATCTGCATTTTAAAGATCCCATGACATGGTACATCTTGATGCTTTTATATGGCTCCTTAATGGTTCCCTAATACTGTAAATGAATCCTTCTTCAAAATCAACACTCAGTGCATGAGAAAGAGAGATAAGATGAGAAAGAGTAATTTTTCTCTCTCTGAACACTCCATAATGGGCGTTGTTGCTTGAATGCAAATGAGGAGAAAAGAGCTGGGCTATAGTAGAGGGTGGAGGCGTGGCCAAACTCTCCGCTCTCGCTCTGAGCCCTCAGCTGATCCATTTCCTTGTTTTTGCACGGGGGGAGAGATTTGAAGCGTTCCATTGAAAAATAAACACATTTCCACAGAAAATAAAATTAAACCACTGCTGTTCAAAGGTCCAGAGGCTCAGATAAAGGACTTCCGAGCCTAGAAACACTCGGACGTGCCTCCAGGCAAATAAAAAAACGCATTTCGCATTGCCTAGCGCATTCGCAGTCCAAACTCTCTGGGCGTGATTTACAGAGACGCTGAGTACAGACAGACGGGGGTGGAACTGCATTTGCATTTCTTTTTTCGATCTGACGTCAATAAGTTTCCTTGTTCAAAATCGCCCGTTTGAGCTCTGATTTTTTGTAACGCAGAAAAGGATCGCAAATGCTCAGTTTAGACATTTCGCAACTTTTAACCATGACCATGGGGGGGGGGGGGGGGGGGCTAAACAGGGTAGGGGAGCTCACATTAACGTTCAAAAACCTCAGAAAGTGAAAATTTCATGCCATGGGACCTTTAAAGGGATTTGCCACCCCCAGGTCAAACTTGGGCATCTCCCCACAGTCCAGAGACTAAAATAAGTGGTGGAAAGCGTTTTTCTGGTGACGCAGCCATTGTCCGAGTCTGTCAGCACTGACCGCCGCGGTATCTGCAGCTACTTCGCGTTAGACTGGAGTCTAACGGCGCCAGAGAAAGATTTCGGCCAAAAGGAATTAATTTGCTCAATGCGTTTCCCAATTACTTTCTGTGTAGTGCGCATTCATATCGAGTGCAAATAAATGTGCAAATCAACACGGAGAGCTTGACTTGATCATTTTGGGTTGGAAATATACTCAACAAAAATATAAACGCAACACTTTTGTTTTTGCTCCCATTTTTCCTGAGATGGACCCAAAGATCCAAAATTCATTCCAGATACACAACACTACCATTTCTCTCAAACATTGTTTACAAATCTGTCCAAATGTGTGACAGCGAGCACCTCTGCCCCGCCGAGACAATCCACCCCACCTCACAGGTGCGCCACATCAAGATGCCGATCCGACATCATGACCAGTGCACAGGTGCACCCCAGACTGCCCACAATAAAAGGCCACCCCGAAATCTGCATTTTTTTAATTTTTTTTGCTTTATTGGGGGTCTGGGGACTCAGAACCAGTCAGTATCTGGTGTGACCACCATTTTCCTCATGCGGTGCAACACATCTTCTTCGCATAG
Source organism: Paratrypauchen microcephalus (assembly GCA_036785185.1). Lineage (NCBI taxonomy): Eukaryota > Metazoa > Chordata > Actinopteri > Gobiiformes > Gobiidae > Paratrypauchen > Paratrypauchen microcephalus. The sequence goes on along the minus strand of JAVJIX010000152.1, from coordinate 5,994 downwards.
AGTTTATCAGATTGTCAGTTGTGGCCTGTGGAATGTTGGTCCACTCCTCTTCAATGGCTGTGCGAAGTTGCTGGATATTAGTGGGAGCTGGTACACGCTGTCGTATACGCCGCTCAAGCACATCCCAAACATGCTCATTGGGTGACATGTCCGGTGAGTATGCTGGCCATGCAAGAACTGGGACATTTTCAGCTTCCAAGAATTGTGTACAGATCCTTGCAACATGGGGCCGTGCATTATCTTGCTGAAACATGAGGTGATGTTCATGGATGTATGGCACAACAATGGGCCTCAGGATCTCATCACGGTATCTCTGTGCATTCAAAATGCCATCAATAAAATGCACCTGTGTTCTTCGTCCATAACAGCCTTTGAAGAGGAGTGGACCAACATTCCACAGGCCACAACTGACAATCTGATAAACTCTATGTGAAGAAGATGTGTTGCACTGCATGAGGCAAATGGTGGTCACACCAGATACTGACTGGTTCTGAGTCCCCAGACCCCCAATAAAGCAAAAAAAAAAAAAATGCACATTTCGGGGTGGCCTTTTATTGTGGGCAGTCTGGGGCGCACCTGTGCACTGGTCATGATGTCGGATCGGCATCTTGATGTGGCGCACCTGTGAGGTGGGGTGGATTGTCTCGGCGGGGCAGAGGTGCTCGCTGTCACACATTTGGACAGATTTGTGAACAATGTTTGAGAGAAATGGTAGTGTTGTGTATCTGGAGTGAATTTTGGATCTTTGGGTCCATCTCAGGAAAAATGGGAGCAAAAACAAAAGTGTTGCGTTTATATTTTTGTTGAGTGTATTTTTCAGTGCGGAAAATCACAGCCGTATCACGCAGCACGCTGCCAGGGGAATCCCTGTTACGCACCAGGAAGGGAGTTCCCCTGTTGCGCAGCGTGGTGCGTGCTTCGGCTATGTTTTTCCGCACTGAAAAATAGTCCCCACCCAAAATGATCAAGTCAAGCTCTCCGTGTTGATTTGCACATTTATTTGCACTCGATATGAATGCGCACTACACAGAAAGTAATTGGGAAAAGCATCGAGCAAATTAATTCCTTTTGGCCGAAATCTTTCTCTGGCGACGTTAGACTCCAGTCTAACGCGGAGTAGCTGCAGATACCGCGGCGGTCAGTGGCGACAGACTCGGACAATGGCTGGGTGAGCAGGAAAACGCTTTCCACCACTTATTTTAGTCTCTGGACTGTGGGGAGATGCCCAAGTTTGACCTGGGGGTGGCATATCCCTTTAAAGCCAAAATGTCCTCCAATTCTGGTATGACCCAACTGGTAGCCTTGACTGTCTTCATTTGACTGGAGCCGAACGCTATGGGTGATTTCTTTATACAGTCTATGGTTGAACCTGATCATTTCTACTGGTGACTAGACCCCAGAGCTCACTGTGTTACAACACAAATCTGCATTTTAACAATATAACTGCCCCCGTCTGTATTAAATATGATTAGACTATAGATTGTTATGATGCTCTCTGAAACCCAGCATTTTAATCTATCTATATCTATCCATCTATTGTATCTATCTATTTATCTATATCGTATCTCCCTTTCCCCTTCCTCTCTCCCTCTTTCTCTCTCCTCTGTCTCTCCTCCTCCTTTCTCTCATCTTCCTATCTCTTTCTACAATCATAAAGCAACACATTTTACACCCCCTTCTCTTTTTAATTCTCTTTCTTTCTCTCTCTCCCTTTTATTTATGCCGTATTGTTTTTCCTTCACATTTCAGATTCCGCTCTCGTATTGGATAACACAGGATAATTAACACGACTCTGAAGTGTAGGTGTGTGCGTTCAGCATTAGTGCCCACGCCAGGCTAACAGGAGCCTAAAGTGTGTAAACATTTTAATCACAAAGCTGCAAACACATCACGCTCCACCTGCAAATGCTACACTGCGGAACATTTGCGAGAGGCACAGATAAGCAGATGGTTTGGATGATATAGGAGTATATCATGACATTTCATTTCAAAGCGTTTTCTATTTAAAGAACTTAAAATGCAGACATCAAAAAGGGCCATGGAGGTTTGTTTTTTGGATTAGCATAACAATAATCTGATATTTTTACCGGTAAATGTCTTGACCTTTGTTTGGAAGTTTAAATCTGCTGTAACTATTTTTGAAGCATTTGAAAGTACTTCTTATGGACACTCAGAGCAAGAATGCAGAATACATAAAGAATTCAGTTCACTTTCTGAGGTTTTTGAACGTTAATGTGAGCCCCCGTACCCTGTTTAGCCCCCCCCCCCCCATGGTTAAAAGTTGTGAAATGTCTAAACTGAGCATTTGCGATCCTTTTCTGCGTTACAAAAAATCAGAGCTCAAACGGGCGATTTTGAACAAGGAAACTTATTGACGTCAGATCGAACAAAGAAATGCAAATGCAGTTCCACCCCCGTCTGTCTGTACTCAGCGTCTCTGTAAATCACGCCCAGAGAGTTTGGACTGCGAATGCTCTAGGCAATGCAAAATGTGTTTTTTATTTGCCTGGAGGCACGTCCGAGTGTTTCTAGGCTCGGAAGTCCTTTATCTGAGCCTCTGGACCTTTGAACAGCAGTGGTTTAATTTTATTTTCTGTGGAAATGTGTTTATTTTTCAATGGAACGCTTCAAATCTCTCCCCCGTGCAAAAACACGGAAATGGATCAGCTGAGAGCTACAGCGGGAGAGCGGAGAGTTTGGCCACGCCCCCACCCTCTACTATAGGCCAGCTCTTTTCTCCTCATTTGCATTCAAGCAACAACGCCCAGAATAAACCAGGTCTAAACCAGGTCTAAACCAGGACTGGGAACCAGGTCTAAACCAGGTCTTATCTCTGTTTCTCATGCACTGAGTGTTGATTTTGAAGAAGGATTCATTTACAGTATTAGGGAACCATTAAGGAGCCATATAAAAGCATCATGAAGTACCATGTCATGGGACCTTGAAGCATTTGAAAGTACTTCTTATGGACAGTACTTACAGACTGTAGGGCTGCCACGAAACACCACTCAGAGCAAGAATGCAGAATACATAAAGAATTCAGTTCATTTTTGAGCGACCACCACCTCTGATTAAATATTTTCATGCTGGATTGTCTCCATGGAGATAATGCCATACTTTGGAAACTATCACAAACCACAACATCTCCAGAAATCAAATCATCATCAGAGTTCTGGTGTCAAAGTAGCGGACCCTCCACTAAAAAAGTGATGTCATATAGTTTATAGTATAGTCTATAGAAGGGGTGTCAAACATGCGGCCCGGGGGCCAGATCTGGCCCTCCAAGACCTTTAATCTGGCCCTCGGCTGATTTTCTATTAAAATATTTAAATTATATTTCTAAACCAGGTCTAAACCAGGACTAAACCAGGTCTAAACCAGGACTAAACCAGGTCTAAACCAGGTCTAAACCAGGTCTAAACCAGGACTAAACCAGGACTAAACCAGGTCTAAACCAGGTCTAAACCAGGACTAAACCAGGTCTAAACCAGGTCTAAACCAGGTCTAAACCAGGACTAAACCAGGTCTAAACCAGGACTAAACCAGGTCTAAACCAGGTCTAAACCAGGACTAAATCAGGTCTAAACAAGGTCTAAACCAGGACTAAAGTTCAAATAACAAAGACTTCTGTAATAGATTTGTGTTTCTCTTTTCTCTGCACAAATATTTGGACTTTTTGCTATTTTTGGGGTATATTTGCCATGAGTTTTCTGATCCGGCCCCTTTGGGATCAGAGTCGGTTGGATACGGCCCCTGGACCAGAATGAGTTGACACCCCTGGTCTATAGTATAGTTTAATCAAGAGTCATATCTATCAGGAAACTTTTGCGTTTACCATACAGCCTTCTTAATACGTTTACATTGGGTACATTAACATGGCCAGTGTCTCGAGAATAATCACATAACAATAATACTGTAGATTTTGGTGTGTGTTTAACTTTACAGAACAAGAGAAATCTGATCTTCAAAAATACCCAGTGACACGTATCAGTGAATCAGTTGTTTAGAAGACAAAGTACACTGGATTTTAAAATAACTCTTTAACATTCTCTTTACATTTCTGTATTAGTTTGGCCTTTTTGCACAATTGTCTTTGTCAAAACCTGCTCAGGGGTGAACAATCTGACAGAAATCAGATCATATAAACTGTTTACATGACATGACATAATCTGATAACTCCAGAAATCAGATCATGATCAGAGTTTTGGTGTAGTGTCGGTGTCTAAGCAAAGCCAATGTGGGTGAAACGTTAAAGGAAAATTAACGTGTTTTTTTTTACAATCTGAGCCTTCTTTCGGCAATAAAACAAGTAGTTTTACTCACCCATAGCAGTTTGGTGTCAATTGGAGCAGTATCGCAGAAGTTATGTTGGAGCTGTTCTGTTCTACTAATGATCCCGTATCCGTTAGCGTGAGTGCTCGGGGCATTACTTTGCGGTCTCCAAATAACACAAACTTTAGCACTTTTCAAATCACAGAAGATCGCTGTGTCAGGGTAGACTTTTAGTGGATTCCAAAACGGCCTGAAACCCGATATCGCAACAGAAAAGTAAAGTTCAGAGCGGTGTTAGCTTCTTTCGGACTAGCGGTGTTTACAAAACAGCTGAGTTCACGCATGCGCACTGTCCTCTCTGATGACGTCATCAAATGAAACTATAGCTGCATATCGGGTTTCAGGCCGTTTTGGAATCCACTAAAAGTCTACGCTGACACAGCGATCTTCTGTGATTTGAAAAGTGCTAAAGTTTGTGTTATTTGGAGAGCGCAAAGTAATGCCCCGAGCACTCACGCTAACGGATACGGGATCATTAGTAGAACAGAACGGCTCAACATAAGTTCTGCGATACTGCTCCAATTGACACCAAACTGCTATGGGTGAGTAAAACTACTTGTTTTATTGCCGAAAGAAGGCTCAGATTTTTTTTTAAAAATGGTAATTTTCCTTTAAATTCCCCATTCCTTGGACATTTGCATGTACGTGCACGTTTTAACAATGATTTTCAGATAAATGATATTTCCCATTTGCATTTTGGTGTCACATTTCCACGGTGAATATTTCTGCAGGTAATACATTATCAGTGTATCTATTGTTCGCAGGGACATTAGCACAGAGCCAAATCTAAATGACGACTGTGTACTTTCACATTCAGATCATTTTTTATGTTAAAACGTTTGACCAAAAGAGATAAACTACAGGGAGATATGAGAACTCCCATAAATCAGGAGGTTAGTGTGGGACAGCGCCGCTCTGAGCTGCATTCATGATGAGGATGTGTCTTAAATAAGTAAAAACAGAACTCCTGCATTTAACAAGGTCTGCAGTGGTCCAAAATTGTCCCTCATTTACCGAATGCAGTCTGGGCATTCTAAGTATTCACTGAGATGAGTTTATAAGGAAACTTGTGGAAACTTTCCACAAGATTCAGAGACCAAAGTGGAGTTTCGCCATCTTGGTCAACACTAACTATAATGATCAGGTTCAGTATTTGTGAATTTAAGTACAATGTTATCAACAAAAACTCTTGTCTCCAACTGACGTAAATACACAAATGTGATCAAATTGTTCTGATATTGATACTGGTATTGGCAATAGCTCAGATGCCGCACATTTTTCAGGTCTCGTTGTCAGCGAGTAGTCAGACCAAATGACCGATCCGATGCCACACTGTATTTTCCAGAATGTGGAGTCTTTACCGTCGATGCCTTCATTTAGCCTTTAGGTGGATGTTCAACTTAGTAAAATAAGTATGACAACAGCGCTAACGCCACAGACTGTTAAAGAAGTGGACTACACAAGTGTGATGTCACTCACAGTGTTCTCAGCTTCAGTCAAATGAAGCTCACTATGCTAGCAGTTACAGGTGGGAATTTGGAGCCAGGCTCAATATTATGAATACGTTTTTTTGTAACAAAATAGTGAAATAAAAACACCACTGTCATGCAGAGCAGGTTAAAGGTCCAGTGTGTAGGATTCGTGGCACATAGGTGGATGGTG
>JAVJIX010000342.1:280000-424022 GCA_036785185.1 Paratrypauchen microcephalus | reverse complement strand
GTTGCACTTCCTGTTTTAGCTACGGCAGACCTCGAGGGTCACCCGCGCACGAACGCGTGACGCGCACCCGGCGCTGTGCGAGCCCTCGCCGACAATTACTGTATAAATAAAACGCGGTCCCGTTCACTGTTTTTTTTTTTCTTTTCCCGATCATGTACCATGACAATCTACACATCAAATGAAACCTTACAGTCTCCTCTTTTTGACTATGCAATTCATTTCCCGGCACAACAATCACTCCCCGAGCACATGGGGCTTTTATACGGAAAAGCACAAAACGAGGTTTGTTACTTAGCTTACCTTTGAAGGCTCTGGACAGGTCAAACTCTGTATTTCACCATAAACTTGGTCTCAATTTGTCCGTAAGGATCCAGCGAATAAAATCCAGTAAAACAATTTAGTCCAAAACACGTGTTAGATCCATTACGACGTGTGATCCGGGACATGCTTGTGTTGTTTATCCAAAACCACGAGCCTTGCCGAAGGCGAAGGCGAAGCCCAAATGTCCTTCTGCGGCTCTCGTATTCAAAATGGCTGCCTCTGCATGGGGAAGATCCCCCTTTTATGTGACTATATCTAAGTCCAAAAGAATACTTTGATTTCATGATGGAAGTGAAAAGGCTTGGAAAACAATGTATTTTTGAATGGGTATCTTCAATTTCGGTAATTAACGGGTAAAAATCTTACACACGGTCCCTTTAAGACTAAAATGACGAGGCTGTACTGCGTCCTTTTACTGTTTTTGTTGTCAAAGCTCTGTGGTAAAAAATGACAAAGTAGAAAAGTAAGTATAGTTACGCTACGCTTACACGTATGCTGGTATTTTTAAAAACAGACACAGACAGAGACATTTCCCTTTGTTTGTACCCATCTTTTACACGCAAACAGCGAATTTGCCTCTGAAAACGAAGAAGAACTCTGTGCAAGACAATCAGAATCACACTTTTGGTGCGTTAGGTGCCTAAAACTCCGCTTCTCACTTTACATGTAAACGCGAAACCGTGATTTTCCAGAATCTCATTTCTACCTGGAGTTTTTACAAAGATTCGTTTTCAGAGGCAAATTTGCCATTTGCGTGTAAAAGGTGGTTACAAATGAAAGGAAATGTCTGTTTTTTAAAATACCAGTGTACGTGTAAACGGAGCCTTTAGTCCCCAAAGTCTTTTTTATTCTTTTAAATTTTCTTCAGAGCTAGCCTTTTATTACAGCTATTTTTGCTCTTGTACTGTAACAGTCTACTTCTTCACACTATGAGATATCAGAACAGCGCTACTTATTTCTATTAGTGATCAGATCCAAGAATTCAGTGTATTAGGACAAAAATCTGTGCAGTATTCATTTCAACTGCTCCCACCTGTATAAATATGACTGTCCTATAGAATGTGATGATGTCATCTGAAACGCAGATATAACATTTCCTGATTTGGTCTTTATATAAATCCGTGTGTGCAGTGGTGAAGTGCTGTAGAGAATCCTATAAAATCCTGTCACATGTTCTTGAGCTTTGGATGATGTTTGGACGACCTCCAGGTCAACTCAATCACAGATATCTCCACATCAACACACCAGGGCCCGTGTGAGGGAGGGGGGGCGTACAGAGGGAGGGGGGCGTACAGAGGGAGGGGGGGGGCATACAGAGGGGGGGGGGTGGACAGTGAGGGTCCCATTCACACCCATTATGATTTTAATATGAGATAACAGAATTACACAATGAAGGTTTTTAGTATGAATATATTGAATGGGGTTGAGTTATTCCAGTGGGAGTGGATACAGAAATGAATAACTTAAAGGTCCTATATTACACATAATTGACTCTTGTGACTTACTGCACTTAGGCAGTAAGTCGGACCTGTTTCCGGTGCATGTTGGACTCCCCCAGGGCTGCCCTTTGTCACCGGTTCTGTTTATTATATTTATGGATAGAATTTCTAGGCGCAGTCAGGGGCCGGAGGGGATCTGGTTTGGGAACCACAGGATCTCATCTCTGCTGTTTGCAGATGAGGTTGTCCTGATGGCTTCATCGAGCCGGGACCTCCAATGTGCACTGGGGCGGTTTGCAGCCGAGTGTGAAGCGGCTGGGATGAGGATCAGCTCCTCCAAATCCGAGGCCATGGTTCTCGATCGGAAAAAGGTGGTGGAGAGTCCTTGCCTCAGGTAGAGGAGTTCAAGTATCTCGGGGTCTTGTTCACAAGTGAGGGGAGGATGGAGCGTGAGATTGACAGGCGGATCAGTGCGGCGTCGGCAGTGATGTGGTCACAGTACCGGATCGTTATGGTGAAGAGGGAGCTGAGCCAAAAGGCAAAGGTCTCGATTTACCGGTTAATCTACGTTCCTACCCTCACTTATGGTCATGAGCTCTGGGTAGTGGCCGAAAGGACGAGATCACCGATACAAGCGGCCGAAATGAGTTTCCTCCGCAGAGTGGCTGGGCGCTCCCTTAGAGATAGGGTGAGGAGCTCAGTCACACGGGAGGGGCTCGGAGTAGAGCCGCTGCTCCTCCACGTTGAGAGGAGCAGCTGAGGTGGCTCGGGCATCTGTTCCGGACGCCTCCTGGACTCTCTGTTCTGGGCATGTCCCACCGGGAGGAGGCCCCGGGGAAGACCCAGGACACACTGGAGGGACTATGTCTCCCGGCTGGCCTGGGAACGCCTTGGGGTCCCCCCGGAGGAGCTGGAGGAAGTGTCCGGGGTGCAGGAAGTCTGGGAGTCCCTGCTTAGACTGTTGCCCCTGCTACCCGGCTCCGGATAAGCGGAAGAACATGGATGGATGGATGACTCTTGTGAACTTTTAGTCATGTTTTAATTCTGTTACCTCCTCAAAAACATGTGTCATCCATGCATGTTTGAGTAATCTAGCGATCTCCTGGGCCCTATCCAAATCTTCCTTATGGTCAGCTGTAAGATTCTGTACAAGGCTCAACCCACTAGCCTACATTACCTATGCTTGGGCACAACAAATCTCCATAAATATACAAAAATATGATAAAGTAAAAGACTACAACTTCACAAACCTGGTGCGATGTGCAGTAGATTCATTAGTGGGATGTTATGATAGCGCTCTGAAGGGGGAGTAGAGCAGAATCTTTGTCCTACGCTTGTCTTTGTCTACTTCCTCTACTTTATCACAATGTCAAATTAAAGTTATAGCAGATTACATAACTTGATATCATCTTTTGGTTCTGCTCCATCGGGTCAGTGAGAAAACCACTCTCAAAATCCTCACATCCAACATTTACATTTGAAAGTGACTCTGTTTAAAGCGCAGAGCAGAATTAGAGTCATTTTCAATTTGGGCTCAATGGGTCTCACGCTGTGAAAGCGAATAAACCATAAATGTTAGAGCACACTGCGCCATTTTATGAACAAACTGAGCAAAATTATGCACTTATCCTAATTCCATTTTCAAGGAAAGTCAAACAAATTTTAAAAGTGGGACTCGCACGTGCAGATCCAGTGTAAAAATGTTATTCTAAAAGTGCATTAAAGGTGCTCTGTGACACTTTTCTGGTGAAGGGCATGCCACCTGCTTGTCTCCTTGGAAATGTCGTTGCCTTGACTTAAAGGAAAAGTAAATTTTTTTACAATCTGAGCCTTCTTTCGGCAATAAAACAAGTAGTTTTACTCACCCATAGCACTTTGGTGTCATTTGGAGCAGTTTCGTAGAAGTTATGTTGTAGCCGTTCTGTTCTACTAATGATCCCGTATCCGTTAGCGTGAGTGCTCGGGGCATTACTTTGCGGTCTCCAAATAACACAAACTTTAGCACTTTTCAAATCACAGAAGATCGCTGTGTCAGCGTAGACTTTTAGTGGATTCCAAAACGTCCTGAAACCCGATATCGCAACAGAAAAGTAAAGTTCAGAGCGGTGTTAGCTTCTTTCGGACTAGCCGGTGTTTATAAACAGCTGAGTTCACGCATGCGCACTGTCCTCTCTGATGACGTCATCAAATGAAACTATAGCTGCATATCGGGTTTCAGGCCGTTTTGGAATCCACTAAAAGTCTACCCTGACACAGCGATCTTCTGTGATTTGAAAAGTGCTAAAGTTTGTGTTATTTGGACACCACAAATCAGTGCCCCGAGCACTCACGCTAACGGATACGGGATCATTAGTAGAACAGAACGGCTCAACATAAGTTCTGCGATACTGCTCCAATTGACACCAAACTGCTATGGGTGAGTAAAACTACTTGTTTTATTGCCGAAAGAAGGCTCAGATTGTAAAAAAAACTTTACTTTTCCTTTAAATGTTCCACAGTACGGGCCTAGACTGTAAAAACTAGCGGACTAAGGGAGTGTGATGTCACCCATAGTATTCAGCTCCAGTCAAATGAAGCTCATCAAGGCGTGCGGTTATAGGTGCAAATTTGGAGGCGAGTTCCATATTAGGAATTCCGACTGCACATTTTATAACAACCAAAGAGCCAATCAGGAGAGAGGTTGTTAAAGGTAAGTCCCATTGCCGCCCACACAGCTGGTTTGGCACAGCCTGTTGCTAACTCTAGTGGGAGTGGCCTCAGGAGTGAAATGTCTATTTTTAATTCTTTATTTACGAACAATAAGACCTAAAGACGAGGCTCACTGCAGTTGTTACAGAGAGACTTTTTTTAAAACTTCTTTTTAATGTAAAAGTGAATTGTAGCCAGAAACACGCCCATACAGGTCAGATCTGTGGAGAGGCGATCTCTTTCACAGTAAGACTTGTAACACTTGTTTAATGCCATACTGTGTAATATTTCAGGCAAAGCACTAAGTATCTCCATGGGATGGTTGTGAACCCAGTCCCATTTTGTAGACGTGCCCTTGAGCATAACACTGATACGCTCTCTAATCATTAAAGCCACACTATGTAACTTTTTTTGTCGGGAAATTGCTCTCTGCTTGTCTCCATAGAAATGTTATTGCTTTTCCTGGAATATTCCACAGTACATTAACATTTTTATAATTAAAAATATACCAAAAAACAGTGGATAAACGCACGATAAGTGAAATGCTGTACTTTGGAATATTCCTGGCAAAGCTATAACCATAGAAACAAGTGTTGGACCTTCCACCAGAAAAGTTCTATACTGTATTGCACCTTTAAAGGTCCCATGACATGGTACTTCTTGATGCTTTTCTATGGCTCCTTAATGGTTCCCTAATACTGTAAATGAATCCTTCTTCAAAATCAACACTCAGTGCATGAGAAAGACACATGTACAGAGTCAGAGTCAGAAAATCTCTCTCTGAACAACTCATTCTGGGCCTTGTTGCTTGAATGCAAATGAGAAGGACAGAGATAGGTTAGAGGAGCGGGTGGGGGTGGGGGGGGGGGGGGGATGCGCCGCTGGTTCCTTGTTTTAGCGCTGCGCTGTGCGCTGTCTCCTACTTCCGCGTTTTAAGAGCGGAGGAAGAAAGGAGAGGCGTTTCAATGAAAAAACACATTTTCACAGAAAATAAAATTAAACCACTGCTGTTTCAGAGGTCCAGAGGCTCAGGTAAAGGACTTCCGAGCCTAGAAACACTCTCACGTGCCTCCAGGCAAATAAAAAAACGCATTTCGCATTGCGTAGCTCATTCGCAGTCCAAACTCTCTGGGCGTGATTTACAGAGACGGTGGGTAGACATCCAGACGGGGGTGGAGCTGCATTTTTCGATGTGACGTCACATAGTTGCCTTGTTCAGAATCGCCCGTTTGAGCTGTGTTTTTTTTCTAACGCAGAAAAGGATCGCAAATGCTCAGTTTAGACATTTCGCAACTTTTAGCCATGGGGGGGGCCTAAACAGGGTAGGGGAGCTCATATTAACGTTCAAAAACCTCAGAAAGTGAAAATTTCATGCCATGGGACCTTTAATATGTTTGTGTAATCAGTGCCAGGGTGTGAAAGGGAGGGCATCTGATGTTAAAAACACTGCTGGTTGAGTGTGTCCACAGGTGTATATGAAGCAGGGGTCCAGCGTCGGTTTAGGTGCGCTTGTTTTGTTGACCCCTGGGGCGAGTTTCATTTTGTGTCTCTGCTCCGCGGAGGGGTCGAAGGTCAGAGATAGCGTGAATTTGGGATGGCGGTCCGAGCTGTGGCCCCGCGGCGGACAGAAGGGAGAGAGGAAATGCATTTTGGGAAGGGGGGAAAAGACACGAAGACATGTGGCTGATTAGTGTTTCGAGGTTCTAGATTCTACATTATTCAAGTATTTAAAGAGCCCATATATTACTCTATGTTCTGATGTTCTAATGTTGTTTCCACATCACAAACACACCTGGAGTTGTGTTTTGTTTCATTCACACGTTTAACACACAAACCTGGAGATTTTGGCTGACTTCTTCTGCCAATCTCCCCTCAACAAAAGATAAAAAGTTGGTGTTATCTTGAGGGCGACAGTAGCTCAGCTGGAGTGTTTGTCCACTGACCCACAGGTTGGCTGGTGTGATGTCCTTGGGCAAGACACTTAAGCTGTCTAACCCTCATTGTCTGTGTCACTGGTGTATGAGTGTGTGTGAGCATTTTGAGCTTTGAAGATGTAGACCAGGAGTGTCAAACTCATTTTGGTCTGGGGGCCGTATCCAACCTACTTTGATCCCAAAGGGGCCGGATCAGAAAACTCATGGCAAATATACCCAAAAAATAGCAATAAGTCCAAATATTTGTGCAGAGAAACGCAAATCTATTACAGAAGTCTTTTTTATTTGATGAACTCTTTCTTTTACAAAATATTATAATATTATGAACAATCTGAAACTTTAAGAAAAATGCAATTCCAACACAAGCGTACAGGTTTCCCCTTCACCTCCTGAACAAATAGGAATTAGTCGATTTTTCTTGGAAAATCCTGCACTCGGCGTCCACTTTTCTCATTTTTGCTGATGAGGGTGTCACGGTCAACAGTCAAAACGATGGTCCTTTAAGAGCGTTAGGAAAAAGGCGAGTCATTTGTGCTGCTCTGGTGGGAGGGGCCACGCACAGAGGCTCTGGTGGGAGGGGCCACGCACAGAGGCGCTGGAGACGCTGCTGTGCTAAAATGCGCAGAAAAGCGGTGCAGAAAATTATCAATATTTTAATAGAAAATTAAAATATAATTAAGATATTTTAATAGAAAATCAGCTGAGGGCCAGATTAAAGGTCTTGGAGGGCCGGATCTGGCCCCCCCAGAGTTTGACCCCCCCGATGTAGATAGACTAATAATAATAAGTGTGTGAGTGAAACGAAACATAACTCCAGGTATGTTTCTGTTGAGTATGGCTTTGTTAAAGGTCCCATGACATGGTACTTGTTGATGCTTTTATATGGCTCCTTAATGGTTCCCTAATACTGTAAATGAATCCTTCTTCAAAATCAACACTCAGTGCATGAGAAAGACACATGTATGGAACAGAGTATCTCTCAAATATCTCTCTGAACACCTCATTATGGGCGTTGTTGCTTGAATGCAAATGAGAAGGACACAGATAGGGTTAGAGGAGCGGGTGGGGCCCCTGCGCCGCTGGGAGACAGCTCTGTGCGCTGTCTCCCAACTTCCACGTTTTAAGCGCGATGGGAGAAATGAAAGGCATTTCAATGAAAAAAACACATTTTCACAGAAAATAAAATTAAACTGCTGTTTCAGAGGTCCAGAGGGTCGGGTAAAGGACTTCCGAACCTAGAAACACTCGCACGTGCCTCCAGGCAAATAAAAAAATGCATTTCACATTGCGTAGCTTCTTCGCAGTCCAAACTCTCTGGGCGTGATTTCCAGAGACAGGGGGTGGACATCCAGACGGGGGTGAAACTGCATTCGCATTTCTTTTTTGGATCTGACATCACATAGTTTCCTTGTTCAGAATCGCTCGTTTGAGCTGTGTTTTTTTCTAACGCAGAAAAGGATCGCAAATGCTCAGTTTAGACATTTCACAACTTTTAGCCATGGGAAGGGGGGGGCTAAACAGGGTAGGGGAGCTCACATTAACGTTCAAAAACCTCAGAAAGTGAAAATTTCATGCCATGGGACCTTTAAATTTAACAAATATAGAGACATTAAGCTCATAAAAAACACATGCTCCGCACCAGATGAAATACTTTCCATCTGCAGTCTCTGATTTACAGAAATAAATTATACAATGCAATTATAGTCAACAAAGTTTAAACTGTAAATTTTGTGTAATACAGGACCCCTGACCTGACAAAGATCCACTGATCGAAACGTTGAGCATGAAGCATTTTGGGAGCAAGTGTGCAGGCTTTGTCTCACTTTCTAATATAGGAGCTTTAACTATTTTAATTTTAGCTGCCTCCATCTATATTACAAGGAAAGGAGGGAAAGGAAATAAATGTTGTTTTAAGTCTCTGCTCTGGTATCAGTCGATATTGTTTATTGAAATTTAAAGCTGTAGTATTGAAATTGGTGTCAGAACTAAAAAAGTGGCTCTGTGCAATTGAAAAACAGTTTTGAAAAAGTTTATAATGAGGGAAGATTATTATAAAAGCTCTTAAAAGTCTATTTAAAAGGTGCATTATCTGCCAAATGCTTGTCTCTGTAAGATGTTTAATGTTCACTGTGGGTCTAGAGAGCGCTGCATTTTCAAATCCCGTGTGTGCAACCTGTGCATATGGTTTTTGATAATAAAGCTGACTTTGAACTTTTTTTTAAAAACTTTGATATGTTGTTGCTTTGTCTGGAATGTTTCGCAGTATGGCATTAATCACTTTGTATCTTCATGGAGACCAAATCCGACCAGTTACAGATCAGATCTGTGGAGAGGCAGCCCCGCTCACAGTCCGAAAGACTGTTTTTCTAGTTATTTTTGAGCCAAAATAAAAAAAAACAACAAAAAAAACAAAACCTGTAATTGAATAAATGTAAAGTAGAGCTATTTAATTTCATACTGTGAAACATTCCAGGTACAGTAGAGCAATGATGTATCCATAGAAACAAGCAGGTGTGGGACCCTCCACCAGAACTCCACCAAGCTTTAGTGTCAAAAAAGGTGGACCTGTGCAATTGAAATACAACTTTAAGTTTATAAAGAAGGAACATTATTATAAAAGCTGATAAAAGTCTATCCTCCTGAGACCCGCCCATTCATTTGTGTCCTTTATAGTGGACATCTTTAAGTTTTGACATAGACTCTAGTTTCTGAGTGCACTATGATTAAAAAAAGTAATAATAATAAAATAAATTATTATTATTATTATTATTATTATTATTATTATTATTATTATTATTATTATTATTATTATTATTATTATTATTATTATTATTTACCGGTCAATCTATGTTCCTACTCTCACCTATGGTCCTGAGCTCTGGGTAATGACCAAAATGAGTTTCCTCCGCAGAGTGGCTGGACGCTCCCTTAGAGATAGGGTGAGGAGCTCGGAGTAGAGCCGCTGCTTCTCCACATTGAGAGGAGCAGCTGAGGTGGCTCGGGCGTCTGTTCTGGACGCCTCCTGGACTCCTCCCTGGCCCCGAGGAAGACCCAGGACACACTGGAGGGACTATGTCTCCCGGCTGGCCTGGGAATACCTTGGGGTCCCCCCGGAGGAGCTGGAGGAAGTGTCCGGGGTGAAGGAAGTCTGGGAGTCCCTGCTTAGACTGTTGCCCCCACGACCCGGCCCTGGATAAGAGGAAGAAAATGGATGGATGGATTATTTTTTTTATTTTTTTTATTTTTATTTTTATTATTATTATTATTATTATTATTATTAATAATAATAATAATAATAATAATAATAATAATAATAATAATAATAATAATAATAATATAAAAATAATGAATAAAAATATATTAATAAAACACATAAATAATAAAAGAAATATATAAATAAAATACATAAATAGTAAATAAATAAATAATACATAAAAATTTTAAATAAAACATTAAAAAAAAAAAATAATAAATAAATAAATAAATAAATAAATAAATAAATAAATAATTAAAACTGAAAAAAATGTTTTTGTTAGGTTTAGGTTAGGTTAACTTGACATGGATTCAACACTGTTACAGTCCATTACAGAGGACATGTTACAAAAATATGAATAAAAATAAAATTTACAAAATGTAAATGCTAAGGTGTTCCTTTACCTCCAAATAGAAAATTAAAATAATAATAATGATCATTTAGATTTTTTTTCTCCGGGTG
This sequence comes from Paratrypauchen microcephalus, assembly GCA_036785185.1. Classification (NCBI taxonomy): domain Eukaryota; kingdom Metazoa; phylum Chordata; class Actinopteri; order Gobiiformes; family Gobiidae; genus Paratrypauchen; species Paratrypauchen microcephalus. The sequence goes on along the minus strand of JAVJIX010000342.1, from coordinate 413,925 downwards.
CCAGGAGGATATAACGTGTGCCCTTTAAACGGTAAAGCCCAGTACAATTAAAGTGTGGTGTTCACTCTGTACGCTGCATTCATGATTAAAGCAGATGTCCTTTCACACATCCTCATGTGGCCTTTTTCACACTGCCTCTGATGTACTATGCAAACGGACGACAGCATCACATCTCAATATTTCATCACTTCTTTTATCTTTAATAATCTGTTTATTAATCCATTACAGCTAGGGCATTTGATTTATTGATATTTTGCATCTGATGTCATCAACTTTCCATGGCAGTGCAACGCTAACTGTTGGCATTTTGGTAAAGAAAATAAATAAAAGAAAACTCCTAAACAGGACCCTGAATGCTCATACTGATCACATGCACTGTTTAAAGGAAAATTTATGTTTTTTTACAATCTGAGCCTTCTTTCGGCAATAAAACAAGTAGTTTTACTCACCCATAGCAGTTTGGTGTCACTTGGAGGAGTTTCTTAGAACTTATGTTGAGCCGTTCTGTTCTACTAATGATCCCGTATCCGTTAGCGTGAGTGCTCGGGGCATTACTTTGCGGTGTCCAAATAACACAAACTTTTTAGCACTTTTCAAATCACAGAAGATCGCTGTGTCAGGGTAGACTTTTAGTAGATTCCAAAACGGCCTGAAACCCGATATCGCAACAGAAAAGTAAAGTTCAGAGCGGTGTTAGCTTCTTTCGGACTAGCGGTGTTTACAAAACAGCTGAGTTCACGCATGCGCACTGTCCTCTCTGATGACGTCATCAAATGAAACTATAGCTGCATATCGGGTTTCAGGCCGTTTTGGAATCCACTAAAAGTCTACCCTGACACAGCGATCTTCTGTGATTTGAAAAGTGCTAAAGTTTGTGTTATTTGGACACCGCAAAGTAATGCCCCGAGCACTCACGCTAACGGATACAGGATCATTAGTAGAACAGAACGGCTACAACATAACTTCTGCGATACTGCTCCAAGTGACACCAAACTGCTATGGGTGAGTAAAACTACTTGTTTTATTGCTGAAAGAAGGCTCAGATTGTAAAAAAAAACAAAAAAAAACGTTAATTTTCCTTTAAATCCTTTTGCAAAATATATAACTTTTAATTAATAATGATTCTTTTTTATTGCTGCGCATCCACAGATGAATTCTTTCTATAGACATTTTGTATGCATCTTGTGTAACATCTGATCATTTAATCTCCATATGTTAAATCCCGCTTTATCTTTTATCGCTATAGTAACACATTTCCACACTCATCTTTACATGATTACCCTGGGGACCCTGGAAACCTCCTGTGTATTTGATGTGTTGTTTTTTAATTAAAGCCCTGGTCCCTGGAACAGACCGGGCTTTCAAACGCACACAGCTAAAAATAGAAATAGACTCGAGGTAATGGCTAATTTTCATTCAATGTGTTAATTGCGATTGATTTTTAATGGTCCTTGATTGAAGCAGTGTGTAGCTTCTATATAGAGTCAGCGTCCAATTAAAATGTTTAATCAAGCTAATTAAGGTGAGCCAAGTTGAGCGTCCACTGCGCCGTGAGTTTCAAGTTACACGTTTTTTTGTTTTTGCTTTTTAGTCATAAATATGTGCTCTTGAATAAAAGCAAAAAGGGTGCTTAATGCCATACTGTAGAACATTCCAGGTAAAGCAGCTCATAAACTACATCCTCATGGAGACAATTAGACTTTCAGCAGAAAAGTTACATAATGCATCTGAAATAACTAACAGAAACATTGTGTTCTAAAGGGGAAAAAATTAGGCAACTTTTTATTGCAAAATTTGGTGCATTTTTCACTTTCGTCACAGCTACCTTAGAGCTGAGTTTGTGGAGGCGTGACCCGACTTTGTGTCTTCGTGTGCGAGTTTGAAGCCGCCGCGCTCCTCGTGTGTGTCAGTGTGACTCTGAGCTGATCGTACCCACCAAACATCAGCCGATAAAACCGAGCATCAGGGACAGAGGGAGTGACGGGCACAAAGGCACAAGATACAAACGCAGTAAATAGCGAATATAATTACTACTTATCTCTTGTAAAGTTCCATCCATCCATTTTCTTCCTCTTATCCGGGGCCGGGTCGTGGGGGCAACAGTCTAGCAGGGACTCCCAGACTTCCTTCACCCCGGACACTTCCTCCAGCTCCTCCGGGGGGAGCCCAAGGCGTTCCCAGGCCAGCCGGGACACATAGTCCCTCCAGCATGTCCTGGGTCTTCCCCAGGGCCTCCTCCCGGTGGGACATGCCCGGAACACCTCCCAAGTGAGGCGTCCAGGAGGCGTCCGAAACAGATGCCCGAGCCACCTCAGCTGCTCCTCTCCACATGGAGAAGCAGCGGCTCTACTCCGAGCTCCTCCCGTGTGACTGAGCTCCTCACCCTATCTCTAAGGGAGCGCCCAGCCACTCTGCGGAGGAAACTCATTTCGGCGGCTTGTATCCGCGATCTTGTCCTTTCGGTCATTACCCAGAGCTCATGACCATAGGTGAAGGTAGGAACGTAGATTGACCGGTAAATTGAGAGCTTCGCCTTTCGGCTCAGCTCCCTCTTCACCACAACGGTCCGGTACAACGACTGCATCACTGCCGACGCTGCACCGATCCACCTGTCAATCTCATGCTCCATCCTCCCCTCACTCGTGAACAAGACCCCGAGATACTTGAATTCCTCCACTTGAGGCAAGGACTCCCCACCCACCCGGAGAGGGCAAACCACCTTTTTCCGGTCGAGAACCATGGCCTCGGATTTGGAGGAGCTGATCCTCATCCCAGCCGCTTCACACTCAGCTGTGAACCGCCCCAGTGCACATTGGAGGTCCCGGTTCAATGAAGCCATCAGGACAACATCATCTGCAAACAGCAGAGATGAGATTCTGTGGTTCCCAAACCGGATCCCTTCCGGCCCCTGACTGCGCCTAGAAATTCTGTCCATAAATATAATGAACAGAACCAGTGACAAAGGGCAGCGCTCCACCTCTTGTAAAGTTGTGGTTTTACTGTAGACGGGAAACAGCTGACGCGATCGCACTCACAACTTTAGATTGTTTTAGGCCGCCATATCCTGCCGCAGTCTTTCTCTTGTATTTCTCTCCACAGACTACACCAGGCCCTCTCTCTCTCTCTTTCTCCTCCTCTCATCACCTGTTCTTTCTTTCTCTCCTCACTTGTTTCTCTCTCTTCACAGATTACGCCTGGCCCCTCCCTCTCTCTCTCTCTCCTCCTCTCATCCTCTCACTCCTTTTTTCTTTCTCTTCACAGATTACGCCTGGCCCCTCCCACTCTCTCTCTGTCCTATCTGGATCTACCTGGACGTGCTCTTCTCCACGGCATCCATCATGCACCTGTGCGCCATCTCCCTCGATCGCTACGTGGCCATCAGGAACCCCATCGAGCACAGCCGCTTCAACTCCAGGACCAAAGCCATGCTCAAGATCGCAGCAGTGTGGACCATCAGCATAGGTAAGACCGGGACTAAACCAGGACTAAACCAGGACTAAACCAGGACTAAACCAGGACAAAACCAGGACTAAACCAGGACTAAACCAGGACATAACCAGGACAAAACCAGGACTAAAACAGGACTAAACCAGGACTAAAACAGGACTAAACCAGGACTAAAACAGGACTAAACCAGGACTAAACCAGGACTAAACCAGGACAAAACCAGGACTAAACCAGGACTAAACCAGGACTAAAACAGGACTAAACCAGGACAAAACCAGGACTAAACCAGGACTAAACCAGGACTAAACCAGGACTAAAACAGGACTAAAACAGGACTAAACCAGGACTAAACCAGGACTAAACCAGGATTAACCAGGACTAAACCAGGACTAAACGAGGACGAAAACAGGACTAAACCAGGACTAAAGCCAAGCTATGGCCATACCGGTTTGTAAAAGTCTGATTTTATCAGATCTCAGAAACTATAAGCAGGGCTGGGCCTGGTTAGTACTTGGATGGGAGACCACTGGGAAACCAGTTGCCACAGTAAGGCACCAGTGGTCACTGGGTGAGACCCAATATAAATCCAATGATTAATCAATTAATGATTAATGCTCAAGATCGCAGCAGTCTGGACCATCTCTATAGGTAAGATCAGGATCTTTCTCTCTCTCTCTGGCTCCTCAAAAAAACAATTGGATCTTACGGTGATCTTTTTCTTTGGCAACAGAAGGAAGGGGGGGGGGGGGGAGATCAGATTGGAAATCAATAATTGATTGGAAACTGACGCAGAGGCAGACTTACTAAATAGACAGGGCAGAGTGTTTTACATAAAAATGTCAGTGTGAGCCGAATGGAATGTCTTGTTTACTTCTGTAGAGTGCTGTGTAAGATAAGGCCCCAGCTGTGACCGTGGACGTGTTTGTGCAGAAGATGTAGTCAAAACAAAGCAAAGTCCAGTTGAATTCACATTTTCAGGACAATTAATTACACCGGGAAATTTGGCCTTGGCCTGATAGTTACTATATTTTTGCCATTTTTATTTAAAAGGAAGATCTGAGCTGTAGGGAGTTGAATAAATCACTTCTGTGGTTAATTGTCAGTTCAGGCTTTTTAATGAGACTGTGTATTTAAAAAGTGGTTAACTGGGATTATCCTGCTTTGTGTCAGTGGCATAAAGTATTTTCATTATTATAGTTTAACACAGTATCTCACTGTAGTGCTGCGTGCTTTCATGACAGGCCGGTGTGGGTTTGTTCAGGATCAAAGCAGAGGGCAAACAGCTTTGCAGCTACATGAAACCACCTTCGCCAATACTTTTATCTCCAGGTACAATCCCCCTCCTTAAACCTGTGGTAGATTATACTGTCTCAGATCAGTCAATAGCCTCTTGTGCACACCAGCTCCTGTAGCTCGCCCACTGTGTTTCAACGTTAAGTTTGTTAAAGTGTAATATATGTACTAAACTACTAACTTTTCTGGTGGAGGGTCTGTCAGCAGCTTGTCTCCATGGATTTGTTGTTGCTTTGTCTGGAATGTCTGGGTACGCAATAAGGTGTTTTTAACTTAAAAACATGCATTCTTATGCCTCTGCACAGATCTGACATGTACTTTGGCCCTGTGATGTCATCTAAGTGTAATGTCATACTGTGGAACACTGCAGGTGACTTCAGTTTGTGGTGGTGTTTTAATATTTATTATGCCTAAAGCCCATAGTTTGTATGAAGAAGTGGTCTAAATGAGGGTGACGTCACCAATAGCATTCAGCTCCAGTCAAATGAAGCTCATCAAGGCAGGCAGTTATAGGGGCTAATTTGGACACGAATATCATATTAGGAATAAAAATCCCAGGATCATGTACAGTTGGTTAATACAAATATTTTAAAGGTCCCATGGCATGAAATTTTCACTTTCTGAGGTTTTTGAACGTTAATGTGAGCTCCCCTACCCTGTTTAGCCCCCCCCCCCCCCCATGGTTAAAAGTTGCGAAATGTCTAAACTGAGCATTTGCGATCCTTTTCTGCGTTAGAAAAAAACACAGCTCAAACGGGCGATTTTGAACAAGGAAACTTATTGACGTCAGCTCGAAAAAAGAAATGCAAATGCAGTTCCACCCCCGTCTGTCTGTACTCTGTCGGAAGTCCTTTATCTGAGCCTCTGGACCTTTGAACAGCAGTGGTTTAATTTTATTTTCTGTGGAAATGTGTTTATTTTTCAATGGAATGCTTCAAATCTCTCCCTCCGCGCAAAAACACGGAAGTGGGTCAGAGCACACAGGCACAGCTGAAAAGGAAAGAGTGGAGAGTTTGGCCATGCCCCCACCCGCTACTATAGGCCATCTCTGTCCTCCTCATTTGCATTCAAGCAACAACGCCCATAATGGAGTGTTCCAGAGTGACATTTATGACTCTTTCTCATCTTATCTCTGTTTCTCATGCACTGAGTGTTAATTTTGAAGAAGGATTCATTTACAGTATTAGGGAACCATTAAGGAGCCATATAAAAGCATCAACAAGTACCATGTCATGGGACCTTTAAGACCAAAATGACGAATCTGACCACTGCAGTTACAGAGAGAGGGATGATGTTTTTTTCAGTGGAAAGTGAATTGGAGAAAGAGTCAATGGAGCTGGAAGGTGGAATTGTTGTATTATTGTTATTATTGTTATTATTATTATTATTGTTATTGTTCTATATATTTTGTTGTAATATAATTTTGAGTTGATAAGGGGCAGATATCATATGCCCTTTCTTATTCTTCTTTCTGTTCCCTTTTCGTTCATATTTGAGTTATAATATAGATGCAATTGTGTCGCATCTGTTATTTTTGTTTTATTTTAACGAATTAAATAAATAAATAAATGGAAATGGAAAGGTCTCCCACGCCCACTTCCTTATATTCATATATTTGGCCGGCAATGAGCCAGTGTGGGTCCTTGGGCAAGACCCTTCACGGTACTTCAAGGAGAAGTAACATTTTTTACAATCTGAGCCTTATTTCAGTAATAAAACAAGTTGTTTTACTCACCCATAGCACTTTGGTGTCATATGGAGCACTTCCAGAGATGTTTTAGATTTGTGATCTCCATAATGTGAGTTCTCGGGGCACATGTTTGCGGTCTCCAAATAACACAAACTTTAGCACTTTTCAAATCATAGAAGCTCGATGTCTTAGTCTACGATTTCGTTTGAATCAAAAGTGGCCTGTAATCCAAGATTTAGCCATAGTTTCGAGTAGATGAGGACACCAGTGCGCATGTGCGGACTGTGCTCTCAGCTCCCGGGACCCAAACATGAAACGCAAAGCTGTAAACTATGGCTAAATCTCGGATTACAGGCCACTTTTGATTCAAACGAAATCGTAGACTAAGACATCGAGCTTCTATGATTTGAAAAGTGCTAAAGTTTGTGTTATTTGGACACCGCAAAGTAATGCCCCGAGCAAATGATACAGCACCATGTTAACGGATACGGGATCATTAGTAGAACAGAACGGCTCAACATAAGTTCTGCGATACTGCTCCAATTGACAGAAAAATGCTATGGGTGAGTAAAACTACTTGTTTTATTGCCGAAAGAAGGCTCAGATTGTAAAAAAAAAACGTTAATTTGCCTTTAAGGCTTAATCTTAATCTTTTTCATTAATATTCCACAGTTTGGCTTTACACTTACATATTTCTAACAAGACAAGCACGTGATGCCATCAGGCCAAGTTACAGGTCAGATCTGTGGAGAGTCGATTCACCCTGGTATTTTGTAGCAATAAAAACACCCGCAGTTGAATAAACGCAAAACCCTCCTCCAGAAATGACATAGAGAGTACCTTTAAAAACATGACATTTATTGGAATAAATTTGAAAAACCTGAAACGAGTCCATTTTAAAGATTTTGTATTGGTCCAAAGATATTCCTCATTTACCTTATGCATTCAGAGTATTCTAACTGTTCACTGTGAAGTGCATAAGCATTTTAACTAGCATGCTAACACCACACCAGTGTTACTTCCTGAGTGGTGGACAGTAAAATCCCTTTATAAATGTTTCACAACTTATTTTTTACCTCAAGAGCTGCTTAGACAATATATCTGTACTGGGGCAAGACATGTTTTGTTTTTTTTCATCTCTCGGGCCCCAAACCCAGGGGCCTGTGGTGTGAGGCAGTTTCTTAAAGACTTGTGGGGTCCCCTGCTGTTTCGGAAAGGTCTCTGTGTGTGGTGCGTTCAGGGATTGTGGAAAACGGAGCTTATAACGCTCCAGCTGGTCCAGAGCTGCTTAAACTCAGGGTCAAGTGAGGACTCATTAGAATATATGCAGCGTAACAGAAAGTAGTAATTATAGTGATTGTGATTAGATCTGTTCCCCTACACGTACTACTGCTACTACTACAACTATAACTATGACAACCACTACTATTTATATTCCTACTACTACTACTACACCAATTACTACCACTTGTACTAGTATTATTTCACTAGTATCACTGCTAGTATTCTACTGTACCTACTGCTTCCCCTACTACTCTTTCTACTAACATTACTACTACCACAACTACTATTAAAACTCATACTACTACTACTTCTTTTGTGCATTTACTGTCAATTGTACTGCAGTTGCTATACAACTACTATATTGTGTATTGAGGCTTCTAATATTCAAGTATTATACTATTACTTCTTCTACCAATACTACTACTACGTCTGCTACTACAGTGGAACCTCACCTTATGAAAGACCCAACAAACGAAAATTTCAAGTTACGAAACGCGAAATCTCAAAAATTCAAATAATCCGCGCTCAGCCACACACATTATACGCTTTTCTCAGACTGAATTTAAACTTTTCTCACATTTCTCTCTCGTTTAAACACTCAAACTTTCATAGATTTTCAACAAAATTATTAATAGTGAAGTGTGGGGGGAAGGGGGAGGGGGGAGAAGACTGCGCTCTGACACGTGTGATAGCGCAGCATGACCCGGCGCGGGGCTGACAGCAGGTCTGGACTAAACCAGGACTGGACCAGGACTAGACCTGGACTAAACCAGGACTGGACCAGGACTAAACCAGGACTAAACCAGGACTAAACCTGGACTAAACCAGGACTAAACCTGGACTAAACCAGGACTAGACCAGGTGGATGGGTCTATGGGTCTACAGTTAATATCTGTAGAAGATATTTCCTGGTTTCGTTTGGAGTCACGGCTGAGGCGAGCAGCGAGGGGGACCGCACGCAGTCTGAGCGCATGAACGAACGCATGCAAGAGCCGCGGTGGTCTAGACCTCCTCTAGACCAGGTCTAGACCAGGTCTAGAGGAGGTCTAGAGGAGGTCTAGAGGAGGCACGGTTTGAGCGCGGGTCTCGTTCATGCGCTCAGACTGCGTGCCCCTCGCTGCTCGCCTCAGCCGTGACTCGAAACGAAACCAGGAAATAGACCCGCACGCGGCGCTTTAATCCACCTGGTCTAGTCCTGGTTTAGTCCAGGTTTAGTCCAGGTTTAGACCTTGGTCTAGACCTGGTATAGTCCACGTTTAGTCCTGGGTCTACAGTCTCTACGCAGAACACAATGTTACACTATAAAAAAAGTTACACTATTAAAAAAAAACTTGGATCGGGGCCTTGGAACGAATCAGGCTTTTTCCATTGAAATAGCTACTCAACTTACGAAAAATTCACGTTACGAAACCACTTCTGGAACAAATTAATTTCGTAAGGTGAGGTACCACTGTACTGTTATTACAACTATATTTACTACTATTATTACTACTAAAACAACTGCAATTATTAGAACTAGTACTATTTTTATCGCTACTACTACACAGCTTCTACCAATCATACTTCTAATGCTACTACTACTGCCACATTTTTTCTACAGTTTTTTTTTTTTTACTGTATGTAGCACTACTACTACTACTTCTACAGCTAGCTACTACTATTACTACAACTACTTTTATCTACTACCACCTCTACTACTGTTAGTTCTTCTTACATACTATTTTCATCCAAAATCTACACAGGAAAAAGTCACATTTCTGCACTCAAATGGACTTTTCATGTCGTGTTTGAAAGTGCGCAGCTCAAAGGTTAAAACCGTACTCCATCAGATATTAAAGAGTCCATATTAAAACCAGAGGCACTGCAGCACCAGGAGGAAGAGGAGGAAGAGGAGGAAGGGAAGGATGAAGAAGAGGAGGAGGAAGAGTGGGTGATGATATCTCTGCTCAGTTAATTACGCTTTATGGCCTTAAACAAAAACAGAGAGATATTAAATAGAGATTCACACCCGTATTATTACTGTCTGTGAGGGCATTATTGGTCCTTCTGTTGTGCGGGGGGGGGGGGGAGTACTTGAAGAAGTACTTGTGTGTATCCTGTAGCCTCTTACTGTTTAAAATGTACTAGAATCACAACTGTGTCGCCAGAGCTTTAACCTGCAGATAGAGACACATGCAGGTTTTCCTCATTCTTAGTACAGTGGTACCTCACCTTACGAAAGACCCAACAAACGAAAATTTCAAGTTACGAAACGCCTTCACGTTAAATTTTGGTCTCTAGATACGAAAGAAAATTCAAGTTACGAAACGTGAAATCTCAAAAATTCAAATAATGCGCGCTCAGCCACACACATTATAGGCTTTTCTCAGACTGGATTTAAACTTTTCTCACATTTGTCTCTGTTTAAACACTCAAACTTTCATAGATTTTCAACAAAATTATTAATAGTGAAGTGTGGGGGGAAGGAGGAGGGGGGAGAAAACTGCGCTCTAACACGTGTGATAGCGCAGCATGACCCGGCGCGGGGGTGCCAGCAGGTCTAGACCTGGACTAAACCAGGACTGGACCAGGACTAAACCTGGACTAAACCAGGACTAAACCAGGACTAGACCAGGTGGATTAAAGCGCCGTGCGCGGGTCTATTTCCTGGTTTCGTTTCGAGTCACGGCTGAGGCGAGCAGCGAGGGGGACCGCACGCACTCTGAGCGCATGAACGAGACCCGTGCTCAAACCGTACCTCCTCTAGACCTGGTCTAGACCTGGTCTAGACCACCGCGGCTCTTGCATGCGTTCGTTCATGTGCTCAGACTGCGTGCGGTCCCCCTCGCTGCTCGCCTCAGCCGTGACTCAAAACGAAACTAGGAAATAGACCCGCACGCGGCACTTTAATCCACCTGGTCTAGACCTGGTTTAGTCCAGGTTTAGTCCTGGTCCAGTCCTGGTTTAGTCCAGGTTTAGTCCAGGTTTAGTCCAGGTTTAGACCTTGGTCTAGACCTGGTATAGTCCACGTTTAGTCCTGGGTCTACAGTCTCTATGCAGAACACAATGTTACACTATTTAAAAAAAACTTGGATTGGAACGAATCAGGCTTTTTCCATTGAAATAGCTACTCAACTTACGAAAAATTCACGTTACGAAACCACTTCTGGAACGAATTAATTTCGTAAGGTGAGGTACCACTGTATCTGCACTGCAAGGTGAGTTAAAGTGACGTAAATTCAGAACATTTGACTTTATTTGAGCAGATTCAACTTGACAAGAAAATGTTCTATCGATTGAATAAGGCTACGTTCACACTGAAGCCTGGAGTGACCCAAATCTGATTTTTTTCGCCTCTACGCGACCTGTATCTGATCTTCTAATGACAGTCTGAACGACACAGATCTGATTTTTTCAAATGCGACCCAGGCCACTTGGATATGTGCTCCTCGATCTTTTGACGTGCGAGATCAGTCTGAACGGCCAGGTCATCCGACCTACACGCAACAACAAGAGCGAGTGGTACAAAGAGGAGCTCACAAATGTACCCAAACCTTTTTCTTGTCATGTGAAAATAGTATATGAGCTCCGTGTCAGTGAAGCGACGAAGCACGTAGCAATCCCACCGCTCTTGTCCGCGACTCCGCACCAACACGTTCATTCCTACAGACGTTGCTACCACTGCCCCACAAAACGCCGTGGCCAAAAACCTCGTCCTTCTCCTTCTCATCCTTAAAACAAATAAGTTGTACATGTTCTAGCACTGGAACGACAGCAACTTTAAAATCTTCAGGTGCTCGATGCTAACGTCCATGTTTAGGCGACTTCCGTAAACACTGAGCACGCTCGCTGCACGTGACCTCGTCGTGTCCTCCGAGGCGCATGCGGGACACTTTTGGGGCGTTAAAAGTTCACACTGGAGATCACATACAAGTCGCATTTGATTGTAAATGTGAACAACCTCGCAAAAAAAAAAAAAAAAAAAAAATTGATTTCACAAAAAAATCGGAATTGAGCATTAAGCCCTGGAGTGTGTTTTTCTTAATTCAAGCAACATCAGATTTTGTTTCTTATTTTAACTGTAAAGAATTGTTTTTCTTTCTCATAAGTGTAGCTAGAAGAATTTTCATATTTTAAGTACAAAAAGTCTTGTTCCATTGAAGTGAAATTATGCTTAAACTTTGTTAATTGAAGTCAGCTTGACTTGGCTCGGTTGTACTTTTTGCAGTGTGGGCAGACCGTGGATTTGGCTGGATATCAGCATTGGAACTGGCAACTCAAATGATAGACCCAAACATCAAATTATATCATAAATAAATAAATAAATAAATAAATAAATAGTACATTATTGTGTGTTGTGTACAAATGTTTTGTAATTAAGAATAAATCAGCATTAGAATTGCTGTAAGTTAAAGCTGTACAGTGGTACCTCACTTTACGAAATGAATTCGTTCCAGAAGTGGTTTCGTAACGTGAATTTTTCGTAAGTTGAGTAGCTATTTCAATGGAAAAAGCCTGATTCGTTCCAAGGCCCCGATCCAAGTTTTTTTTTTATAGTGTAACTTTTTTTTTACATTGTGTTCTGCGTAGAGACTGTAGACCCAGGACTAAACGTGGACTATACCAGGTCTAGACCAAGGTCTAAACCTGGACTAAACCTGGACTAAACCTGGACTAAACCAGGACTAAACCTGGACTAAACCTGGACTAAACCTGGACTAGACCAGGTGGATTAAAGCGCCGCGTGTGGGTCTATTTCCTGGTTTCGTTTCGAGTCGCGGCTGAGGCGAGCAGCGAGGGGGACCGCACGCAGTCTGAGCGCATGAACGAGACCCGTGCTCAAACCGTGCCTCCTCTAGACCTCCTCTAGACCTGGTCTAGACCTGGTCTAGACCACCGCAGCTCTTGCATGCGTTCGTTCATGCGCTCAGACTGCGTGCGGTCCCCCTCGCTGCTCGCCTCAGCCGTGACTCGAAACGAAACCAGGAAATAGACCCGCGCGGGGCGCTTTAATCCACCTGGTCTAGTCCTGGTTTAGTCCAGGTTTAGTCCTGGTTTAGTCCTGGTCTAGTCCAGGTTTAGTCCAGGTTTAGTCCAGGTTTAGTCCTGGTTTAGTCCTGGTTTAGTCCTGGTCCAGTCCTGGTTTAGTCCAGGTTTAGTCCTGGTCCAGTCCTGGTTTAGTCCAGGTTTAGTCCAGGTTTAGTCCTGGTCCAGTCCTGGTTTAGTCCAGGTCTAGACCTGCTGGCAGCCCCGCGCCGGGTCATGTGCGCTATCACACACGTGTCAGAGCGCAGTCTTCTCCCCCCTCCCCCTTCCCCCCACACTTCACTATTAATAATTTTGTTGAAAATCTATGAAAGTTTGAGTGTTTAAACGAGAGACAAATGTGAGAAAAGTTTAAATCCAGTCTGAGAAAAGCGTATAATGTGTGTGGCTGAGCGCATTATTTGAATTTTTGAGATTTCGCGTTTCGTAACTTGAATTTTCTTTCGTATCTAGAGACCAAAATTTAACGTGAAGGCGTTTCGTAACTTGAAATTTTCGTTTGTTGGGTCTTTCGTAAGGTGAGGTTCCACTGTATTTGATTTGAACATGTTTATCTTGTATCTGGGGTCACAGGCAAGTCAAGTTTATGAAATTTAAAATCAAAATTTTACATGCAGCTACGTAACTTTTTGGTTGGGGGTCTGTCACCTGCTTGTTTCTATGGAGATGTCACTGCTCTGCTTGGAATGTTCCACAGTGTGACACAATATAAACAGCTCCTCCTTACATTAAATTATATGTGGTTTTATGGCTCAAAAAAGGGGTTCCCTCTCCGCAGATCTGACCCGTAACTTGGTGTGGTTTGGTGTCCATGAAGATAGAAAGCTGTGAAACATTCCAAACAAAGCAATAACTCCAATCTCCATGGAGAAAAGCATTTGACAGACCATAGCAAAAGGAGAAATTCAATTTGTCAACTGGACAAGAGTTTATTTCAGGGGTGCTCAATCTTTTTTTAACTGAGATCTACTTTTGAGGTTGATGGTGTGCCGAGATGTGGGGGAGATCTAGTCCATTTTATAACGACCATTTAGACATGACAAATATGGACTTTTGGAGTGAGATTATTTTTAAAGTCGCATGGGGTGAAAAAATTGGATTTGGATCACTTCAGGCTGCAGTGTGAACGTAACCTAAGATTTGTGGTCCTAAAACCGATACATATCCGATCTTTTGACATGCGACTTCAGTCTGAACGGTCAGGTCGCGTTCATCCGGCCTGGGCGTGTTTCCTCCAGCGAGAGTGGTACAAGTCGGCGCTCACAAACGTACACAAACGTTCTTCTCGTCATGCAAAAATAGTATATGAACTCCGTGTCAGTGAAGCGGCGAAGCACGTAGCAATCTCACCATTGCGACTCCGCACCAACACGTTCATTTCTACGGACGTTGCTGCCACTGCCCCACAGAACGCTGTGGCCAAAAACCTTCTCCTTCTCTGTCTCCTCCTTAAAACAAATAAGCTGTACAAAAAACTTTAGGCGACTTTCGTAAACACTGAGCACGCTCGCTGCACGTGACCTCGTCGTGTCCTCCAAGACACATGCGGGACACTTTTGGGGCGTTTAAAGTTCACACTGGAGATCACATACACGTCAAATTTAATTGGAAATGTGAACGACGTCGCCAAAAAAAACCGGATTTCATTTAAAAAAATTGGAATTGAGCATTAAGCCCTGCAGTCTGAACATAGCCATAGACACATTATTTCTCACGATCTACTGGTTGGGCACCCCTGGTTTATTTGGTGGAATACGTTTCGCAGCTTGGATTCTACCTGGATGACTGAGGGATGCTACACATTTGACAGACCCTCCACCAGAAAAGTTACACAACGCACATTTAAGTATGCAGTTGTATTAGAGTCCTACCTCTGCGTTTGGTGCACAGATACTATGATGGTGGTTTGGCATGAGCGGATGGAGCCCATTGGTGTCTTACATAATGGCAGTAGGACAGAGCCGGTTTCACAGTGTGGGTGGATGTGCAGTTGTATTTCTGAAAGAAGAGGATGTTTTGGAGGAGGCAGATCAGATGAAAATTCATTCACAATTTGACCTCCAAACGGTTTGATATGTAAGTAAAAATCACATATGAGGCATTCTTCCGGTTTAATTCTCTTTTAAAACTGTGTTTTGGTCTCATTATCACATTTATTTTACATTTTATAACTTGAATAATGTTTGTTTATGGAAAATATACTTGATAAACTTCAGCTCTGTTTCCAGTGAGCGCCACCTGCTGTCAGCAGTGGGAATTTGTGTTTATAAAGTAGAAAGTTCCAAGTCCATTTGGTGATGGTTTATGAGTTTAAAAACTGCACAGAAGTTTGGAGTTTTATCTCTGACATCACTATCCAGGCAAAATGTCTACAGAGAATGTTCCCAAATATGGTTTTAATTTTCTACGTTATTTCCTGATCTATGTTCTAATTAGGGATGCACCGACGTGAACATTTTAGCCGATACCGATATCCGATATTAATGTTGCTGATATCGGCCGATACCGATATTAGCCGATACTGATGTTTATTTATTTTTAATTCTGAGATAACATTTTATACAGACTGAAAATCATGCAAAATGTCTTCTTTTATTTTCAAAACGTGTTTTGACTCCTGATTTTTTATTTATTTTTTTATTTATTTTTTTCAATTTCAATTTTTTTTTAATAGTGTAACATTGTGTTCTGCGTCCTGATTGGCTAAGGGACCAGGACCAGACTGGAACTAGATCAGGACCAGACCAGGATCAGACCGGGACTAGACCAGGACTAAACGCGGACTAAACCAGGTCTAGACCAGGTCTAAAAAAGGTCTAAACCAGGACTGGACCAGGTCTAGACCAGGTCTAAACCAGGACTAAACCAGGACTAGACCAGACCTCTAATATATAGGCCAGACGTGCAATATCCTCTTTTCCATGTTGATGCGTGTATTGTTATTATTATTATTATTACTATTTCCATTATTACTTTTATTACTAATTATTATTACTATTTTTTTATTATTACTTACTTTATCCCCTCCCTGCCTGCATGCGCTTTCTCTCTTGTTCAAATGTCCTGGAGCTACTGTGGCAAGTAAATTTCTCCTGTGTGAGATCAATAAAGTCTTATCTTATCTTATCTTATCTTAGACCAGGTATAAACCAGGATTAAACCACCACATGCCGCTCTTTGCCGAGCACATGAACGAACGCAAGAGCCGCAAGAGTTCGTTCATGGGCTTGGACTGCGTGCCCTCGGGACGCAGTCCGAAAAGAGCAAAGGCAAAGAGCACACCGCACACGGAGGTTTAATCCTGGTTTAGACCTGGTCTAGAGGAGGCACGGTTTGGGCACAGGTCTCGTGCTCGCAGCCCCAGGTGGGACACGCGGTCTTGCGCCGGTCATGCTGCGCTATCATGGATTTGAGCCCTCCTCCCCCCTTCACACGCTTCACTATTAAAGAAAAAGTAATGTTTTTTTTTTCAATCTGAGCCTTATTTCGGTAATAAAACAAGTTGTTTTACTCACCCATAGCACTTTGGTGTCATATTGAGCACTTCCAGAGATGTTTTAGATTAGCGTTAGCCTAGCGCGACTTCTAGCCATAGCTCGGGGCATATAATATATTCCCCGAGCATGTAATATGCCCCGTGCGGGCTCCAAATAACACAAACTTTAGCACTTTTCAAATCATAGAAGCCCGATGTCTTAGTCTACACTTTCGTATGAGTCAAAAGTGGCCTGTAATCCGAGATTTATCCATAGTTTACAGCTTTGCGTTTCATGTTTGGGTCCCGGGAGCTGAGAGCACAGTCCGCACATGCGCACTGGCGTCCTCATCTACTCGAAATTATGGATAAATCTCGGATTACAGGCCACTTTTGATTCAAACAAAAGCGTAGCCTAAGACATCGAGCTTCTATGATTTGAAAAGTGCTAAAGTTTGTGTTATTTGGAGCCCGCACGGGGCATATTACATGCTTGGGGAATATATTATATGCCCCGAGCTATGGCTAGAAGTCGCGCTAGGCTAACGCTAATCTAAAACATCTCCGGAAGTGCTCCATATGACACCAAAGTGCTATGGGTGAGTAAAACAACTTGTTTTATTACTGAAATAAGGTTCAAATTGTAAAAAACGTTACTTTTCGTTTAATACGTTTTGTTGAAAATCTACGAAAGTTTGAGTGTTTAAACGAGAGGGAAATGTGAGAAAAGGTTAATTCCAGGGATTACTGTACTGACAAATATCGGGCGTTAATATCGGCCCATTTTTACACATCGGGCCGATACCGATATGTTAAAAAACTTGCCAATACCGATGTTAATGCCGATATATCGTGCATCCCTTGTTCTAATGTTGTTTCCTCATCACAAAAACAAACCTGGAGTTGTGTTTTGTTTCATTCACACAAACCCTACATATTTTTCCTGAGTTCTTCTCTCAAACATAAACACTCTGTTCCACCTTGTGATGTCATGTGGTAATACAGGAAGTGCTCCACTGTGTGTATGCTTTTTAACTCCACACACCTTCACTAGAATCATTTGGACCATTTCTGCTCTGGAATTTTCAGTCTCTACTCAACAAAAGGTAAAAGGAGCTGTTAACTTGAAAACTTCATGACATCACATGATGGAACAGAACATTTTGAGCTTTGTAAACAGACTCAAAAAGATTACTCAAACATGTATGAATGGAACAAAACACAAGTCCAGGTCTGTTTTTGATTATCAAACAACTTTATAATGTGGCTTAAATCCCACAAGAGTCAATTTTGCGTAATATTGGACCTTTAATTATTTGTATTCCGAACTCATTTGTCTGAGTCTGAGCTCCTTCTGTGTGTTTTTCTTTTCAAACAGCAGGACCACACAGACCATAATGCCATTTTATCTTTTAGAGAAATCTATTGACCCATCTCTCGCTCCTACTTTCTTCTTTCTCTCCTCTTCTTTTGCGTTCTCTCTTCCTCTCTTTGCTCCAGCTCTTCAGAAATCCCCCGGTTCGATGACATCTAATTAAACCCACTCTCCTCTCTCCTTCTGCATCTCGTCTTCCCTTTCTCTATTCAACCTCTCCTGTTCCTCTCTCTCTCCTCTGCTCTCCACCCATCCCTCTCTTCTCTCCATCCCTCTCTCTCTCTCTTCTGCAGTGCTGTGATTGCAGTGTAAAGGACTTATACGATCAATGACCCAGGCTTAGCTGTGAAACCTCCTGTTAGCTCCTTTACCTCTCTGTGATAGAAAAACAAACTGCTCTCTCCATCTCTCCATCCACCACCTCTCTCCATCTCTCCGCCCATTCCTCTCCACCTCCCTCTCTCTACTCTCTCTCCATCCATTTCCCTCTCCCCTCTCCCTCCCTC
Organism: Paratrypauchen microcephalus; assembly: GCA_036785185.1. Classification (NCBI taxonomy): domain Eukaryota; kingdom Metazoa; phylum Chordata; class Actinopteri; order Gobiiformes; family Gobiidae; genus Paratrypauchen; species Paratrypauchen microcephalus. The sequence continues at coordinate 395,830 of JAVJIX010000342.1, read as the reverse complement.
CTCTTGCCCTACTCTCTCCCTCTGCCCTTTCCTCCTCTCCTCATCTCTCTCTCTCTTTCACCTCCTCTCCTCTTCTTTCTCCTACTCTCTCCATCCATCCTCTTTCTCTCCTCTCCCTCTGCCCTCTCCATCTCTCTATCTCTATCCCCACTCCTCTTCTCTACCCCACCCTCCTCTCCTTCTCTTTCTCTCTCTCCCCCCTCTCTCTCTCCTCTCCATCCACCCCTCTCTCCATCTCTCCACCCATTCCTCTCTACCTGTCTCTCTCTCTGCTCTCTCTCCATCCTTGCCCTACTCTCTCCCTCTGCCCTTTCCTCCTCTCTCCTCATCTCTCTCTTTCTCTCTCACCTCCTCTTCTCCTTTTTCTCCTACTCTCTCCATCCCTCCTCTTTCCTCTCCCTTCTCTCTCACTTGGTCCTCTCATCTCTCCATCTCCATCCCCACTCCTCTCCTCTCCTTCCCCCTCTCTTTCTCTCTCTCTCACATACACACATACAGGGTCCTCCACCTGCTTGGTCTAGTCCTGGTCCAGTCCTGGTCCAGTCCTGGTCCAGTCCTGGTCCAGTCCTGGTCTAGTCCCGGTCTAGTCCTGGTTTAGTCCTGGTCCAGTCCTGGTCCAGTCCTGGTCTAGTCCTGGTCTAGTCCTGGTCCAGTCCTGGTCCAGTCCTGGTCCAGTCCTGGTCTAGTCCTGGTCTAGTCCTGGTTTAGTCCTGGTCTAGTCCTGGTCTAGTCCTGGCCTAGTCCTGGTCCAGTCCTGGTCTAGTCCTGGTCTAGTCCTGGTCTAGTCCTGGTCTAGTCCTGGTTTAGTCCTGGTCCAGTCCTGGTCTAGTCCTGGTTTAGTCCTGGTCTAGTCCTGGTCTAGTCCTGGTCTAGTCCTGGTCCAGTCCTGGTCTAGTCCTGGTCTAGTCCTGGTCTAGTCCTGGTTTAGTCCTGGTCCAGTCCTGGTCCAGTCCTGGTCTAGTCCTGGTCTAGTCCTGGTTTAGTCCTGGTCTAGTCCTGGTCTAGTCCTGGTCTAGTCCTGGTCCAGTCCTGGTCTAGTCCTGGTCTAGTCCTGGTCTAGTCCTGGTCTAGTCCTGGTTTAGTCCTGGTCCAGTCCTGGTCTAGTCCTGGTTTAGTCCTGGTCTAGTCCTGGTCCAGTCCTGGTCTAGTCCTGGTCTAGTCCTGGTCTAGTCCTGGTCTAGTCCTGGTTTAGTCCTGGTCTAGTCCTGGTCTAGTCCTGGTCCAGTCCTGGTTTCATGCTCGGGTGTGTTAGTCCTGGTTTAGTCCTGGTCCAGTCCTGGTCTAGTCCTGGTCTAGTCCTGGTCTAGTCCTGGTCTAGTCCTGGTTTAGTCCTGGTCCAGTCCTGGTCTAGTCCTGGTCCAGTCCTGGTTTCATGCTCGGGTGTGTTAGTCCTGGTTTAGTCCTGGTTCAGTCCTGGTCTAGTCCTGGTCCAGTCCTGGTTTCATGCTCGGGTGTGTTAGTCCTGGTTTAGTCCTGGTTCAGTCCTGGTTTAGTCCTGGTTTAGTCCTGGTTTCATGCTCGGGTGTGTTAGTCCTGGTTTAGTCCTGGTTCAGTCCTGGTCTAGTCCTGGTCCAGTCCTGGTTTCATGCTCGGGTGTGTTAGTCCTGGTTTAGTCCTGGTTCAGTCCTGGTCTAGTCCTGGTCCAGTCCTGGTTTCATGCTCGGGTGTGTTAGTCCTGGTTTAGTCCTGGTCCAGTCCTGGTTTCATGCTCGGGTGTGTTAGTCCTGTTTAGTCCTGGTTTAGTCCTGGTCTAGTCCTGGTCTAGTCCTGGTCCAGTCCTGGTCTAGTCCTGGTCCAGTCCTGGTCCAGTCCTGGTCCAGTCCTGGTCTAGTCCTGGTCTAGTCCTGGTCTAGTCCTGGTTTCATGCTCAGGTGTGTTAGTCCTGTTTAGTCCTGGTTTAGTCCTGGTTTAGTCCTGTTCCAGTCCAGGTTTCATGCTCGGGTGTGTTAGTCCTGGTTTAGTCCTGGTTTAGTCCTGGTTTAGTCCTGTTCCAGTCCAGGTTTCATGCTCGGGTGTGTTAGTCCTGGTTTAGTCCTGGTTTAGTCCTGGTCCAGTCCTGGTTTCATGCTCGGGTGTGTTAGTCCTGGTTTAGTCCTGGTTTAGTCCTGGTTTAGTCCTGTTCCAGTCCAGGTTTCATGCTCGGGTGTGTTAGTCCTGGTTTAGTCCTGGTTTAGTCCTGGTTTAGTCCTGGTTTAGTCCTGGTTCAGTCCTGGTTTCATGCTCGGGTGTGTTAGTCCTGGTTTAGTCCTGGTTTAGTCCTGGTTCAGTCCTGGTTTCATGCTCGGGTGTGTTAGTCCTGGTTTAGTCCTGGTTTAGTCCTGGTTTAGTCCTGGTTTAGTCCTGGTTTAGTCCTGGTTTAGTCCTGGTTCAGTCCTGGTTTCATGCTCGGGTGTGTTAGTCCTGGTTTAGTCCTGGTTTAGTCCTGGTTTAGTCCTGGTTTAGTCCTGGTTTCATGCTCGGGTGTGTTAGTCCTGGTTTAGTCCTGGTTTAGTCCTGGTTCAGTCCTGGTTTCATGCTCGGGTGTGTTAGTCCTGGTTTAGTCCTGGTTTAGTCCTGGTTTAGTCCTGGTTCAGTCCTGGTTTCATGCTCGGGTGTGTTAGTCCTGGTTTAGTCCTGGTTTAGTCCTGGTTCAGTCCTGGTTTCATGCTCGGGTGTGTTAGTCCTGGTTTAGTCCTGGTTTAGTCCTGGTTCAGTCCTGGTTTCATGCTCGGGTGTGTTAGTCCTGGTTTAGTCCTGGTTTAGTCCTGGTTCAGTCCTGGTTTCATGCTCGGGTGTGTTAGTCCTGGTTTAGTCCTGGTTTAGTCCTGGTTTAGTCCTGGTTCAGTCCTGGTTTCATGCTCGGGTGTGTTAGTCCTGGTTTAGTCCTGGTTTAGTCCTGGTTTAGTCCTGGTTCAGTCCTGGTTTAGTCCTGGTTTAGTCCTGGTTCAGTCCTGGTTCAGTCCTGGTTTCATGCTCGGGTGTGTTAGTCCTGGTTTAGTCCTGGTTCAGTCCTGGTTTAGTCCTGGTTTCATGCTCGGGTGTGTTAGTCCTGGTTTAGTCCTGGTTTAGTCCTGGTTCAGTCCTGGTTTCATGCTCGGGTGTGTTAGTCCTGGTTTAGTCCTGGTTTAGTCCTGGTTTAGTCCTGGTTTAGTCCTGGTTCAGTCCTGGTTTCATGCTCGGGTGTGTTAGTCCTGGTTTAGTCCTGGTTTAGTCCTGGTTCAGTCCTGGTTTCATGCTCGGGTGTGTTAGTCCTGGTTTAGTCCTGGTTTAGTCCTGGTTCAGTCCTGGTTTCATGCTCGGGTGTGTTAGTCCTGGTTTAGTCCTGGTTCAGTCCTGGTTCAGTTCTGGTTTCATGCTCGGGTGTGTTAGTCCTGGTTTAGTCCTGGTTTAGTCCTGGTTCAGTCCTGGTTTAGTCCTGGTTCAGTCCTGGTTCAGTCCTGGTTTCATGCTCGGGTGTGTTAGTCCTGGTTTAGTCCTGGTTTAGTCCTGGTTCAGTCCTGGTTTAGTCCTGGTTCAGTCCTGGTTTCATGCTCGGGTGTGTTAGTCCTGGTTTAGTCCTGGTTTAGTCCTGGTTCAGTCCTGGTTTAGTCCTGGTTCAGTCCTGGTTTCATGCTCGGGTGTGTTAGTCCTGGTTCAGTCCTGGTTTAGTCCTGGTTTAGTCCTGGTTTAGTCCTGGTTTAGTCCTGGTTTAGTCCTGGTTCAGTCCTGGTTTCATGCTCGGGTGTGTTAGTCCTGGTTTAGTCCTGGTTCAGTCCTGGTTCAGTCCTGGTTTCATGCTCGGGTGTGTTAGTCCTGGTTTAGTCCTGGTTCAGTCCTGGTTCAGTCCTGGTTTCATGCTCGGGTGTGTTAGTCCTGGTTTAGTCCTGGTTTAGTCCTGGTTCAGTCCTGGTTTAGTCCTGGTTCAGTCCTGGTTTCATGCTCGGGTGTGTTAGTCCTGGTTTAGTCCTGGTTTAGTCCTGGTTCAGTCCCTGTTTCATGCTCGGGTGTGTTAGTCCTGGTTTAGTCCTGGTTTAGTCCTGGTTCAGTCCTGGTTTCATGCTCGGGTGTGTTAGTCCTGGTTTAGTCCTGGTTTAGTCCTGGTTCAGTCCTGGTTCAGTCCTGGTTCAGTTCTGGTTTCATGCTCGGGTGTGTTAGTCCTGGTTTAGTCCTGGTTCAGTCCTGGTTCAGTCCTGGTTTCATGCTCGGGTGTGTTAGTCCTGGTTTAGTCCTGGTTTAGTCCTGGTTCAGTCCTGGTTTAGTCCTGGTTCAGTCCTGGTTTCATGCTCGGGTGTGTTAGTCCTGGTTTAGTCCTGGTTTAGTCCTGGTTCAGTCCCTGTTTCATGCTCGGGTGTGTTAGTCCTGGTTTAGTCCTGGTTTAGTCCTGGTTTAGTCCTGGTTCAGTCCCTGTTTCATGCTCGGGTGTGTTAGTCCTGGTTTAGTCCTGGTTTAGTCCTGGTTTAGTCCTGGTTCAGTCCTGGTTTCATGCTCGGGTGTGTTAGTCCTGGTTTAGTCCTGGTTTAGTCCTGGTTTAGTCCTGGTTTAGTCCTGGTTTCATGCTCGGGTGTGTTAGTCCTGGTTTAGTCCTGGTTTAGTCCTGGTTTAGTCCTGGTTTAGTCCTGGTCTAGTCCTGGTTTAGTCCTGGTTCAGTCCTGGTTTCATGCTCGGGTGTGTTAGTCCTGGTCTAGTCCTGGTTTAGTCCTGGTTTAGTCCTGGTTTAGTCCTGGTTCAGTCCCTGTTTCATGCTCGGGTGTGTTAGTCCTGGTTTAGTCCTGGTTTAGTCCTGGTTCAGTCCCTGTTTCATGCTCGGGTGTGTTAGTCCTGGTTTAGTCCTGGTTTAGTCCTGGTTCAGTCCCTGTTTCATGCTCGGGTGTGTTAGTCCTGGTTTAGTCCTGGTCTAGTCCTGGTTTAGTCCTGGTTCAGTCCTGGTTTAGTCCTGGTTCAGTCCTGGTTTCATGCTCGGGTGTGTTAGTCCTGGTCTAGTCCTGGTTTAGTCCTGGTTTAGTCCTGGTTTAGTCCTGGTTCAGTCCTGGTTTCATGCTCGGGTGTGTTAGTCCTGGTTTAGTCCTGGTTTAGTCCTGGTTTAGTCCTGGTTTAGTCCTGGTTCAGTCCTGGTTTCATGCTCGGGTGTGTTAGTCCTGGTTTAGTCCTGGTTTAGTCCTGGTTTAGTCCTGGTTTAGTCCTGGTTCAGTCCTGGTTTCATGCTCGGGTGTGTTAGTCCTGGTCTAGTCCTGGTTTAGTCCTGGTTTAGTCCTGGTTTAGTCCTGGTTTAGTCCTGGTTCAGTCCTGGTTTCATGCTCGGGTGTGTTAGTCCTGGTTCAGTCCTGGTTTAGTCCTGGTTCAGTCCTGGTTTAGTCCTGGTTTAGTCCTGGTTTAGTCCTGGTTTAGTCCTGGTTTCATGCTCGGGTGTGTTAGTCCTGGTTTAGTCCTGGTTTAGTCCTGGTTTAGTCCTGGTTCAGTCCCTGTTTCATGCTCGGGTGTGTTAGTCCTGGTTTAGTCCTGGTTTAGTCCTGGTTTAGTCCTGGTTCAGTCCTGGTTTCATGCTCGGGTGTGTTAGTCCTGGTTTAGTCCTGGTTTAGTCCTGGTTTAGTCCTGGTTTAGTCCTGGTTTCATGCTCGGGTGTGTTAGTCCTGGTTTAGTCCTGGTTTAGTCCTGGTTTAGTCCTGGTTTAGTCCTGGTCTAGTCCTGGTTTAGTCCTGGTTCAGTCCTGGTTTCATGCTCGGGTGTGTTAGTCCTGGTTTAGTCCTGGTTTAGTCCTGGTTTAGTCCTGGTTTAGTCCTGGTTCAGTCCTGGTTTCATGCTCGGGTGTGTTAGTCCTGGTTTAGTCCTGGTTTAGTCCTGGTTTAGTCCTGGTTTAGTCCTGGTTCAGTCCTGGTTTCATGCTCGGGTGTGTTAGTCCTGGTCTAGTCCTGGTTTAGTCCTGGTTTAGTCCTGGTTTAGTCCTGGTTTAGTCCTGGTTTAGTCCTGGTTCAGTCCTGGTTTCATGCTCGGGTGTGTTAGTCCTGGTTCAGTCCTGGTTTAGTCCTGGTTCAGTCCTGGTTTAGTCCTGGTTCAGTCCTGGTTCAGTCCTGGTTCAGTCCTGGTTTCATGCTCGGGTGTGTTAGTCCTGGTTTAGTCCTGGTTTAGTCCTGGTTTAGTCCTGGTTTAGTCCTGGTTTCATGCTCGGGTGTGTTAGTCCTGGTTCAGTCCTGGTTTAGTCCTGGTTTAGTCCTGGTTTAGTCCTGGTCTAGTCCTGGTTCAGTCCTGGTTTCATGCTCGGGTGTGTTAGTCCTGGTTTAGTCCTGGTTTAGTCCTGGTTTAGTCCTGGTTCAGTCCTGGTTTCATGCTCGGGTGTGTTAGTCCTGGTTTAGTCCTGGTTTAGTCCTGGTTTAGTCCTGGTTCAGTCCTGGTTTCATGCTCGGGTGTGTTAGTCCTGGTTTAGTCCTGGTTCAGTCCTGGTTTCATGCTCGGGTGTGTTAGTCCTGGTTTAGTCCTGGTTTAGTCCTGGTTTAGTCCTGGTTTAGTCCTGGTTCAGTCCTGGTTTCATGCTCGGGTGTGTTAGTCCTGGTTTAGTCCTGGTTTAGTCCTGGTTTAGTCCTGGTTTAGTCCTGGTTCAGTCCTGGTTTCATGCTCGGGTGTGTTAGTCCTGGTTTAGTCCTGGTTTAGTCCTGGTTTAGTCCTGGTTCAGTCCTGGTTTCATGCTCGGGTGTGTGGTTGCAGGTGTGTCCATGCCCATCCCTGTCATCGGTCTTCATAATGAGGATAAGGTGTTTGTGAACGGGAGCTGTGCCCTGAACGAGGAGCGGTTCATGCTCATCGGCTCCTTCGTCGCCTTCTTCATCCCCCTCGTCATCATGGTGGTCACCTACTGCCTCACCATACAGGTACTACACGTGCTAACCGGAGGAGCTGCTCTGTCTGAAGGTCAGGCTTAACACGGTCTGACCTGAAACAGCAGGTCGTGGTTTGTGCTGTAAAAACGTCCCTCTCAAATCATTTTGCAGTAAAATCGAGCTAGGATCAGTTTTTCAGTTTGTCACTCTCACATTTTTGTTGAAAAAACTCCTAAACAGGACCATGAACGCTCGTAGTGATCCTTCTTCTCTACCTCTGTCTTCTCTCTCTATCCCTGCTCTTCCTCTTACTTTTATCCCTCTCTTTTCCTCCTCTCTCTTGCTCCCCTCTCCTCTCTTCTCCTTTTCCTTCTCTCCTCCTCTTTCTCCCCTCTACCCTCTCCCTCCTCTTCTGTTCTCTCTCTCCCTACTCATCTTCTGTCTTCCTCTCTTACTCCCCTCTCTCTCTCCTACTCTTCTACACATCTCTTTTCTCTCTTCTTCCTCTCTCTTTTCTCTACCTCATCCTCCTCTTCCTCTCTCTCTCTTCCCCTTCTGTTTCGCTCTCCTCCGCTCTCTTTCGTCCTCCTCTCCATCTCCCCGCTCTGCCTCCCCTCTCTCTCTTCCTCCTCTCTCTTGCTCCCTTCTCTCTCTCCTATTTTTCCTTCTCTCCTCCCCTCTCTCTCCTCCTCTTCCTCCCTGTCCCTCTCCATCCCTCTCTCCTCTCCCTCCTCTTCTGTTCTCCTCTCCTCCTCTCCTCTCCCTCTCTTCCTCCCTTCTCTTCTCTCTCTCTTGCTCTCTCTCCTCCTCCTCTACCCATCTATTTTTTTCTTCCTCTCTCTTTTCTCTCCCTCATCCTCCTCCTCTCTCTTGCTCCCCTCTTCTCTCTCTCTCCTCCTTTTCCTTCTCTCCTCCCTTCTCTCCTCCTCTTCCTCCCTGTCCTTCTCCATCCCTTTCTCCTCTCCCTCCTCCTCTTCCCCTCTCCCCTCTTTTTCTCTCCCCTCCACCTTTAATCTTTTTCTCTCTTCTTTCTCTCTCTTTCCTCTACATCATCCTCTCTCTCCTCCTTCTCCTTCTCTTTCTCTCTCCTCCTCTCTCTTTTGTCCTCCTCTCCATCTCCCCGCTCTCCCCCTCTCTCTCTCCCTCTTCTCTCCTCCTCCTCCATCCCTCTCTCCCTCTCCTCTCCTCCTCTCTCCCTCTCCTCTCCTCCCCCTCCATCCCTCTCTCCCTCGCCTCTCCTCCTCCTCCTCCATCCCTCTCTCCCTCTCCTCCTCCTCCATCCCTCTCTTCCTCTCCTCTCCTCCTCATCCCTCTTCTCTTCCTCCTTCTCCTCCATCCCTCTCTCCTCTCCTCCTCCTCCTCTCTCACTCTCCTCTCCTCCTCCTCCTCCATCCCTCTCTCTCCCCCTCTCCTCCTCCTCCATCCCTCTTTCCCTCTCTCCCTCTCCTCTCCTCCTCCTCCTCCATCCCTCTCTCCTCCTCCTCCTCCTCCATCCCTCTCTCCCTCTCTCCTCCTCTCTCCTCTCCTCCTCCTCCTCCATCCCTCCCTCCCTCTTTCCTCTCCTCCTCCTCTCTCCTCCTCCTCTCTCCCTCTCCTCTCCTCCCCCTCCATCCCTCTCTCCCTCTCCTCCCCTCCTCCTCCTCCATCCCTCTCTCCCTCTCCTCCTCCTCCATTCCTCTCTTCCTCTCCTCTCCTCCTCATCCCTCTTCTCTTCCTCCTTCTCCTCCATCCCTCTCTCCTCTCCTCCTCCTCTCTCACTCTCCTCTCCTCCTCCTCCTCCATCCCTCTCTCCCCCCTCTCCTCCTCCTCCATCCCTCTTTCCCTCTCTCTCCCTCTCCTCTCCTCCTCCTCCTCCTCTCCTCCTCCTCTCTCCTCCTCCTCTCTCCTCCTCCTCTCTCCCTCCCTCTCTCCTCTCCTCTCCTCCCCCTCCTCCATCCCTCTCTCCCTCTCCTCTCCTCCATCCCTCTCTCCTCCTCCTCCTCTCCCTCCTCTCCTCCTCCTCATCCCTCTCCTCTCCTCCTCCTCCTCTCTCCCTCTCTCCTCCTCCTCCTCCTCTCTCCCTCTCTCCTCTCCTCCTTCTCTCTCCTCCTCCTCTCTCCCTCCCTCTCTCCTCTCCTCTCCTCCCCCTCCTCCATCCCTCTCTCCCTCTCCTCTCCTCCATCCCTCTCTCCTCCTCCTCCTCTCCCTCCTCTCCTCCTCCTCATCCCTCTCCTCTCCTCCTCCTCCTCTCTCCTCTCTCCTCCTCCCCCTCCTGTCTCCCTCCTCTCCTCCTCCTCCATCCCTCTCCTCCCTCTCTCCCTCTCTCCTCTCCTCCTCCTCAGGTGCTCCAGAGACAGGCCACAGTCTTCTTGTCTGAGACCAGGAGCTCGTCTCAGCAGCCTCTTCACCAGACGGCCCTGACCTCCAGCCTGCAGCCTCCTCCCACCTTCTCCATCCCCCAGATCAACACCCTGGCCCCCCCAGAAGGTACAGCTCACTCCTGGGTCCTTCTCTCCAGGAAAACCGTTTCAGGACTCTGGAGACTGTCGCCCTTTAAAGTTCCTGTAACACACAGAAATTATTCTTGTGTGCTTTAGACGTGCTCTCTGTACACTTTCTGCTAGATGATGGAGATGTTGCTTGGAATGTTACACAGTATGGCATTACACTTGTTTACGGCGTTACCATAGGGTCAAGTTACATACGAGATCTGTGAAGAGGCAAGCCCCCCCACAGTAAGAAGAAGTTTTTAGGTCAAGAAACAAGTTTTTAGGGTCATGTAAATGTAAGATGGATATGTGTAATGCCATGCCAGGACATACCAGACAAAACAACAGCATCTCCATGGAGACGATGGGGGACCCTCCATCAGAAAAGTTACACAGTGCACCTTTAAGCCATGTTAGACTACGTTCAGACTGCAGGGCTTAATACTCAATTCCGTTTTGGTTTTTTTGGGGGGGGGTTTGTGTGAAATCCAATTTTTTGCGAGGTCGTTCACATTTTCAGTTAAATGCGACTTCCAAATCTCCAGAGTGAATTTTAAACACTCAAAAGTGTCCCACATGCGCATTGGAGGATACGACGAGGTCACATGAAGCAAGTATGCTCAGTGTTTACGGAAGTAGCGTAAACATGGACACTAGCACTGACATTGGCGATTTTAAAGTTGCTGACGTAGAACATGTACAACTTATTTGCTTTAAAGGGACAGTGTGGGTTTTTTTTATGTTAATCTGTATGGGTTTCCTTCTAAAGGTTTCGTGCGGTAACACCGGCTTACCTCTGACACTCCGCTCAGCCCGGTTCGGCTCGCGTTCGGGATAGGGTGACCACCGGCATGAAACAGGAAAGGAGGACACTTGTGTCGAAAAAGGAGGACAAAGGCCCTAAAGTGAGGACACCTTGTTTTTTTAAAAATTTGTTTTCGCCTGCACAATTGCGCACTGCTCGCACATTCTCAGCGCACAAGAAAACCTATGCAGCGCACTGTAAATCAGGGATGAAAGAGCTTTTAGCGGATCTCCGCTTTTTATTCAGCCGCGGGGTCATTTTTTTATATCTGCAAAGTGCGAGCCGCGCTCAGGGAGTTAGTGTGAGTTAGTGTGTTTGCTCAGACACATTAAAAATAAGGGGGAACATTGGCCATGTCCCAATTCCAAGTATTACTAGTCGCAATAGAATAATATTTTTGTCTTTAGGGAACAAGGAGCAGACCACCCGGCTCATTGAGCTGAGGCGGGACTTGTTCCATTTCGCAGACGCCCATGTGATCCCCGGACTGCACTCAGGGCTGAGCGAGTATGCGCCGCCTCGACTGCAGGTTGAGACCACACTCTGAACCGTGCACTCTCTGAATTGGGAAACGGCGAAGAGTAGCAAGTGTAAATAATGGGTGGGGATTTATGACGATTTATGCAACGGTGGCCGACGAGGGTCCGAAAGGAGGACAAAATGTAAAAAAGTAGGACACGTGACAGACGGCCGGACAGACAGCTCTAAAACCGGACTGTCCGGACGAAATCCAGACGAATGGTCACCCTAGTTCGGGAGCCCACGTAAGTAGGTCCGGTAACTTCCCTGGAACATGAAATAAAGCTTGTTTTTCTTCTCAAAACAAAACATTTGTCCGAAAGGTGATATATTTGCTTCTGAAACAGTTGTCAACAAAACATCCAGCAGCGTAGTTAGCATTCGCATATTGCCTCTCTCGACTCGTATCACCGCACCCATGTTAGCACGTTAGCCTGTTCACCTTTAGTGGATGTCTACGGCGGTTGCGATCTGCCGCAAGCCAAAGTTTACAAGGGAGATTGTGAAGGACAGGGGTTTTTGGCCGTGGCGTTTTGTGGGGCAGTTGCAGCAACGTCCGTAGAAAGGTGTGGGTGCGGAGTCGCAGCCAAGAGTGGTGGGATTGCTACGTGCTTCACCACTTCACTGACACCTTCATACACAATTATTGTATGATGAGAAGAACGTTTGTGTACATTTGTGAGCGCCTACTTGTCAGACCCTCCAGGAATTCGCGATGTTGCGATTTGCAACTTCAACGCAACTTCAGCCAATCCCCGTGAATTCAGGGCGGTGTTGCAATTTTGACCAATCACCGCAACTTTCCCGCAATTTTTACTAATTTTGACCAATCATCGGCGACGTATTGAACGCCGACCAACTTCCTTCTGCTTTACTTCCGTGTGACGAAACAAAACTGCGGCCGTGTCCCAGTTCCCAGAGCGCACAGCTCGGAGCGCGGCCCGAAGGGGGCTCAGACTGCAGTCAAGGAGGTGCACACTTGCTCAGCCCCGACTGCAGTCCACGGACCGCTTAACGACTGCGGTCTTCGGACCGCGTGTTAACTGCGCATGGGACAAAAAAGAAGTGGGACAGCAGTCATCGCGCCGGTGTTCTGTCGAAATGTGTGACGCACATGCCCTTCGGGCCACGCTCCGAGCCGCGCGCTCTGGGAATTGGGACACGGCTTCTAATGGCAAAGAAACATGTCTGCGGCGCCATTTGCCCACAAAAATAACAGCAAAAGACCGAAACAGTTCCCCTCCTAGTAGTAATTTATTTTCGATGTTGGTAAGGTTGTTTTAGGACCATATCTGTGATCTCTGTGTCTTTGTATTATTCTTTGTCAGTAATAACTCAGTATTCAAAATATTACTCAATTTTAATTACAAAAAGGGAAAATCGCAACTATTTATCGCAACTTTCACTTCCTCCCACAACAAAATCTCAACAAAAACCTTAAAAGCACCGCAACTTTCATCGCAACTTTTTGGAAAAGTTCACGCAAATTCAGGCATTTTGGCCCGCAACAATCACAGAAAATGCCCACGAAATCCTGGGGGGTCTGACTTGTACCGCTCTCTCTTGTTGATGACGTGTAGGTCGGATGAATGCGACCTGACCGTTCAGACTGATCTCGCACGTCAAATGATCAGATATGTATCGGTTTTAGGAGCACATATCCAAGTGGCCTGGGTCACATTTGAAAAAAATTGCATCTGTGTCGTTCAGACTGTCATTAGAAGATCAGATACTACCTTATATTTAGGAAGCAACAGCGTTATAACAAAACTCACAAGCTCGACAGTTAATGTTGCGTAAAATAGAACCTGTAAAACTATAATAAAATACTCCATAGCATTTTACTTTTTGGTTTTATGGTGACTGCTGCTCTACCGTCTAAGTCAGATAATGAATCTGAAACATTTCTGATATTTTTCGGTTGTGGGATTATGATTTTGTTTGATTTTTTTGTGTGTCTGTTTTTAATCACAAACCTCCCCAGACCTGCACGCTCTGCTCAAATTGAACCTTGTGTATCTCAGTGTGTCTGGAGATTAAACTGCAAACGCCATTTCTCTTCTGTGTGTTCACGCTCTAGTCCTGGTCTAGTCCTGGTCTAGTCCTGCTCTAGTCCTGGTCTAGTCCTGGTCTAGTCCTGGTCTAGTCCTGGTCTAGTCCTGCTCTAGTCCTGCTCTAGTCCTGGTCTAGTCCTGGTCTAGTCCTGGTCTAGTCCTGGTCTAGTCCTGGTCTAGTCCTGCTCTAGTCCTGCTCTAGTCCTGCTCTAGTCCTGCTCTAGTCCTGCTCTAGTCCTGGTCTAGTCCTGCTCTAGTCCTGGTCTAGTCCTGCTCTAGTCCTGGTCTAGTCCTGGTCTAGTCCTGGTCTAGTCCTGCTCTAGTCCTGGTCTAGTCCTGGTCTAGTCCTGGTCTAGTCCTGGTCTAGTCCTGCTCTAGTCCTGCTCTAGTCCTGGTCTAGTCCTGGTCTAGTCCTGGTCTAGTCCTGGTCTAGTCCTGGTCTAGTCCTGCTCTAGTCCTGCTCTAGTCCTGCTCTAGTCCTGCTCTAGTCCTGCTCTAGTTCTGGTCTAGTCCTGCTCTAGTCCTGCTCTAGTCCTGGTTTAGTTTAGCCCTAATTTAGTCCTGGTCTAGTCCTGGTCTAGTCCTGCTCTAGTCCTGCTCTAGTCCTGGTCTAGTCCTGGTCTAGTCCTGGTCTAGTCCTGCTCTAGTCCTGGTCTAGTCCTGCTCTAGTCCTGCTCTAGTCTTGGTCTAGTCCTGCTCTAGTCCTGGTTTAGTTTAGCCCTAATTTAGTCCTGGTCTAGCCCTGGTTGAGTCTTAGTCAAGTCCTGGTTTAGTCCTGGCTTAGCCCTGGTTTAGTCCTGGTTTAGTCCTGGTTTAGTCCTGGTTTGGTGCTGGTTTGGTCCTGGTTTAGTCCTGGTTTAGCCCTGGTTTGGTCCTGGTTTGGTCCTGGTTTAGCCCTGGTTTGGTCCTGGTTTGGTCCTGGTTTAGTCCTGGTTTAGCCCTGGTTTGGTCCTGGTTTGGTCCTGGTTTAGCCCTGGTTTGGTCCTGGTTTGGTCCTAGTTTAGTCCTGGTTTAGTCCTGGTTTGGTGCTGGTTTGGTCCTGGTTTAGTCCTGGTTTGGTCCTGGTTTAGTCCTGGTTTGGTGCTGGTTTGGTCCTGGTTTGGTCTTGGTTTGGTCCTGGTTTAGCCCTGGTTTTGGAGATGAAACTGCTGTTGCCGTTTCTCATCTGTGTGTTCCAGGCTCTGACCTGTTGCAGATCTGATCAGGACCAGTGCGTCTTTTACTCAAAATTGACTTCACTTCTGCTGCAGCTGCGAGTTTTGATTCTGAGTTTAGAGACGTTACAGCGCAAAAGAAAACATTTGGGTCGAGCTGTAGTCAGCGGCTGCGGGCACTTACATTTACACAATTATTTTTATTTGAGTAACTTTTTAAAGAAATTGTACTTTTCTGAGTACTCTTCTAGTAGCATTCTTGTGTTTCATTCACATGTTTGACGAACACTTTATTATTAGTCTGTCTGCATCTCCACCTTGTGTAGTTTTCAAATTAACGCCTACCTTTTAGCTTTTCTTCAGTAGTGTTTGGCAATTTTAGGGCTGAAATTAGTTTAGTCCTGGTCTAGTCCTGGTCTAGTCCTGGTCTAGTCCTGGTCTAGTCCTGCTCTAGTCCTGGTCTAGTCCTGGTCTAGTCCTGGTCTAGTCCTGGTCTAGTCCTGCTCTAGTCCAGCTCTAGTCCTGGTCTAGTCCTGGTCTAGTCCTGGTCTAGTCCTGGTCTAGTCCTGCTCTAGTCCAGCTCTAGTCCTGGTCTAGTCCTGCTCTAGTCCTGCTCTAGTCCTGGTCTAGTCCTGCTATAGTCCTGGTCTAGTCCTGCTCTAGTCCTGGCTTAGTCCTGGTTTAGTCCTGCTCTAGTCCTGGTCTAGTCCTGGTCTAGTCCTGCTCTAGTCCTGCTCTAGTCCTGCTCTAGTCCTGGTCTAGTCCTGGTCTAGTCCTGCTCTAGTCCTGCTCTAGTCCTGCTCTAGTCCTGGTCTAGTCCTGCTCTGGTCCTGGTCTAGTCCTGGTTTAGTCCTGGTTTAGTCCTGCTCTAGTCCTGGTCTAGTCCTGGTCTAGTCCTGCTCTAGTCCTGCTCTAGTCCTGCTCTAGTCCTGGTCTAGTCCTGCTCTAGTCCTGCTCTAGTCCTGCTCTAGTCCTGCTCTAGTCCTGCTCTAGTCCTGGTCTAGTCCTGGTCTAGTCCTGGTCTAGTCTTGCTCTAGTCCTGCTCTAGTCCTGCTCTAGTCCTGCTCTAGTCCTGCTCTAGTCCTGCTCTAGTCCTGGTCTAGTCCTGCTCTAGTCCTGCTCTAGTCCTGCTCTAGTCCTGGTCTAGTCCTGGTCTAGTCCTGCTCTAGTCCTGCTCTAGTCCTGCTCTAGTCCTGCTATAGTCCTGCTCTAGTCCTGGTCTAGTCCTGCTCTGGTCCTGGTCTAGTCCTGCTCTAGTCCTGGTCTAGTCCTGCTCTAGTCCTGCTCTAGTCCTGGTCTAGTCCTGCTCTAGTCCTGGTCTAGTCCTGCTCTAGTCCTGGTCTAGTCCAGCTCTAGTCCTGCTCTAGTCCTGGTCTAGTCCTGCTCTAGTCCTGCTCTAGTCCTGGTCTAGTCCTGCTCTAGTCCTGGTCTAGTCCTGCTCTAGTCCTGCTCTAGTCCTGCTCTAGTCCTGGTCTAGTCCTGCTCTAGTCCTGCTCTAGTCCTGGTCTAGTCCTGCTCTAGTCCTGCTCTAGTCCTGGTCTAGTCCTGCTCTAGTCTTGTTTTTATTGAGGTCACAGTGCTTGTGTTTCATTCACATGTTTGACGAACACTTTATTATTAGTCTGTCTGCATCTCCACCTTGTGTGTAGTTTTCAAATTAACAGCTTTTCTTCAGTAGTGTTTGGCAATTTTAGGGCTGAAATTAGTTTAGAAACACTTCCTGTATTACCACATGACATCACAAGGTGGAACAAATAAGAACACAGTCTAAATACGCAGGGTTTGTGTGTTAAACTTGTGAATAAATCAAGGTATGTTTTTGATGAGGAAACAACATAGATCAGAAAATAACATAATATGGGCCCTTTAATGCCACACTGTGGAATAGTACGGCACAGGCAGAACATGCAAACTCTAAAATGCCCACAGACACTTTCAGTGAGCAGAGCAATAACTTTATAAATCCGTGAATAAGCTTGCAGAGGAGGTGGAGATGTGACGTCATCCCTCTGAGCTTTGGTGCATTGTTTGCATCACTGTAAAAGGTCGGAGTCTTTGTTAACACGATCACCCAACGGCGCTGTAGCACCCATGGGTGCAGAGTCGCTCAGAGTAAGGAGGGATTTCAAGGTTTCAAGGCACCAGAGGAAGCTTTTGTATTTTGTGTTCAACTGTGGGCATAATGTGACCTTCTCCAAAACAAGTCAGTACCGGTGCGTGAAACCTCACTGAAAGGAAAAGTCACGTTTTTTTACAATTTGAGCCTTATTTTGGTAATAAAACAAGTTGTTTTACTCACCCATAGCACTTTGGTGTCATATGGAGCACTTCCAGAGATGTTTTAGATTAGCGGTTAGCCTAGCGCGACTTCTAGCCATAGCTCGGGGCATATAATATATTCCCCGTGCGGGCTCCAAATAACACAAACTTTAGCACTTTTCAAATCATAGTTTAGTCATGGTTTAATCCTTGTTTAGCCATGGTTTAGTCCTGGTTTACTTCTGGTTTAGTCCTGTTCTAGTCCTGGTTTACTTTAGCCCTAATTTAGTCCTGGTCTAGCCCTGGTTGAGCCCTGGTCAAGTCCTGGTCTAGCCCTGATTTAGTCCCACTTTAGTCCTGGTTTAGCCATGGCTTAGTCCTGGTTTAGTCCTGGTTTAGTCCCACTTTAGTCCTGGTTTAGCCATGGTTTAGTCCTGGTTTAGTCCTGGTTTAGTCCCACTTTAGTCCTGGTTTAGCCATGGTTTAGTCCTTGTTTAGTCCTGGTTTAGTCCCACTTTAGTCCTGGTTTAGCCATGGTTTAGTCCTGGTTTAGGCCTGGTTTAGTCCCAGTTTAGTCCTGGTTTAGGCCTGGATTAGTCCCAGTTTAGTCCTGGTTTAGCCATGGTTTAGTCCTGGTTTAGGCCTGGTTTAGTCCTGGTTTAGCCATGGTTTAGTCCTGGTTTAGTCCTGGTTTAGTCCTGGTTTGGTCCTGATTTAGCCCTGGTTTGGTGCTGGTTTAGCCCTGGTTTAGCCCTGGTTTGGTCCTGGTTTAGTCCCAATTTAGTCCTGGTTTAGCCATGGTTTAGTCCTGGTTTTGTCCTGGTTTGGTCCTGATTTAGCCCTGGTTTGGTGGCTAAATCTGGGATTACAGGCCACTTTTGACTAAACGAAATCGTAGACTAAGACATCGAGCTTCTATGATTTGAAAAGTGCTAAAGTTTGTGTTATTTGGAGACCGCAAACATGTGCCCCAAGAACTCACGTTATGGAGATCGCTAAACTAAAACATCTCTGGAAGTGCTCCATTTGACACCAAAGTGATATGGGTGAGTAAAACAACTTGTTTTATTAACGAAATAAGGCTCAGATTGTAAAAAACCTTACTTTTCCTTTAAAGAACTGAAATTGGAAGAACCTGTATTATGTACACTACCGTTCAAAAGTTTGGGGTCCTTATTTTTGAAAGAAAATCACTGTTTTTTTCAATGAAGACAACTTTAAACTAATCAGAAACACACTCTACACTTTCCTAATGTGGTAAATGACTATTCTAGCTTCAAATATCATTTTTGGTGTAATATCTACATAGGTGTTCTAATGGTATAATGTGTTTGCTCATTGCGTGAGAAGCCTAATGGATGATTAGAAAACCATTATGCAATCATGTTAGCACAGCTGAAAACCGTTTAGCTGGTTAGAGAAGCTCTAACAGTGACGTTCCTTTGAGCAGGTGGAGTATCTGGAGTATCACATTTGTGGGGTCGATTAAACGCTCAAAATGGTCAGAAAAAGAGAACTTTCATGTGAAACTCAACTGTCTATTCTTGTTCTTAGAAATGAAGGCTATTCCATGTGAGAAATTGCCAAGAAACTGAAGATACAGAACAAACAGGCTCTGACCAAAGTAGAAAGAGAAGTGGGAGGCCCCGCTGCACAACTGAGCAAGAACATACGTACATTAGAGTCTCTAGTTTGAGAAAAAGACTCCTCACAAGTCCTCAACTGGCAGCTTCATTAAATAGTACCTGCAAAACGCCAGTGTCAACACCAACAGTGAAGAGGCGACTCCGGGATGCCTTCAGGGCAGAGCGGCAAAGGAAAAGCCATATCTGAGACTGGCCAATAAAAGAAAAAGATGAATATGGGCAAAAGAACACAGACATTGGACAGAAGAAGGTTGGAAAAAAGTGTTACGGACACAGATTTTTTTATTTTATTTTCATTTACACCAAAATGACTACACAACGCTGCAGAATCCTACATCCAGTTAGGTAAATACAATTGGAAAATGAAGTAAGTACAGAGCAGTGGGTGTGTTCTGGTGGAGGTGAAGATGACACACACACAGATGTACCTTTGTAAACACAGGGAAGAGTCCTCCTACAGTGACGTGTTCTCAGTGTTCATCCACCCACAACTCCCCGTCCACTGATCTGCCAGGATTTAGTGATTTTAGTGCCACTCTTTTATTATTGTGGAAATGTCTACACTGTCCCAGAAAACTAGTTATGATTACAACAACACACCCTTATGTAACTGATCACCGTGTCCTGTCAGTCTCCTTACAACCTCGTATTTAGAAGAAGAAGAAGAAGAAGAAGAAGAAGAAGAAGAAGAAGAAGAAGATTATTGATCTCACTCAGGAGAAATTGTCCCATCCTGTTATTAGGAGCAGATATTTGTATTACAATATTTTATCTTTTATTTTGACTTGTACATTTACATAATTACACCTGATTTGACACCAGTCTCTTGCTATTTTTGCTACTTATTTCAAATTTATTTTGACCATTTATATTTTTTCTCTTTGTTATTATTATACAGTGGTACCTCACCTTACGAAAGACCCAACAAACGAAAATTCCAAGTTACGAAACGCGAAATCTCAAAAATTCAAATAATGCGCGCTCAGCCACACACATTATACGCTTTTCTCAGACTGGATTTAAACTTTTCTCACATTTGTCTCTCGTTTAAACACTCAAACTTTCATAGATTTTCAACAAAATTAGTAATAGTGAAGTGTGGGGGGAAGGAGGAGGGGGGAGAAGACTGCGCTCTGACACGTGTGATAGCACAGCATGACCCGGCGCGGGGCTGCCAGCAGGTCTAGACCTGGACTAAACCAGGACTAAACCAGGACTAAACCTGGACTAAACCTGGACTAAACCAGGACTAAATCTGGACTAAACCAGGTGGATTAAAGCACCACGTGCGGGTCTATTTCCTGGTTTCGTTTCGAGTCACGGCTGAGGCGAGCAGCGAGGGGGACCGCACGCAGTCTGAGCGCATGAACAAACGCATGAACAAGACCCGTGCTGGTCTAGACCAGGTCTAGAACATGAACAAGACCCGTGCTGGTCTAGACCAGGTCTAGACCAGCACGGGTCTTGCATGCGTTCGTTCATGCGCTCAGACTGCGTGCGGTCCCCCTCGCTGCTCGCCTCAGCCGTGACTCGAAACGAAACCAGGAAATAGACCCACGTGCGGCGCTTTAATCCACCTGGTTTAGTCCAGATTTAGTCCTGGTTTAGTCCAGGTTTAGTCCAGGTTTAGTCCTGGTTTAGTCCTGGTTTAGTCCAGGTCTAGACCTTAGTCTAGACCTGGTATAGTCCACGTTTAGTCCTGGGTCTACAGTCTCTACGCAGAACACAATGTTACACTATAAAAAAAAAGTTACACTATAAAAAAAAAAACTTGGAACGGGGCTTTGGAACGAATCAGGCTTTTTCCATTGAAATAGCTACTCAACTTATGAAAAATTCACGTTACGAAACCACTTCTGGAACAAATTAATTTCGTAAGGTGAGATACCACTGTATTGTGATGTGTGAACGACTGTGTCCAAATTTCCCTTGTGGATCGATAAAGTTTGTCTAAGTCTAAGATCAGGTTAAGAAAAGTATAAGACAACAGCAATTTAATTTGGTTAAAAAAGGTTTAAACTGTCAGGGAAATGTCTTCTTTGTGCGTAAATTGTCTCTGCATTTTGAGTTTTCTGTGTTGATGACATAGATAAAGGTAGTCCATTCAGCTGGATTAGATTCAGGCGATAGTAGGTGTATTTTGACCTCAAGATCTGCTTATGTAATACATCTGTACTGGGACACATTCTGCTCAAGTGCATGAAAAAAGAAAATCAGATAAATCTCTTTTAATTGCCGGTTTCATGTCTCTTTCTCTTGTCTGTGTGTCTTGTGTCAGATCTGAGGCCTTTGCCCCAGAGTCGCCGTAATACCCTGGGCTGCCTGCGGGGGGCG
Source organism: Paratrypauchen microcephalus (assembly GCA_036785185.1). NCBI lineage: Eukaryota > Metazoa > Chordata > Actinopteri > Gobiiformes > Gobiidae > Paratrypauchen > Paratrypauchen microcephalus. The sequence continues at coordinate 375,824 of JAVJIX010000342.1, read as the reverse complement.
GAGGGGGGCAGTATCCTGAGGAGCATCTCGGTGGGAGACAGCATCAGCGTCCTCCCGTCCTCAGAGGGCGCGTCCCAGGTCTCCTCGCCCGCCACAGGGCACCCGCGGGGCAGCAGCAGCGAGGGGGGCAGCGGCCGCAAGGGCATGATGCAGGCCATCAAGAACGAGAAGAGGGCGTCCAAGGTGAGAGGGGGAGAGGAGGAGGAGAGAGGGACCGAGGGAGGGCAAGAGGGCATGATGCAGGCCATCAAGAACGAGAAGAGGGCGTCCAAGGTGAGAGGAGGAGAGGAGGAGGAGTGAGGGAGGGCAAGAGGGCATGATGCAGGCCATCAAGAACGAGAAGAGAGCGTCCAAGGTGAGAGGAGGAGAGGAGGAGGAGAGAGGGAGCGAGGGAGGGCAAGAGGGCATGATGCAGGCCATCAAGAACGAGAAGAGGGCGTCCAAGGTGAGAGGAGGAGAGGAGGAGGAGAGAGGGAGGGCAAGAGGGCATGATGCAGGCCATCAAGAACGAGAAGAGGGCGTCCAAGGTGAGAGGGGAGAGGAGGAGGAGAGAGGGAGCGAGGGAGGGCATGATGGAGGCCATCAAGAACGAGAAGAGGGCGTCCAAGGTGAGAGGGGAGAGGAGGAGGAGAGAGGGAGGGCAAGAGGGCATGATGCAGGCCATCAAGAACGAGAAGAGGGCGTCCAAGGTGAGAGGGGGAGAGGAGGAGGAGAGAGGGAGGGCAAGAGGGCATGATGCAGGCCATCAAGAACGAGAAGAGGGTGTCCAAGGTGAGAGGGGAGAGGAGGAGGAGAGAGGGAGCGAGGGAGGGCAAGAGGGCATGATGGAGGCGACGGAGAACGAGAAGAGGGCGTCCAAGGTGAGAGGAGGAGAGGAGGAGGAGAGAGGGAGCGAGGGAGGGCAAGGGGGCATGATGGAGGTGATGAAGAAGGAGAAGAGGGCGTCTAAGGTGAGAGGAGGAGAGGAGGAGGAGAGAGGGAGGGCAAGAGGGCATGATGGAGGCGATGGAGAACGAGAAGAGGGCGTCTAAGGTGAGAGGAGGAGAGGAGGAGGAGTGAGGGAGGGCAAGAGGGCACGATGCAGGCCATCAAGAACGAGAAGAGGGCGTCCAAGGTGAGAGGAGGAGAGGAGGAGGAGAGGGAGCGAGGGAGGGCAAGAGGGCATGATGGAGGCGATGGAGAACGAGAAGAGGGCGTCCAAGGTGAGAAGAGGAGAGGAGGAGGAGAGAGGGAGCGAGGGAGGGCAAGAGGGCATGATGGAGGCGATGAAGAACGAGAAGAGGGCGTCTAAGGTGAGAAGAGGAGAGGAGGAGGAGAGAGGGAGCGAGGGAGGGCAAGAGGGCATGATGGAGGCGATGAAGAACGAGAAGAGGGCGTCTAAGGTGACAGAGTGAGTGGAGGAGGAGAGAGGGAGCGAGGGAGGGCAAGAGGGCATGATGGAGGCGATGAAGAACGAGAAGAGGGCGTCTAAGGTGAGAGAGTGAGAGGAGGAGGAGAGAGGGAGCGAGGGAGGGCAAGAGGGCACGATGGAGGCGATGAAGAATGAGAAGAGGGCGTCTAAGGTGAGAGGAGGAGAGGAGGAGGAGAGAGGGAGCGAGGGAGGGCAAGAGGGCATGATGGAGGCGATGAAGAATGAGAAGAGGACGTCTAAGGTGAGAGAGGGGAAGGAGGGAGCGATGGAAGGAGAGGGAGAGCAAAAGGGCACGATGGAGGCGATGAAGAACGAGAAGAGGGCGTCTAAGGTGAGAGGAGGAGAGGAGGAGGAGAGAGGGAGGACAAGAGGGCATGATGGAGGCGATGAAGAATGAGAAGAGGGCGTCTAAGGTGAGAGGAGGAGAGGAGGAGGAGAGAGGGAGCGAGGGAGGGCAAGAGGGCATGATGGAGGCGATGAAGAATGAGAAGAGGGCGTCTAAGGTGAGAGGAGTGAGAGGAGGAGGAGAGAGGGAGCGAGGGAGGGCAAAAGGGCACGATGGAGGTGATGAAGAACGAGAAGAGGGCGTCTAAGGTGAGAGAGGGAGAGGAGGAGGAGAGAGGGAGGGCAAGAGGGCATGATGGAGGTGATGAAGAATGAGAAGAGGGCGTCTAAGGGGAGAGGAGGAGGAGAGAGGGAGCGAGGGAGGGCAAGAGGGCATGATGGAGGTGATGAAGAATGAGAAGAGGGCATCTGAGGTGAGAGAGGGGAAGGAGGGAGCGATGGAAGGAGAGGGAGAGCAAAAGGGCACGATGGAGGCGATGAAGAACGAGAAGAGGGCATCTAAGGTGAGAGAGGGAGAGGAGGAGGAGAGAGGGAGGGCAAGAGGGCATGATGGAGGCGATGAAGAACGAGAAGAGGGCATTTAAATTGAGAGGGGGAGGGGTGGGGAGAGAGGGAGGGCATCTAATGTGTGAGGAGCGAGAGGAAGGGAGGAAAGAGATGGAGGGAGGAGAGTGATGGAGAGAAGGAGGGAGAAAGAGATGAAGAAGGGAGGGAAGAAGGGCAAGAGGATGAGAGGGGGAGAGAAGGAGAGAGGGAGGGAGGTGAGCAGCAGCACGAGGGCTCGACGCCGGTGACTGACAACGAGAAGAAGAGGGCATCCGAGGTGAGAGACGGAGGGAGAGAAGAGGAAAAACAAAAAAGTGAGAGGAAGAGGGGAGAGACAGAGGGAGAGAGGCAGGGTTGAAGGACGAGTATTCCATCATTTTATGCCTCTGATCTAATAAAATCCATTAAACCTGGAGAAGCAAGAACCATTAGAACAGTGGTTCTCAACCTGGGGTCCGTGCCCCCTCTAGGGGGCGCTACAGATCACAGGGGGTGTGCACAGTTTCATCTGCATTGAGGTTGTAACTTTAAATGATATTTGTGCACATTGAAATCAATCAATCAAACAATATTTATAAAGCACTTTTCATACAAAAATGTAACACAAAGCGCCTTACAGTGGTTCAAGGAGAATTAACGTTTTTTACAGGATTAAACCAGGTCTGAACCAGGTCTAAACCAGGTCTAAACCAGGTCTGAACCAGGTCTGAACCAGGTCTAAACCAGGTCTAAACCAGGTCTAAACCAGGATTAAACCTGCGTTCGTTCATGCGCTCAGACTGCGTGTGGTCTCCTCCTCGCTGCTCGCCTCAGCTGTGACTCGTGAGAAACCAGGAAATAGACCCGCACGCGGCGCTTTAATCCACCTGGTCTAGTCCTGGTTTAGTCCACGTTTAGTCCTGGTTTAGTCCACGTTTAGTCCTGGTCTAGTCTCTTAGCCAATCAGGACCCAGAACACAATGTTACACTATAAAAAAAAAAGTTACACCATAAAAAAAAAACTTGGATCGGGGCCTTGGAATGAATCAGGCTTTTTCCATTGAAATAGCTACTCAACTTACGAAAAATCCACCTTACGAAACCACTTCTGGAACGAATTAATTTCGTAAGGTGAGGTACCACTGTACTTGATTTAGCTGGAACTACAACATGAGCCGATAAACATACCTCAAAAAAGTTTTATAGCTCAAAATACATTCAAGAAGGGGAATTCTTACCCCTTCTTCTTGCTTCTCCATAGAGCTGACAATTAACCTGTCTCCAATTTTATATTTACCGATTTTATTTCCATACTGTAGAATAAAACAGTGATATCTCCATGGAGACGAGCAGATAGCTTAGCAGCACCAGAAAAATGACACAGCGCACTTTTAAAACTCATCATGGTCATTGAACACCACCACAGAGGGTCACGCAGAACACCCCCAGCATGATGTCACTGCAAAGTATCAGTTCCTTTCATAACTCTGCTCCTGCGTGTTCTTTTGTGTTTTTTCCAGGTGTTGGGGATCGTCTTCTTCCTCTTCCTCATCATGTGGTGTCCGTTCTTCATCACAAACGTCACTTCAGTTTTGTGTCGAGATTCGTGCGATGAGTCTCTCCTCCACGACCTCCTCAACGTCTTCGTGTGGGTGGGCTACATCTCGTCTGGGGTCAACCCTCTGGTCTACACCCTCTTCAACAAGACCTACCGAAGAGCTTTCTCCAACTACATCCACTGCCGGTATCGGGCGGGAGCCAATAGCGCGGGGGGAAAGACCCTCTTGGTCCCGCCCCCTTGCCCATCGCACTCCGTCACGCCGTTGCTCATGGGCACGAAGTTGGGGGTGGACCGTAATAGTAACTGCAGGAACGGGCGGAATAACGGACGGTTGGCGTTGGATCCTGAGGACACCACGGATGATGGGAGTCAGTTCCGAGGCGTCAGCATTTCGGAATGTCAAAACTTCGGCGTTCTCTCAGAAACTGAACCCGAGACGGAAGTGGAGCCAGAGCTGTCAATCATCAGCTATGGCCCCGCCCACCGGGAACTGACCAGCTCCAGAGAGCTCACCAGCGCCGTGTGATTGGGAGAATTTTAGATTTTTTTGGGAGATTTTGAATATTTCTGGAAAAATCACAACTTCAGATGGCTTTAAATGTTTTTAAATGACTTAAACAACGGATTTTCGACAAAGGTTTGAATATAGAATATAGAAATGTTAGTGAAACATGCTTAGGTGTAGTGCATGATAAAGCGCTTGACGTCATTCAGTGGTGGATTAGAGTGATTTAAAATGGAGGAGCACTACCACCGAAAGGTCTTCGGTTCAAGTCTCCGAGTTGCATGTGGATTTTCTCCCAGCAAACCAAACCAAAATCATTTCCAGACTTAAAAATGAGCACGGAAATTGGAAAGTCCAGGTGGAAAAATGTAAAATATTGGATATTCACAGAGGAGAAGAGAGAAAAATAAAGAGAGAGAAAGAAGGGAATGTGAAGGAACGTACCAGACCTCCGCTGTGTGGTGGAGCAGCACTGCCCCCTGGTGGGCACAGGCAGAACAGAAGTGTCATTTCAAAGAGCTAAAGGTGTGACCGAGGCCTGGGGTCCAAAACATGCCAGGTGGGAAATAAAACTGTATTTAACAAAGAAAGACAAATTAAACTCCCCAAACCAGTCTTTTGTTTAAAGGAAAAGTCACGTTTTTTACAATCTGAGCCTTTTTTCAGTAATAAAACAAGTTGTTTTACTCACCCATAGCACTTTGGTGTCATATGGAGCACCTCCAGAGATGTTTTAGATTAGCGTTAGCCTAGCGCGACTTCTAGCCGTAGCTCGGGGCATATAATATATTCCCCCAGCATGTAATATGCCCCGTGCGGGCTCCAAATAACACAAACTTTAGCACTTTTCAAATCATAGAAGCTCGATGTCTTAGTCTATGATTTTGTTTGAGTCAAAAGTGGCCTGTAATCCGAGATTTATCCATAGTTTACAGCTTTGCATTTCATGTTTGACCGGCCGCATGTCGGCATTAAAGAAACTGAGATATTTGCATTTTTGCAAGTATTTTTCTTTTTCTTCAAAATTTGTGATTTTTGTTTTTTTGCAGAATGTGCTAGACTAGGGCTAAACCAAGACTAAACCAAGACTAAACCAGGACTAAAACTGGACTAAACCAGGACTAAACCAGGACTAAAACAGGACTAAAACAGGACTAAAACAGGACTTAAACAGGACTAAAACAGGACTAAAACAGGACTTAAACTGGACTAAAACAGGACTTAAACAGGACTAAAACAGGATTAAAACAGGACTTAAACTGGAATAAAACAGGACTAAACCAGGACTAAAACAGGACTTAAACAGGACTAAAAGAGGACTTAAACTGGACTAAAACAGGACTAAACCAGGACTAAACCAGGACTAAACCAGGACTTAAACAGGACTAAACCAGGACTAAAACAGGACTAAAACAGGACGAAATGAGGACTAAAACAGGACTAAACCAGGACTAAACCAGGACTTAAACAGGACTAAACCAGGACTTAAACAGGACTAAAACAGGACTTAAACTGGACTAAAACAGGACTAAACCAGGACTAAAACCAGGGCTAAACAAGGACTAAACCGGGACTAAACCAGAACTAAACCAGGACTAAACCAGGACTAAAAGAGGACTAAACCAGGACTAAACCAGGACTAAAAGAGGATTAAACCAAAACTAAACCAGGACTTAAACAGGACTAAACCAGGACTAAAACAGGACTAAACCAGGACTAAAACCAGGGCTAAACAAGGACTAAACCAGGACTAAAACAGGACTAAAACAGGACTTAAACTGGAATAAAACAGGACTAAACCAGGACTAAACCAGGACTAAAACCAGGGCTAAACAAGGACTAAACCAGGACTAAAACAGGACTAAAACAGGACTTAAACTGGAATAAAACAGGACTAAACCAGGACTTAAACTGGACTAAAACAGGACTAAAACCAGGGCTAAACAAGGACTAAACCGGGTCTAAACCAGAACTAAACTGGACTAAAAGAGGACTAAACCAAGACTAAACCAGGACTTAAACAGAACTAAACCAGGACTAAAACAGGATCCCGGGAGCTGAGAGCACAGTCCGCACATGCGCACTGGCGTCCTCATCTGCTCAAAACTATGGATAAATCTGGGATTACAGGCCACTTTTGACTCAAACGAAATCGTAGACTAAGACGTTGAGCTTCTATGATTTGAAAAGTGCTAAAGTTTGTGTTATTTGGAGACCGCAAACATGTGCCCCGAGAACTCACATTATGGAGATCGCTAATCTAAAACATCTCTGGAAATGCTCCATATGACACCAAAGTGCTATGGGTGAGTAAAACAACTTGTTTTATTACCAAAATAAGGCTCAGGTTGTAAAAAATCTTACTTTTCCTTTAAAGTGCATATGACACTCATTTCATTAAAAGATACTAGAGCAAAAAATGTCAAATCAACTTAAAAGTATGAAAGTTCCTGTTTGAAAATGAACTTAAAGAGTAAAACATAAAAGTATTTTACACATATTTCGATGTCTTATAAAGCTTCAAATGTAGAGAATTTTGTTCAACACAAACAGATGAATCTATAGGTTTTTTTTCTAGCTGTTTTTATTTGTGTTTTTTGTTTGTTCAAACTATGGACATGTTCAAAATAAAAGCCTCAACATTTTCAGCAGGTCTCAAACAAGAATAAAAACAAATACTTTAGTGGAAAGTACAGATCCCTAAAGTAGAAAGTATCTTCATTACTGCTGTTTACTAAAAATCTTGCTGTTCTTTTAGTTTTTAAGATTGTTGTGAAGTTTAGGACTAGTTAGAACTAAACCGGGACTAAAACAGGACTAAAACGGGACTAAAACGGGACTAAACCAGGACTTAAACAGGACAAAACCAGGACTAAACCAGGATTTAAACAGGACTAAACCAGGACTAAAACAGGACTAAACCAGGACTAAACCAGGACTAAACCAGGACTAAACAGGGACTAAACCAGGACTAAAACAGGACTAAACCAGGACTAAAACAGGACTAAACCAGGACTAAACCGGGACTAAACCAGGACTTAAACAGAAGAAGAAGAAGAAGTGAACTTTATTGATCTCACACTGGAGAAATTCTTCTCTGCATTTTAACCCATCCTATATATATATATACATATATTAGGAGCAGTGGGCAGCACACACATTAGGGCGCCCGGGGACCATCTCCATGATCTTCTTGCTTCGGCTTGGTCAGGACCTAAGCTGGAGTACCTAAGGTGCATGTTTTGGGTTGGTGGGGGAAACCGGAGTGCCCGGAGGAAACCCACCCAGACACGGGGAGAAACATGCAAACTCCACACAGAAAGGCCAGGGCTAAACAAGGACTAAACCGGGACTAAACGGGGACTAAAACAGGATTTAAACAGGACTAAACCAGGACTAAAACAGGACTAAAACAGGACTAAAACAGGACTAAACCAGGACTAAACCAGGACTAAACAGGGACTAAACCAGGACTAAAACAGGACTAAACCAGGACTAAAACAGGGACTAAACCAGGACTAAAACAGGACTAAACCAGGACTAAAACAGGACTAAAACAGGACTAAACAGGGACTAAACCGGGACTAAACAGGGACTAAACCAGGACTAAACCAGGACTAAACCAGGACTAAACCAGGACTAAAACAGGGACTAAACCAGGACTAAAACAGGACTAAACCAGGACTAAACCAGGACTAAAACAGGACTAAACCAGGACTTAAACTGGACTAAAACAGTTTAATCATTTTACTTCCTGGTTGGACACAGACAGGAGACGGGACATACAAGAAGTAATTCCAAAACTGTTACCTAGCAACACAATATTTATGATTCGATGAATAAAAATAAATAACACTTTTGTTTAGGTAAAGTTTCCATCTGTAATTACACGTACAGGATTCACATCTGCCCCCTACTGGTGAAAAAAACAAATAAACTCACAAATGGCAGCTTTAAATGTGTAAACTGTTACCTAGCAACCATGATTTACCTAGCAACCATAATTTAACAAGGGTAAAAAAAAAACATGTCTTAATTACACAATAGTTATTATTAGACTAATAAAAATAAATGATAGCATCTTTATTTTTTTAGAAAACATGAAAAACTGTCATATGCACTTTGGTCACGAGAGACCGAGAAGTTATGTCCTTCTTCATTTTGAGAAATATATTTTACAAATTTAACGCAATAAAACAAAGGAAAATGTGGCAGGTTTATTCATACCAGTGGCAAATCTGAACCAAAAACATTCATATTTTCATTTCCTTTTAATCAATTCAATCAATTTCATATTTACTTTACAGATTTAAACATGTTTTATATATAAAAATAAATAAATAAATACATAAAAAAACACGGTAATTAGTGTTTTTCAGATTTTAGGATGTGATGTCACTCTCAGATGGGGGCAAGAGGCAGATTTTTTCTACTGATGACATTGTACTTTACCATGAAATATCCAAACGGTGAATTCACAGATGTGGAACCTGATCATTTCTGTTTGTGACTGGACCTAAGAATCCACCGTATTGATCCTTTGCAGTGATATCTTGTTGGGGGTGTTCTGCGTGGATTTCTCTGGTGGAATGTCCAGAGGTCACCGTGAGGTCACAGAGCACACATGTGTCCGACCAGGCTAAAACCGGACTCATGTCGGCATTAAAGAAACTGAGATATTTGCATTAGAAGTATTTTTATTTTTCTTCAAAATTTGTGATTTTTGTTTTTTTTTGCAGAATGTGCTAGACTAGGGCTAAACCAAGACTAAACCAGGACTAAACCAGGACTAAAACAGGACTAAACCAGGACTAAACAGGGACTAAACCAGGACTAAAACAAGACTAAACCAGGACTTAAACTGGACTAAACCAGGACTAAACAGGGAGTAAACCAGGACTAAAACAAGACTAAACCAGGACTTAAACAGGACTAAACAGGGACTAAAACAGGACTAAAATAGGATTTAAACAGGACTAAACCAGGACTAAAACAGGACTAAACCAGGGCTTAAACTGGCCTAAACCAGGACTAAACAGGACTAAACCAGGACTTAAACTGGACTAAACCAGGACTTAAACTGGACTAAACCAGGACTAAACAGGGACTAAACCAGGACTAAAACAGGAGTAAACCAGGATTTAAACAGGACTAAACCAGGACTAAACAGGGAGTAAACCAGGACTAAAACAGGACTAAACCAGGACTAAAACAGGACTAAACCAGGACTTAAACTGGCCTAAACCAGGACTAAACAGGGACTAAACCAGGATTTAAACAGGACTAAACCAGGACTTAAACAGGACTAAACCAGGACTAAACAGGGACTAAACCAGGACTAAAACAGGACTAAAACAGGACTAAACCAGGATTTAAACAGGACTAAACCAGGACTAAACCAGGACTTAAACAGGACTAAACCAGGACTAAACCAGGACTAAACCAGGACTTAAACAGGACTAAACCAGGACTAAACCAGGACTAAATCTTACGAGCTGTTTTCTCCACTCTGCAAAAACCAATGTTCTGCTTTCAAATGGCCACAACTTCTTCAAATGTCCTCAGATTTCCATGTGTAAGGCATCGTTGGAAAGTTTAGAATCTACACTTTCAGAATCTGTGAATAACTCAAAATGCCCCCGGGACGACTTGTGTCCTGTTTTGCTGCGGTCGGTCACATATGAACAAACAATCAAAAAGTTTAGAATTTTAAAAACACAGTGTGGTCAGTACGAGCGTCCGTGGTCGTGTTTGGGAGCACGACAAACTGTCCGCTCGTGATGTTATTGATTATTTAACAGCACAAATCAGATCACCTGATGTAGTCACTTCTTTTTGGTCAGATTGTGTTAAAACAGATATAACAGAAATGATAACTATTTTCATTTAACTGCCCCCATCTGTATTAAATATTATCGGCCTATAGAATGTTCTGAAGTATTATGAAACCCAGGATGGAGCCAAAAGATTCAAACTTTAGGTGGAACAATAACACTGTGAAATACATTTATAACAAGTCCATTTTGTACAAAGAAATCAGCCATTTTAAAAACGAGAGATTACACTGTTTACATCTTCCCATGAAGGCTGAACGATCTGGGAAATATATCTTCTCTTATATATTTTTCTAACAAGCATAAAGAGCGCAATTTATGTTTTAATAATAGGGTTCTGTTCACATTTGTGGAGGAAATTATAGTATTTAAAGGTTCATTGTGTAACTTTTCCAGTGGATGGTCTGTAAATGCTTTTTTTTGTGGACATGTTATTACTTTATCTGGAATGTTTCACTGTATGGCTTTAAACTGTTCTCTATTCATGGACACCAAACTTGCAGAAACCAAGTTACAGGTCAGATCTGTGGAGGGGCGACCCCGCTCACAGTCAGAATGTTGTTTTCCGAGATGCGTGAAGAATCCCTCAGTCGTCCAGGTAGAATCCATGATAAAAGGAGAAATTCAATTTGTCAACTGGACAAAGTTTGTTTGGTCGAAAACGTTTCGCCGCTCATCCGAGAGGCTTCGTCAGTTCTGGTTAGACACTGCTTATATGTCGCTGCAGGGAGGAGCTCACTACACTGAAATAGTTCTGAAACTATCTCAACTAATCTGTCTCTTTGTTTTTCAAATTTCTCTGGCGTCTAGTTTAGCCTCCCTATTCAAGCCTAACGACCGTCTCCACCCCTCTGCCCTGACTTGTCTGCCCTAATGTTTCTTTGTCTGTTTTGGACTTGGTTTGAGAATCGAATTATAAATGGGAGACAAGTTATGTCTAACTCCCCCATTTCTGACATAACTTGTCTCCCATTTATAATTCGATTCTCAAACCAAGTCAAAACAGACAAAGAAACATTAGGGCAGACGATCCAGGGCAGAGGGGTGGAGAGGGTCGTTAGGCTTGAATAGGGAGGCTAAACTAGACGCCAGAGAAATGTGAAAAACAAAGAGACAGATTAGTTGAGATAGTTTCAGAGCTATTTCAGTGTAGTGAGCGCCTCCTAGGGCTGAATAGATATGCTAATACTAGACGCCAGAGGAATTCGTAATACAAAAGAGACAGATTAGTTGAGATAGTTTCAGAACTATTTCAGTGTAGTGAGCTCCTCCCTGCAGCGAGATATAAACAGTGTCTAACCAGCACTAGAACCAGAACTGACGAAGCCTCTCGGATGAGCGGCGAAACGTTTTCGACCAAACAAACTTTGTCCAGTTGACAAATTGAATTTCTTCTTTTATTGTTGTTTTCCAAGGTATTTTTGAGCTATAAAAGCAACTGTGACTGAATAAAATGTGGTGTTTAATGTCATACTGTGGAACATTCTAGGCAAAGCAATGACATCTCCATAGGAACAAAGAGGTGAAGGACCCCCGACCAAAAAGTTACTAAAGTTAGGGCACTTTAAAAAAAAAAAAAAAGTTTTTGGTTTTTATTTTTATTTTTGCGATTCGATTGAGATTCATCTTGCAGCTCTAATTCACACACAGGCATTTTCAAACATACAAAAGGTGAATGGAGTGTCTTGCCAAAGGGTAACGATGGTATATAGGAATTGCAGGAATTGAACCACTAACTTCTACTTCCAACCCAGTGTTTGAGTCATGGATCGATTCATCTGAAGCTTGTTTTTTGGGACCCCAGGAGCCCAAGTCCTGCCTCTCCACAGACTCTAAAGAACTGATAAATGTCCTCACGTTTTTAATACAAAACAACAGTGGTACCAGCACCACTCTCCCTTAAAGGGGAGGTCTCATGAGCTAAGGTTGGCCAGTCGGAAAATAGACGGTGCATTTTAAAGGTAATGTTCAACAGGTCCCCTCTGATTATTTATCGTTTTGTTTTTTAAAGGATCAATACTGTATTACACTATTTTCTGATCTGTGTTCTAATGTTGTTTTTTGTTGTGTTTTGTTTCATTCACAAACCCTGCGTACTGTTCCACCTTGTGATGTCGTGTGGTAATACAGGAAGTGCTCCGTTGTGTTTTTAAACTCCACGCACCTTCATTAGAATCATACGGATAATTTCAGATCCAGCTGTGCCAGTCTCTGCTGAATAAAAGGGAAAAACTGTTGAAAACGACCACTTAATGACATCACAAAGTGGAACAGAGCACATTAGCTTTGGAGATGTAAACAAACTAATAATAAAGCGTCGCTCAAACGTGTGTGAATGAAACAAAACACGACTCCAGGTCTGTTTTTGATGAGGTAAAAACATTCTAAAGCTCACAAGAATCGATCACTTTCTTTTTGCGTGAAGAGTCCCTCAGTCGTCCAGGTAGAATCCATGATAAAAGGAGAAATTCAATTTGTCAACTGGACAAAGTTTGTTTGGTCGAAAACGTTTCGCCGCTCATCCGAGAGGCTTCGTCAGTTCTGGTTAGAGTGCTGATGGACACTGCTTATATCTCGCTGCAGGGAGGAGCTATCTATACTGCGTTTTTTTCCGAAACTATCTCGCCTATTTGTTTCTGTCTTTTGTTTCTCTGGCGTCTAGTTTAGCATACCTATTCATCCCTACACAACTGTTTTTCACACCTCTGGACCTGACCTGCTGCCCTATTGTTTCTTTGTTTGTTTTGATTTAGGTTTAGGAATGGAATTATAGATGGGAGACAAATTATGTCAAACTCCACCATTCCTGTTTAAAGAAGGATTCTCTTTCTTGACAAAAATAGCCTCTTTAACTCCCCTCTCAAACCAATTCTTTTCCCTGGCTAAGATCTGAACCTCACTGTCCTCAAATGAATGGCCCGTGGCTTCTAGGTGAAGATATACGGCAGATGACGGTCCACTCTGGCACGCCCGTCTGTGTTGGTACATCCTCTTGTGAAGTGGCTGTTTGGTTTCTCCAGTGTAGCGCTCACTGCAGTCTTCACTACACTGAATGGAGTAGACCACATTGCTTTGTTTGTGGCTCGGTGTTTTGTCCTTTGGGTGGACGAGTTTTTATCTCTCCCCCCGTGCAAAAACACGGAAGTGGGTCACAGAGCAGAGCGGAGAGCTTGGCCACGCCCCCACCCCCTACTATAGGCCATCTCTGTCCTCCTCATTTGCATTCAAGCAACAACGCCCATAATGGAGTGTTCCAGAGTGACATTTATGACTCTTTCTCATCTTATCTCTGTTTCTCATGCACTGAGTGTTGATTTTGAAGAAGGATTCATTTACAGTATTAGGGAACCATTAAGGAGCCATATAAAAGCATCAACAAGTACCATGTCATGGGACCTTTAAAGTGTTGGGTTTGAAATAAACTGGAATTTCATATTGTCTGAAAATCCTCTGTAGTTTTTCCGAAACGCCGGCCAGGTACGGAATCGCTACCCCTTTCCTCCTGGGTTCGGATTCTCTGTTGTCTTGTTTCTTGCCCTTGTCTCTCTTGGTTTTGCAACAAAACAAACAAAAGAAACAATAGGGCTAGCCAGGTCAGGGCCAGAGGTGTGAAAAACAGTCGTGTAGGATGAATAGGTATGCTAAACTAGACGCCAGAGAAACAAAAGACAGAAACCAATAGGCGAGTATAGTTAGCTCCTTCCTGCAGCGAGATATAAGCAGTGTCTTACCAGCACTCTAACCAGAACTGACGAAGCCTCTCGGATGAGCAGCGAAACGTTTTCAACCAAACAAACTTTGTCCAGTTGACAAATTGAATTTCTTCTTTTATCACCTCGCTTTCTTTTTGTTTGACTGGGATCAGGTACAGTACTTTTGGTTTTTGGTTTTGTTTGACCCATTCCAAAGCTGGTCTAGAAAAGGTTTAATCTTGTTTTAACCTGCATTTAGTCCTGGTTTAGTATTATTCTGTTTGAGTCTTGGTCTAATCCTGGTTTAGACCTGGTTTGGTCCTGGTTTAGTCCTGTCCTGGTCTAACACTTGTTTAGTCCTGGTTGATACGACTAGCAGCACAATTCCTCCTTGGACTTTTTTTAATTTTCAAAATCTTTGTTACTTTTATTGAACTTATACTGAAGTAGAAGTTGACTCGTTACTTTAATAAACAAAGTGAATCCTCTTCCACACGTACTGTATATCTGTGTATCTGTGTATCTGTATATCTGTGATCAGAGGGGACCTGTGAGCTGATCTGAATGTAACTGAATACAGAGCTAATCCTAACGCTAACGACTGGCTAACTCATGTCGCTGTGTGATTCTGTGTTTTCTGTCTGTACCAGATCTGAGTCACATGGTCCCGTTGCCTCCCCGCAGAGCTGGATATGAACCCAAACAGAAGCGAACAGCACAAGAGTGAAGGCCTGAGCTTCAGAATCTGGGCTCAGAGCAGAATCATCATCAAAACGGTTATTTTTATCGTTTTTATCGCAAAATGAAACTCCCCTGAAACTCTCTCTAGTTGGAGGATTATTAGTGAAGTTTGTTGAACTGCCCTGAGATGTTTGGAGCTGAGCTGCATTTATACATTATACATTTATTTAGAGCCTCGGGGAATGAAGGCACCTAAATGGTCTCTTATTTGTTATATGTTCATATCTCATTTTAGGGGCAAAATAGTGAAATAAAACCCCCAGGATCATGTAGAGTGGGTTAATAGAAACATTTTAAGTCAGAATGACGAGCCAGACAGCACCAGTTGGCACCAGATCATTTTCCGCGTTTTCAATAGTGAATTGAAGCTGAAGGAGCAGAATTACACCTCTGCTCACTCGCTATAGGAACTCAGCACCTAGCGGGCGAGCTTTATCCATTCATATGTGTATAGAGAGTCTACGGTCAGAACTCGAGGTGGGCTGAGGTGGGTTTTTTCATGTCCGATGGAGATACCGATTCTTTAGAATCCAGAAAAAAACAATGGCTGATAATCTTTTGACCGATATGCAAGGCTGATTTAGCTCATTCTTGCCAAAACAAATACAGTGGTACCTCACCTTACGAAATTAATTCGTTCCAGAAGTGGTTTCGTAACGTGAATTTTTCCTAAGTTGAGTAGATATTTCAATGGAAAAGGCCTGATTCGTTCCAAGGTTTGTTTTTTTTATAGTGTAACATTTTTTATAGTGGTTTAAACCAGGTCTAAACCTGGACTGGACCTGGAATAAACCAGGTCTAGACCAGGACTGGACCAGGTCTAGACCTGGACTAAACCGGGACTAGACCAGGATTAAATCACCCCGTGTGGCTCTTCGCTGGTTTCGTGCGGCTTTTGCGTTCGTTTGTGCGTGTTCGGTTTATGGCTCGGGCTGCGTGTTCGCCGCGGTTCTATCTCGTGCTCGCGGTGCTCCTGTCTCCGCGCTCCTTGCGTGTTCGGCGCTAGAGCTAAGAGGCCGAGAAAGGTGCTCTTTGAGCGGGGATAACAGCGGGGCATCTGAGCGCGCATTATTCAAATTTTTAAGATTTCGCGTTTCGTAACTTGAATTTTCTTTCGTATCTAGAGACCAAAATTTAACGTGAAGGCGTTTCGTAACTTTCGTATGTAGGGTCTTTCGTAAGGTGAGGTACCACTGTACTTTTAAATGATTACAAACTCATCCACACCCTGTTTTAACAAACTGGATAAGAGATGAGTGTAGACACGTTTTATACAGTACCTTCTTCACATTTAAGTGTTCAAATATCGGCCTTTGCTGGAGATTTAAGGCCAGTTGCTGATCTGCTGAAAAGGGCAAATATCAGACTGATATATTGGCCAAGCAAAATATAATTGTTCAATCTCTAGTCAGATTGAAGAAGCCTCATGCTCCATAAAACTCTTGTCCAGTTGCAGAATTCAATGATCTTTTGAAATGAAATGGTTTGAGAAATAGTCACAAACTCATTTTTCCAAGTGCCGAGCCCTTCGTCTGTCTGCTCTGGGTTCAATATGAAGTCAATATAAATGGACCACTCTGTTTTTAAAAAGCAGGAGGGACAAAGAATCCATGATTTGACTCAGATCTGGTTTTGTACAAATAGAAGTCTAAGCTCTTTATTGACAAAGTCCTAACTCATTCTCAAAGTCCAGTCATGACCATTTTTACTTCTAAATGTAATATTTTTTATAGATAACGAAGAACCATTTGGTTTAAGAATGTGTAATAGTATTTTACAGTTTGAAATTCTACTTTTCTCAATTTTTAATACATTATTTGTGTCTTGAGATGGATTATTTATGCAAGCACAAATCTTGTAACGTGTAATTTGATCACTTTGAGTAGCATTTTGAAGAAATTTACATCTTTACTCCTGCTTGAGTAAAACAACAAGATGAAATGATCTGAACATTTGATGATTTCGTTTGTCTCACTTTTGTGTCTGTCCTTTGGAAACACCAGATTTGTGCATTATTTAAAGGTGCATTGTGTAACTTTTCTGGTGGAGGGTCCGTCAAACACTTTTCTCCATGTTGATGTTATTGTTTTGTCTGGAATGTTCCGCAGTATGGCATTAAACCTTTCTATCTTCTATCTTCATGCAGCCCCGCTCACAGTCAGAATGTCTGTTTTTCTAGTTATTTTGTGCAGTCAAACTATGGAGTAAGAAAGAGGACAAAATAACGTGTATTCACAAGAAATTAATCCACGCGAATAACGTGTCGTCATGCTTATTTTGGATATACGCGCGTCTTTGGTTGTAGTTGAGCATAAAATAAATATTTGTAAACTCTAAAATGAGGTGTTGTGTGTTTGATATTTGTCAGAATACAAATCTAAAAGTTACGAGTACTGTCTTAAAGGAAAATTAAAGTTTTTTTTACAATCTGAGCCTTCTTTCGGCAATAAAACAAGTAGTTTTACTCACCCATAGCAGTTTGGTGTCAATTGGAGCAGTATCGCAGAACTTATGTTGAGCCGTTCTGTTCTACTAATGATCCCGTATCCGTTAGCGTGAGTGCTCGGGGCATTGCTTTGCGCTCTCCAAATAACACAAACTTTAGCACTTTTCAAATCACAGAAGATCGCTGTGTCAGGGTAGACTTTTAGTGGATTCCAAAACGGCCTGAAACCCGATATGCAGCTATAGTTTCATTTGATGACATCATCAGAGAGGACAGTGCGCATGCGTGAACTCAGCTGTTTTGTAAACACCGCTAGTCCGAAAGAAGCTAACACCGCTCTGAACTTTACTTTTCTGTTGCGATATCGGGTTTCAAGCCGTTTTGGAATCCACTAAAAGTCTACCCTGACACAGCGATCTTCTGTGATTTGAAAAGTGCTAAAGTTTGTGTTATTTGGAGAGCGCAAAGTAATGCCCCGAGCACTCATGCTAACGGATACGGGATCATTAGTAGAACAGAACGGCTCCAACATAAGTTCTGTGATACTGCTCCAATTGACACCAAAGTGCTATGGGTGAGTAAAACTACTTGTTTTATTGCAGAAAGAAGGCTCAGATTGTAAAAAAAAACGTTACTTTTCCTTTAATGCGAATTTCTCAGATGGAAGAAAGAGGACAAAAACACGTCATCGGTTACGTCGTCACGTCACGTGCGTCAGCAGAAGAAAAGTCGATCCGCATCGAGATTACGCATGCGCTGAAGTTTGGCGCTAAGTTCTGAACAACAGTCTGCATGGCGGACAGAAGTCAGGTCGGCTTGCGCGTTTGTCTCGGCCGGCGTGACGTGACGTGATTTTTGTCCACTTTCTTCCATCTGAGAAATACGTATTCGTACTTAAGACAGTACTCTTAACTTTTCCATGTTGTAACTTTTCGATTTGTATTCTGACAAATATCAAACACACAACACCTCATTTTAGAGTTTGCAAATATTTATTTTATGCTCAACTACAACCAAAGACGCGTGTACAGGGGTGTAGTGGTACGCCGTCCACCCACTTCTCCCGACGTGAGATATAACAAAATAACAAATATAAAATATCCTACAACTTAAATGTCAAACCGGAGCTGTTGACAATGGTGAAAACAACCTGCATAGGCTTGTGAGATATCTTGTGAGATTCAAGTTTTACTTCGGTTTTAGCCCTGCACTAAAATGACAACTCAGCAGAAAAACATTGATTTTTATTTTCGGAAAGACACCACCAGTATTCAGACACCCAAACCAGAGACTTTGTGTGAGCAACCAGTCAGCGCCAACACCGAACTTCTCACTTCTTCAACTAATGCTCGCCATACAGCCTGTGGTGATGCTAGCGCGGAGGTGGCGGGGAGCTCCAGTAGCTCACCGTTCGCGATTTGGACTGAAGACATGTGGAAGAGAAAGAAGGAGGCCTATCCTTGGATCGACGATAAGGACGGGAAACTCGGCTGCAAGGTGTGCTCGTCCATGCGAGTTATGCTTCATAACATTAGCCTGTGATTTTGAATAGCCTTACAAGCACAATATGACGACCCATCATTTTGGAGTAGTAAAACATTAAATGTAACGTTAGTTCAGTGCTTCTCAAATAGTGGGGCGGGCTCCCCTGGGGGGGCGTGGTGTGATGCCAGGGGGGGCGCGTGTGACCCTGGGAAACATGCTTTTTTTGTCGTACTGTTCTAGAACTAAGTGTAATTGCACATCAACAACAGTAGGTGGCAGTGGCGCTCTCATTGTCGCTCTGGGGCAGGGGTCGGCAACCTTAAATACGCGATATACAGAACAGACTCACCATCAGCAGAACATCCTCTGTAACAGAAAAAACACGTATATTCCACTGAGTCGTGTCCTTTAGTCCGACAGAAGCTGATGCATCAGCGGCACAAGGAGAGAGCGTTTTTTTGTTGTTGTTTTTTTAGCGCTTTTAAAACCACATGGCTTATTTGCATAAACTAAGTTTGGTTTCTGTAAAACGTAAACAAATGTGCGCAAATCTGCATTAAAAACACATTAATATTTGAGTCCTCAGTGCAAAAAGACAGTGCAGTCTTTGTTGAAAGTTTCTTTCTTTTTTTGTTTTTAATGTTAAAAAAGGATACAGTGTTATGCAGAAGTGCACTAATAACAATTTTCTAGACAAATAATACTATTTATAGTCACGCGCAGGGAGGGGGGCGTGAAATTTTTTCTTCTTCCTAGGGGGGGCGCCACAGAAAATAATTGAGAAGCACTGGGTTAGTTCAACTGGTGATTTGTAAGGCGAATGTTTGAGTTATCTGAAGATTTAGTTCACACAAAACGCCGTCTGCTCAAATGTGTTGTAGCCTATGATTGATGTTCTGTATGTGCTTATGAACGGCGTTAATATTAATAGCATCATTCCGCATTATTTTTGAGTGAAAAAACATCAAATATTACTGCTTTTTCCTGCGCCGGCGGCTTTATGTTTGTACTGAAAGTCAGTTGTTTTTAATAAACAAACGGTCTATAGCCTATGACACCTGTGTGTATTTCAGCAAGTTGAGTATATGGCTTTTTTGGGGGGGGTAATTCACATCCATGACGTCACAAATCGCGTACACCCACTTAAAAAATCCCCACTACACCACTGCGCGTGTATATCCAAAATATGCATGACAACACGTTATTCGCGTGGATTAATTTCATGTGAATACGCGTTATTTTGTCCTCTTTCTTTCTCCGTATAAAACCCTCTATAATTGTATAAATGTAAGGTAGACCTGTTTAATGTCACACTGCGGAACATTCCAAACAGAGCAATGACATATCTTTAATGTTTTCTGCTTCAAATTATGTTAACTTCAAATTAGAAATCAGCTTTGTTTGGACAGTTTTATCAGTTTTGGACTTATACTATTTACTTCGACTTATTTTACGTCTATAATTCTAATAACAATGTCAATAAAGAGCTTCATAAACAATAGCCTGAGTTTTAGGTCGTACCAGAGTCGGACAAACCTGAATATCCACCTCCACCTTTAAACCAGCAGCGGCAGCCATTTTGGATGTGTAGTTTCATGAAAAGTCATGGGGTTTGTCACACTCGCGGACGCCTAGCGCTCGCGGCTAGCTAACTTTACGTGTTCTTCCGTTACCCAGTGATGTTCTTTATTTTTTAATTTTTTAATTGTACATGTTTGTCTAAAAATATTTGGGTTTATAAAGTGCAAATATAACACAGGCCACACAATGTATATTTTATTTTGTGTGATGCAGCTATTTATTTATTAAAAATATAATGTATAAAAATCGTCTGTGGATTATTTTAAGTTGATTGAAAAATAATGTTGGGAATAAAAGATGGAATGGAGAGATTACATATAATTACTAACACTTTTGCAGTCGTGACCAGGTCGTTTTCAAGTTTACAGTTTCCTTTTACCTTTTGTTTTGTAGAGACTGGCGATTCCAGAGCTGAATTTACCCAAATGAGTCTAGTGACCAGACCTGGACTGGTAATTGGGCACACCGGGCATTTTCCCGGTGGGCCGACAGTCCTAGGGGCCGATGCCCTTCTTTTTTTTCTTTTTTTTTTTTTATGTAGAGACCGGCCCACAATTTAGGACTGAACCAGGACTAAACCAGGACTACATCAGGTCTGAACCAGAACTACATCAGGTCTGAACCAGGACTAAACCAGGACTAAACCAGGACTACACCAGGACTACATCAGGTCTGAACCAGGTCTGAACCAGGACTAAACCAGGACTAAATCAGGATTGAACCAGGATTGAATCAGGTCTGAACCAGGACTAAACCAGGACTAAATCAGGCTTGAACCAGGACTAAACCAGGTCTGAACCAGGACTAAATCAGGATTGAACCAGGACTAAACCAGGACTACATCAGGTCTGAACCAAGACTAAACCAGGTCTGAACCAGGACTAAACCAGGACTACATCAGGTCTGAACCAGGACTAAACCAGGACTACATCAGGTCTGAACCAGGACTAAACCAGGACTAAACCAGGTCTGAACCAGGACTAAACCAGGACTAAACCAGGTCTGAACCAGGACTAAATCAGGACTAAATCAGGTCTGGACCAGGACTAATTATGAGGGGCTGGTCTAAGCCAAAAATGCCAGTGCCATTTTTTGTCCCAGTCCAGACCTGCTAGTGACGGTGCATTTGAGTTTAAAAACTCAGTGTCCTGTATTACATGACATCACAAGGTGGAACAGTGTTTTCAGCCTAAATCTGCAGTGTTTGTGTGTTAAACATGTGTGAATGAAACAAAACACAACTCCAGGTGTGTTTGTGAAGAGGAAACAGCATTAGAACATAGATCAGGAAACAGTATAATATAGTCCCTTTAACACAGGGGTGTCCAAACTATGGCCCAGGGGTCAAATCCGGCCCTCTGACCAATTTTTGTTGTCCCCCAGGGATCCTGCTGAATTGGCCCAAATGACCATAGAGCCAATAAGCAGTACTTTTTACTTCAAATTCTGGTATTTCGATCAGTGCAACCTCAATAACAGCTCACTGCATTATGATACACACCTAAAATTTGCGTTCTAGGACTTTTAAGGGTGTTGTGGCTCCGTCAAACTCATATAAAATGCATCTATCTGAAAGTCTCACTGTACTCACCAGCTGTCTACGGCCCTCCACTATGAATATGTTTGTATACGCGGCCTTGGGTGGAAAAAGTTTGGACACTCCTGCTTTAACACGTTCATATAGGCAATTTACAGCACATGTAAACCATAGAGACAGTACGGATGGAAGAGCATTTAAATACGCTTTTATAACTGTAAAAAAATGTTGTTTAAATCTGACTAAAAATAAATATAAATAAATAAAATATAGATCTCATTTGCTATTATATAAACCTATAGGTGTTTATCAGGTTTGAACTGCGTGCTGCTGGCTTCAGCACCTCGGACAGCGTCTCACCTCTGACGTCATTACGCACGGGCCAAACAAGAACGTGGTAACAGCGCCGCTCTGTGGAAAAGGAGGGGACTGATTCAAAGCTCATCCTTATATTTCAGCTCTCATAGTTTAAAAAAAAAAAAAAAAAATTCTTTCGTTCCTTCTTTTTTTTTTTTTTTTTTTTTTTTTTCAAATACAGGGCACATCCAGAAGTTTGCCCACGCCTCATGTGAAAGCTCAGAACCTCCAGAATCCCCTCCCTGAGCTGCAGAGGCTGCACTGGCACTGACTCATGACTGGCTGTAGGTTCTGGGGTTTAGGTGGAGACCGTTCAGATCAGAGAGAGACATTTTAGGTTTAAACCAACATCATGTCCAATGTTATCTGAACCTGTTTGCCTCATATCTGGAGTTATGGGATTTAAAATGAAAATGTCCATATAGTCTACATATAGTTCCTTTAAAGGTGCACTGTGTAACTTTTCTAGTGGAAGGTCTGTCAAATGCTTCTCTCCATGGAGATGGGATTGCTCACAGTATGACATTAATCAGCTCTACTTTACATTTATTAAATTACAGGTGGTTTTATAGCTCAAAAATACCTAGAAAAACGTGCATTCTGACTTTCTGACTGTGAGCGGGGTCGCCTCTCCACAGATCTGACCTGTAACTTGGTCTGGTTTGACATAAAGGTTTAATTCCGTATGTGGAACATTCCAGACAGGCCTGGACTGGTAATCGGGCATACTGGGCATTTTCCCGGTGGGCCGACAGTCCTAGGGGCTGATGCCGTTTTTTTTTTTTTACTCATAGAGACTGGTCCACAATTTAGGACTGAACTAGGACTAAACCAGGACTACATCAGGTCTGAACCAGGACTAAACCAGGACTAAATCAGGATTGAACCAGGACTAAATCAGGATTGAACCAGGACTAAACCAGGACTAATCAGGTCTAAATCAGGACTAAATCAGGTCTGAACCAGGACTAAACCAGGACTAAACCAGGACTAATTACATCTAAATCAGGACTAAATCAGGTCTGAACCAGGACTAAATCAGGACTGAACCAGGACTGAACCAGGACTAAATCAGGATTGAACCAGGACTAAACCAGGACTAATCAGGTCTAAATCAGGACTAAATCAGGTCTGAACCAGAACTAAACCAGGACTAATTACATCTAAATCAGGACTAAATCAGGTCTGAACCAGGACTAAATCAGGATTGAACCAGGACTAAACCAGGACTAATCAGATCTAAATCAGGACTAAATCAGGTCTGAACCAGGACTAAATCAGGATTGAACCAGGACTAAACCAGGACTAATCAGGTCTAAATCAGGACTAAATCAGGTCTGAACCAAGACTAAATCAGGTCTGAACCAGGACTAAACCAGGACTAATTACATCTAAATCAGGACTAAACCAGGTCTGAACCAGGACTAAACCAGGACTAAATCAGGTCTGAACCAGGACTAAACCAGGACTAATTATGAGGGGCCGGTCTAAGCCAAAAATGCCAGGGCCGTTTTTTTGTCCCAGTCCAGACCTGATTCCAGACAAAGCAATAACATCCCCACGGAGAGGTAACATTATTATAACGTGGCTAAAAGTTCACAAAAGTACATTTTACATAATATAAGGTCCGCTCCTCCCTCCTCTCCATCCCCCCGCTCCAAGGCCCGTCCTCGCCCCCCTGACCCTCGGCCCCCTGACCCTCCTCCCCGCTCTGTCCGCTCGTGTTTGGATCCGTTCACGTTCTCCGCTCGCTGAAGTGGGCGGCGGCCTCGGCGCTCTTCGGAAACGCTCGGAGCACTTCGGAGACGCACGCGCGCTGCTGCGGCTGCGTCTGATCCAGAGACTGCGTCAAGCTCCGGACAAACACGGCGGAAACACGGGCGCACGGAGCGGGGTGTCACAATACAGATTATATATGCACAACAGTTTTATTGGGACAATGCTACTCAACATTCCCAGTGTGTTTCTTTGATTTTGTCTGCCTCATTTGTGTCCATGGACCCACAGTCTGATCCCAAACTCTGTATCTGTGATAAATATGAGCTTAGCCTACAATGTCCCTGTTGTTAACTGATTTTCTCTGTTTACTTTTTCTCTGATACTCCTGTTTACTTGATTTTTAGTCTGTCAAAGTCAACTTTATTGTCACTTCTGCCATATGTGTTCGACATACAGTGAAACAGGACCATGTTTGTAAATGAGAAGTGGTTCTCAAACCGTTTACCTGGATAAATAAAGGTAAAAAAAAATAAAATGAAATACCGTTTCTCCCTGGTCAAGCAGTGCAAAAAAGACAGTGTACAAAATATGGCACGGTGGCTGAGTGGGTAGCGCTCATGCTTCACAGCAAGAAGGTTCCAGGTTTGATCCCCGAGTCGCCCGAGCCTTTCTGTGTGGAGTTTGCATGTTCTCCTCGTGGGTTTCCTCCGGGCACTCCGGTTTCCTCCACCAACCCACAACATGCACCAGGTAAAATCCTCCATCTTGAACAAGACGAAGCAAGAAGATCATGGAGATGGTCCCTGGGCGCAGTAATGTGCTGCATCCGCCGTACACTTCCGCTAGAGGCTAATACAGCTAATTTGGGCGCAGTGATACGAATCGAGATATGCAAATGCGAAATACGCTGCTGGATTTTTCATGAACAACTGTTTGGGACGCAAATATATCACCTTTTGGACAAATGTTTTGTTTTGAGAAGAAAAACAAACTTTATTAAAGGTCCCATGGCATGAGATTTTCACTTTCTGAGGTTTTTGAACGTTAATGTGAGCTCCCCTACCCTGTTTAGCCCCCCCCATGACTAAAAGTTGCGAAATGTCTAAACTGAGCATTTGCGATCCTTTTCTGCGTTACAAAAAATCAGAGCTCAAACGGGCGATTTTGAACAAGGAAACTTATTGACGTCAGATCGAAAAAAGAAATGCAAATGCAGTTCCACCCCCGTCTGTCTGTACTCAGCGTCTCTGTAAATCACGCCCAGAGAGTTTGGACTGTGAATGCGCTAGGCAATGCAAAATGTGTTTTTTTATTTGCCTGGAGGCACGTCCGAGTGTTTCTAGGCTCGGAAGTCCTTTATCTGAGCCTCTGGACCTTTGAACAGCAGTGGTTTCATTTTATTTTCTGTGGAAATGTGTTTTTAAATCGAACGCTTCAAATCTCTCCCCCGTGCAAAAATGGAATTGGATCAGCTGTGGGCTCTGAGCTCTGAGCGGAGAGTTTGGCCACGCCCCCACCCTCTACTATTGGCCATCTCTTTCCTCCTCATTTGCATTCAAGCAACAACGCCCAGAATAAAGAGTTTGAGAGAGATATTTATGACTCTTTCTAATCTTATCTCTGTTTCTCATGCACTGAGTGTTGATTTTGGAGAAGGATTCATTTACAGTATTAGGGAACCATTAAGGAGCCATATAAAAGCATCAAGAAGTACCATGTCATGGGATCTTTAACTGTCCCCGTGAACTCACCGGACCTACTTACGTGAGCTCCAGAACGCGAGCAGAACCATTAAAGTGTTTAGAGATGTTTTGTCCCCCACAATTAAGGTACAAACTAAATAGTTC
The DNA here is from genome assembly GCA_036785185.1 of Paratrypauchen microcephalus. NCBI lineage: Eukaryota > Metazoa > Chordata > Actinopteri > Gobiiformes > Gobiidae > Paratrypauchen > Paratrypauchen microcephalus. The sequence goes on along the minus strand of JAVJIX010000342.1, from coordinate 350,238 downwards.
TCAGACTTGTAGAGTTTTATCAATTACCAGACTGTAACAGATCGTTTCTAAACTCCACACACCTTCACTAGAATCATTTGGATAATTTACTACTGAACCAAAGGTAAAAAGTAACTCTTGAAAACTACTGCTTCATGACATCACAAGGTGAAGCAGAGGATTTTGAGCTTTGGAAATGAAGACAGACTAAAAAACAACTCCAGGCACGTGTTTGATCAGGTAACAGCATTCTAACATGGCTTAAAGCTCACAAGAGTACATTTAGTGTAATACAGGACTTTAAAACATGCACGTGATGTTTTACTTTGTCACACCCAGCGGAAGCTCCTCTCCTCCGCCTCCTCCAGCTTTACGCGCGGCTCTAGACGCTCGCTGCCTTGGAAACGGGACCCAGATTTTACACTTCAAAGGCTCTCTCCTCCTCCTCTGTCTCCGTTTCTCCTCTCCTCCGTCCTTCCGTCAGCGCTCCATCTTTCCTCTCCTCCACAGCGCCATGGATCCGCTACGAGAGGCCGCCTGACCGACACCCGCGCCCGGAGACCCGCGCCCGGAGCCCCCCGCGCCTGAGGACGAGGCGTACCGAGCCCCGGTGCTGCCCGCATCCCGCTCCAACGCACCCAGGTACCGCGCTCCCCTGTCGGCTTCACGTGTGTCACCAGCGCGGCGCACATGGCTCCGTCTGTGTCCGTTAGAACCGTTAGAACCGTGCAAACCGTGTAAATGTCTTTTCGACATTTTCCTGCGGCGTTTCCATCCCTCACTGCGCTGTGGAGTTGGTCCCGTGTCTCAGAATGTCACCGTTTGGCTTCTATCCGTGGCCCGGTTGTTTGGCCCGGTTGTTTGGCGCGGTTTGGCGCGGGTTGGCGGTGTGCAGGGTGCGAGCAGCGGGGTTGTTGGAGGTGTGCTCGGGATTAACGCCGCTTTAGACCGACACCGTCTGTTCGTTTGCCCAAAATACTCACACGGTCCACGCCTTTTCTCTGAACCGGGGGAACGGGGACGTGACGGGCCTGCGTAACGCACCAGTGTTTACGGTTACACCCTGCGCTCCCTGAGGAATACCTGAGGACAAACCGAAAAGGAGGCCACTCCACGGGGTAATAAAGCACAGTATCGCTGTGAGGACACGGCCCCTGCGTGTTTTGCGTTGATAGAAAAGAGACTTTCTATATCCACATGATCCACACACACTGATCCATGTGGCCACACCACAAATACTCTATGATATACTCCAGTATTTTGTGCACTACCTGAACTCCAGCACCTGCAGCCAGCCATGAATCAGAGCTAGTGCAGCCTCTGCAGCTCAGGGAGGGACTTCTGGAGGTTCTGAGCTCCACATGAGGTCCGGTCTGACAGGCTCAGTTGTGATAGGAGGACATTTGAGTTCAAAATTTAAAGTCAGCTTTATTGTCAAAAAACACATATACAGGTCGATCACACAGGATTTGAAATTACAGCGCCCCCTAGGCCCACAGTGAACATAAAACATGTGATAAACAAATAAGCACCATGACTAAAACATCACATACCAGTGCAGGCTACATGCAGCTACGCCTTAGCTACACCGTCTCTTACATATTTTACACTAATATTTTGTACTTGGTTCAGTGTCATTTATTTAAAGGAAAAGTAACGTTTTTTACAATTTGAGCCTTATTTTGGTAATAAAACAAGTTGTTTTACTCACCCATAGCACTTTGGTGTCATATGGAGCACTTCCAGAGATGTTTTAGATTAGCGTTAGCCTAGCGCGACTTCTAGCCATAGCTCGGGGCATATAATATATTCCCCGAGCATGTAATATGCCCCGTGCGGGCTCCAAATAACACAAACTTTAGCACTTTTCAAATCATAGAAGCTCGATGTCTTAGTCTACGATTTCGTTTGAGTCAAAGGTGGCCTGTAATCTGAGATTTATCCATAGTTTACAGCTTTGCGTTTCATGTTTGGGTCCCGGGAGCTGAGAGCACAGTCCGCACATGCGCACTGGCCTCCTCATCTACTCGAAACTATGGCTAAATCTCGGATTACAGGCCACTTTTGACCAAACGAAATCGTAGACTAAGACATCGAGCTTCTATGATTTGAAAAGTGCTAAAGTTTGTGTTATTTGGAGACCGCAAAGTAATGCCCCGAGCACTCAAGTTAACGGATACTCTACAACATAACTTCTAAGAAACTGCTCTAAATGACACCAAAGTGCTATGGGTGAGTAAAACTACTTGTTTTATTGCCGAAAGAAGGCTCAGATTGTAAAAAAAAAACATTACTTTTCCTTTAAAGTCAGTATTGAATTACAAGTGACTACACTGCTCAGAAATATCTTTAAAAACTTGCTTTCCTAAGAGAAAGAGTTGCCGCTCCACAGATCTGACCTGTAACCTGGTCTGATTGTTCCCTTTTTCTTTCTTTGGAGATGGATAAGTTTAATGCCGCACTGTGGAGCATTTCAGGCGAGCTTTAACTCCCCCGTGTGTTGTGCGTTAGCTCGAGCCGGTCTCTCTGCGGATTACGTAAGAATCAGCTGATTTTGTGTCTGTACAAACGCCACTTTCTCTCCTACAACAGACTCTCTCCTCTTTCACTCTCTCCATCCTCATCTGAGAAAAGCTATTTTTACCACACCTTTGATTTCCGTCCAGAGTGCCGCTCCTCCTCTCCTCCCACTGTCTCCCTCCCTCTGTCTCTCTCTGTCCTTCTCCTCATCCTCTCTTTCTCTATATCTGTCTCTCTCACTGTCTCTCTCTGCCCTCGCTTTCTCTCTTTCTCTCTCCTTTACCACCGTATTTTTCTGTCTCTCCTTTTCTCTCTCTGTCTTCTTTCTTTCTCTCCTCTCCCTTGTCTCTTTCTCTACCTCCTCTCTTTTCATCTCCTCTGTCCCCCTTTAATGCACCTTTAAATAATGCTCCCTCTTCTGTCTTTCTGTCTTTCCCTCCCTCCCTCTCTTCTTTTTCTCTCGTTTCTGTATGATGTCATTGCACTTTTGTAAATAATTAAAACACCATATCTATTTCTCATAACTGCTAAAAGTGTGAGAAAAGCAAGAGCACTTTTCTGTTGGAGAAATCAAGAATAGATCGAGAAGATGGATAGAGATAGAGAAGCTTAATGCCAGACTGTGAAACATTCTGGTAAAGCAACAGCATCTCCATGGAGACGAGCGGAAAACGTCAAGAAATAAAGATTTATTTTCTCTTAGAATCTTTTTGCTGCTGGTAACGGGCCAGTCCAGTCTGCACCTCCCACACAGACTCACTCCTCTGTCTGTGGATTTATGTAACATCTGATGTGTAAAACGTTATTTTAAAGGGCCCGTGTTACGCTATTTTCTACAATTTCTAAGTTCTAATGTTTCCTCGTCACAAACACACCTGGAGTTGTGTTTTGTTTCATTCACACATGTTTAACACAAAAACATGTTTGAGTGACCACAAAAGTGGAAAGAAAGAAAAAAATAGTGCAAAAAAGTCCTGTACTACGCATTAGTTGCCAGGTTATTGCAAGTCTTGCTCATATCTTGCAGTAGGTGTGACACATACATATATATACACACACATATAAACACACTTGAGTCTCTACATTGCAGAGGGAGATGTTTCACAGAACTCAGTTTATCATATTGTACTGTATTAAATATTATCTACAAGCTATAGCACAGTGTGAAGTATTGCACCTCAGGATATTACACTGTGATTAGGTTTTGCACAACAACAGATGGATCTGCTACAAAAACTCAGTTCACAGTAATAAATATTGCCCAGGTGGATATATTGCACCGTGTTAAGTAACAACGGGTGGATGGGGGAGAGTGGGGGAATATGGGGTGAGTCAGTGCATGTGAGTGTTCAAAGTGGTTCTGGCCCTTGGAAAGAAGCTGTTTTTGAGTCTGTTAGTTGTTGCTTTGATGCACCTGTGACGCCTTCCTGAGGGCAGCAGCTCAAAGAACTGAGAGCCGGGGTGGGAGCTGTCCATGATGATGTTGTTGGTTCTGCTGAGGCAGCGGGAGGTGTAGACGTCCATCAGGGAGGTGTAGATGTCCATCAGGGAGGTGTAGATGTCCATCAGGGAGGTGTAGATGTCCGTCACGGAGGTGTAGATGTCCGTCAGGGAGGTGTAGATGTCCATCAGGGAGGTGTAGATGTCCATGAGGGAGGTGTAGATGTCCATCAGGGAGGTGTAGATGTCCATCAGGGAGGTGTAGATGTCCATCAGGGAGGTGTAGATGTCCATCAGGGAGGTGTAGATGTCCATCAGGGAGGTGTAGATGTCCATCAGGGAGGTGTAGATGTCCATGAGGGAGGTGTAGATGTCCATCAGGGAGGTGTGGATGTCCATCAGGGAGGTGTGGATGTCCATGAGGGAGGTGTAGATGTCCATCAGGGAGGTGTAGATGTCCATGAGGGAGGTGTATATGTCCATCAGGGAGGTGTAGATGTCCATGAGGGAGGTGTAGATGTCCATCAGGGAGGTGTAGATGTCCATCAGGGAGGTGTAGATGTCCGTCAGGGAGGTGTAGATGTCCATCAGGGAGGGGAGAGGGCAGCCTATGATCTTCTGCACTGTCTTAACTACCCTCTGGAGCCGCTCCCTTGGTGCAGCTGCCGTACGACATGGTGATGGAGTACGTCAGCAGGCTCTCAATGGACGCACGGTAGAAGGTCAGTAGCAGGCTGGGGTCTAGTTCGTACTTCCTGAGCACCCGCAGGAAGTGTAGACGCTGCTGAGCCTTCTTAGTGAAGAGATGTCATCAGATGAGAACACCAAGGAACCCGAAAGTGTTGACCCTCTCCACACACTCGCCGTTGATGTAGAGGGGGGCAAGGTCTCTGTGGTGCCTCCTGAAGTCGACGATGATCTCTTTGTTTTTCCTGGCATTCAGAGCAAGATTGTTCTCTGTACACCAGGCGGCCAACTTCAGGACCTCCTCTCTGTGGTGTCATCAGCAAACTTCACTATGAGGTTGCTGTCGCTGGTTGGACTGCGGTCGTGGGTGTAGAGACAGTACAGGAGGGGGCTCAGCACACAGCCTTGTGGGGAGCCGGGGGTGAGTGTGCAGATGGGGAAGAGGTGGGGTCTGAGTCTCACAGTCTGGGGTCGGTTAGTCAGAAAGTCTTTAATCCAGGCACATGTGAGAGGAGGGAGACCAAGGATGTTCAGTTTTGATATTAGAATGTCCGGGATGATGGTGTTGAAGGCTGAGCTGTAATCCACAAAGAGCAGCCGAGCGTCGCTCTGCTGCTGCTCCAGGTGTCTCAGCACAGACTGGAGGGCTATGGCAATGGCGTCATCTCTAGATCTGTTTGCCCGGTATGCGAACTGGTGGGGGTCGAGGTCTGGTGGGAGGAAGTCCAAACACAACAAACTTCAGGTATGCTTGTGATGAGGAAACATTATAACATGGCTTAAAGCTCACAACAGTCAATTTAGCATGGCTTGCCTTTCCACAGATCTGATAACTTGGCTTGGTGGCATTATTTGAAATATTCAGTAGAGATTGGCAATTTCAGGGCTGAAGTTGATTGATTCAAATGATTCTAGTGAAGGTGTGTGGAGTTTAAAAACACAGTAGAGCACTTCCTGTATTACCACATGACATCATAAGGTGTAACAGAGTGTTTTCTGTTTGAAAGAAGACAAACTCAGTCTAAATTTGTGAATGAAACAAACACAACTGCAGGTGTGTTTGTGATGAGGAAACGACATTAGAACAGATCAGAAAATAGCCTCGAATGGGCTCTTTAATGCCACACTGGGGAACATTCCAGGTGAAGCAATGACATCTCCCTGGAGTCAAGCAGGTGGCAGACCCTCTACTGAAAAGGTTACGCAGTGCAGCTTTAACTATGTGTAAAAACCTCTTGTATTGATCCTGTAGCGCACAGAAAAATCAGTACTTTTTGCAGTCGTCGTCACATCTCCACATATGATTATCTCTCCTCGCCCGGATACCACTCCTGAGTCAGCGCCTCCTCTTCCTCCTCCCGTCGGCGCGGTGATCGATCAGCCTCTCTCCTGTCGCCGCGGTGACTGTTGCCGGGGGCGACGCGGGCAGGTGCACTCGGCGATGGCTCGTCCATAAGTGTGGACGCTGATGAGAGAAAGAGAGTGATGTGTAGATGATTTCAGACGGAGGGCAGAGGCACTCTCTCTCTGTCTGTTCAACTCTTTTCACTCTTGCGTGAAGAGTCCCTCAGTCGTCCAGGTAGAATCCATGATAAAAGTAGAAATTCAATTTGTCAACTGGACAAAGTTTGTTTGGTTGAAAACGTTTCGCCGCTCATCCGAGAGGCTTCGTCAGTTCTGGTTCTAGTGCTGGTTAGACCCTGTTTATATCTCGCTGCAGGGAGGAGCTCACTACACTGAAATCGTTCTGAAACGATCTCAACTAATCTGTATCTTTTGTTTCTCTGGCGTCTCGTTTAGCATCTCTATTCAGCCCTAGGAGGAGCTCACTGCACTGAAATAGCTCTGAAACTATCTGAACTCATTTGTTCCTTTTTGTTATTCGAATTTCTATGGCGTCTAGTTTAGCATCTCTATTCAGACTAACGACCGTCTCCACCCCTCTGTCCCTGACTCGTCTGCCCTAATGTTTCTTTGTCTGTTTTGACTTGGTTTAAGAATCGAATTATAAATGGGAGACAAGTTATGTCTAACTCTCCCATTTCTGTTTAACAACGGATTCTCTTTTTGACAAAAATAGCCTCTTTAACTCCCCTCTCAAACCAGTTCTTTTCCCTGGCTAAGATCTGAACCTCACTGTCCTCAAAAGAATGGCCCGTGGCTTCTAGGTGAAGATGTACGGCAGATGACGGTCCACTCTTTTCACTCTTAAAGTTTTGTTCTATCAAAATTTCGTTCTGTTTTGTACAATGACAAAAATAAATGTAATCTTAAGTACCCAGTGTGAACGCTCCATATTAAAGCATATGACGGGTTATTTCATGACGTCTGTGTCATTTAAAGGTGCATTGTGCAACTTTTCTGCTGGCGATGCCGTCATCTTCTTGTCTCCATGGAGATGCTATTGTTTTGTCTAGAACAGGGGTGTCAAACTCATTCTGGTCCGGGGGCCGTATCTAAACTACAATATACCCCAAAAATGGCAATAAATCCAAATATTTGTGCAGAGAAACACAAATCTATTACAGAAGTCTTTTTTATTTGAACTCTTTCTTTTACAAAGTATTATAATATAATCTCTGCATTTTAACCCATCCTATATATATATTAGGAGCAGTGGGCGACACATTACTGCGCCGGGGACCATCTCCATGATCTTCTTGCTTCGGTTTGGTCAGGACCTCAGCTGGAGGATTTTACCTGAAGCATGTTTTTTGGGTTGATGGGAGAAACCGGAGTGCCCGGAGGAAACCCACCCAGACACGGGGAGAACATGCAAACTCCACACAGAAAGGCCCGGGGATCGAACCCGGAACCTTCCTGCTGTGAAGCAAGAGCGCTAACCACTCAGCCACCGTGCCGCCCATTATGAACAACCTGAAACTTTGAGAAAAATGCAATTTCAACACAATGTTTTAACAGTAACTTGTTTGCATTTCAGAATTTAGTCACGGTTTGCACTACAAATTTCTCTGATCTGGCCAAGATTTTAAAACTTATATCAGGTTAAGATAAGATAAGATAATCCTTTATTTGTCCCACACTGGGGAAATTGCAGTGTCACAAGGCAAGTTTCAGAAACAGTTGGAAAAAAGAGCATGCATCAAAATTAAGATAAATACTAATAAGTCTGTACAATCAACTACAAAAACACTCAACAGTGTAAGGTTAAAAGGCACAAGAACGCTGCACAATAAATGTATTTGATTGTGAGCAGTGAACAAACAGCAGTTCAGTCATATATAATATCACTACAATAAAGTGACTCAGATGATTGTGAACAGTGCAGTGATGGACAGTGGTGGATAAATAAATAAGTAGCAGGTAAAGTGACTTTAAATAATATTACACGTGTAATTATTACTATGGAGATGACCCATGGTTGCTATGGAGATGAACATGACTAGCATTGATCATTGTACAGTCTGACAGCAGCAGGAAGGAAAGGTTATTCATCTTGTTTGCAGACTTATTTATTTACTAGACCAGAGACGGCTCCATTCTGGCCTAGAGGGAGTTTATTTTAAGATAACTTGTCAAGTAAAATGATCTTGCTGCATGGACCGATCATTTCACTACTTTTAAGTCATTTTCCGATAGATTTAAAGGTCCCATGGCATGAAATTTTCACTTTCTGAGGTTTTTGAACCTTAATCTGAGCTCCCCTACCCTGTTTAGCCCCCCCCCCCCATGGTTAAAAGTTGTGAAATGTCTAAACTGAGCATTTGTGATCCTTTTCTGCGTTAGAAAAAAACAGAGCTCAAACGGGCGATTCTGAACAAGGAAACTTATTGACGTCAGCTCGAAAAAAGAAATGCAAATGCTGTTCCACCCCCGTCTGTCTGTACTCAGCGTCTCTGTAAATCAGGCCCAGAGAGTTTGGACTGCGAATGCGCTAGGCAATGCGAAATGCGTTTTTTTATTTGCCTGGAGGCACGTCCGAGTGTTTCTAGGCTCAGAAGTCCTTTATCTGAGCCTCTGGACCTTTGAACAGCAGTGGTTTAATTTTATTTTATGTGGAAATGCGTTTATTTTTCAATGGAACGCTTCAAATCTCTCCCCCTGTGCAAAAACAAGGAAATGGATCAGCTGTGGGCTCTGAGCGAAGAGTTTGGCCACGCCCCCACCCTCTACTATTGGCCAGCTGTTTTCTCCTCATTTGCATTCAAGCAACAACGCCCATAATAGAGTGTTCCAGAGAGAGAAAAATTACTCTTTCTCATCTTATCTCTGTTTCTCATGCACTGAGTGTTGATTTTGAAGAAGGATTCATTTACAGTATTAGGGAACCATTAAGGAGCCATATAAAAGCATCAAGAAGTACCATGTCATGTCATCTTTAAGTGTTTATATCTTAGACTTTGGCCAAGCTTTTTTGCAGTGTAGTCTTCATTTGTGCTGCTCTGGTGGGAGGGGCCACGCACAGAGGCACTGGAGACGCTAAAGATGCTAAACTGCGCAGAAAATTACCAATATTTTAATAGAAAATTAAAATATAATTAAAATATTTTAATAGAAAATCAGCTGTGGGCCAGATTAAAGGTCTTGGAGGGCCGGATCTGGCTCCCGGGCCGCATGTTTGACACCCCTGGTCTAGAATGTTCCATGGGAAAGATTAAACCTATCTATCTCCAGGGAGACAGCTACATTATAGGTCAGATCTGTGGAGAGGCAACACCTTTCACAGAACATATGATTATATTTTTGGGCAATAGAAACACCCATAATGAATAAATGCTACATGGATGTGTTTAATGTCATACCATGGAACATTCCAAGAAAAGCAATAACATCTCCAAGCTGGTGATGGGGCCCTGCACCAGAAAAGTTGCGCAGTGCACCTTTAAAGGACCCATATTACGCCATTTTCTGTTGTTTCCTCATCACAAACACAGCTGCAGTTGTGTTTTGTTTCATTCACCAGACCCCCCAGGATTTCGCGGGCATTTTTTGTGATTGTTGCGGGCTAAAATGCCTGAATTTGCGGGAGGTTTTCCAAAAAGTTGCGATGAAAGTTGCGGTGCTTTTAAGGTTTTTGTTGCGATTTTGTTGCGGGAGGAAGTGAAAGTTGCGATAAATAGTTGCGATTTTCCCTTTTTGTAATTAAAATTGAGTAATATTTTGAATACTGAGTTATTACTGACAAAGAATAATACAAAGACACAGAGATCACAGATATGGTCCTAAAACAACCTTACCAACATCGAAAATAAATTACTACTAGGAGGGGAACTGTTTCGGTCTTTTGCTGTTATTTTTGTGGGCAAATGGCGCCGCAGACATGTTTCTTTACCATTAGAAGTCGTGTCCCAATTCCCAGAGCGGCTCGGAGCGTGGCCCGAAGGACATGTGCGTCACACATTTCGACAGAACACCAGCGCGACGACTGCTGTCCCACTTCTTTTTTGTCTCATGCGCAGTTAACACGCGGTCCGAAGACCGCAGTCGTTAAGCGGTCCGCGGACTGCAGTCGGGGCTGAGCAAGTGTGCACCTCCTTGACTGCAGTCTGAGCCCCCTTCGGGCCGCGCTCCGAGCTGTGCGCTCTGGGAACTGGGACACGGCCGCAGTTTCGTTTTGTCACACGGAAGTAAAGCAGAATGTTGCGGCTTCCAAACTCAAACCTTTTAGCCGCAGAGAATATGAGGTTGGGTCCTATGACTCGCAGATTTGTGACGCGCAAAGAGGAGGCTATGGTAACAGATACGCTGAGATCCAGATATGTGTTTTGTGCATTTATTACAAAAAGAGCGCACACAGCTATGACAGCGCAGCAGGATGAAATGGAACTCATGAAAACCAGCAGGATGAACAGATTAACGTGAAAGATGAATGAATGGTGTGCGGTCAACAAAAAATACGGCTACACCCCAACCCTGACTCTCTCCTCTGTGTGACAGGTGAGCGCGCGCTTTTACACGCACACACTTCTGTACGTGCACACACCCACACTCACGTGACCCACCGCCTCTGCCGCACACACACACACACACACAAACGCACCGTGCACCTCATCTCAGTTATGTCTCCTACACAGTAGGAAGTTGGTCGCCGATGATTGGTCAAAATTAGTAAAAATTGCGGGAAAGTTGCGGTGATTGGTCAAAATTGCAACACCGCCCTGAATTCACGGGGATTGGCTGAAGTTGCAAATCGCAACATCGCGAATTCCTGGAGGGTCTGATTCACACGTTTAACACACAAACCTGCAGATTTAGGCTGAGTTTGTCTTCTTTCAAACAGAAAACACTCTTAGCAGGAAGCGCTCTACTGTGTTTTTAAACTCCCTACACCTTAACTAGAGTCATTTACATGATTTTAGCCGATCTCTGCTGATGAAAACTTGAAAACTACCACTGCATGAGATGAGGCAGACTAATAATGCAGGATGTGAATAAAACAAATATCAACTCTAGGCATGTTTTTGAGGAGGTTTTTAAAAGTTTTTAACTACTGAAATTCTACAATGTTGTGATGTCCTTTTCTAGTTTTGGTTTAGTCCTTTCGGAGACTTGGTGTAGTCCTGGTTCAGTCCTGGTTCAGTCCTGGTTCAGTCCTGGTTCAGTCCTGGTTCAGGCCTGGTTCAGTCCTGGCTCAGTCCTGGTTCAGTCCTGGTTCAGTCCTGGTTCAGTCCTGGTTCAGTCCTGGTTCAGTCCTGGCTCAGTCCTGGTTCAGTCCTGGTTCAGTCCTGGTTCAGTCCTGGTTCAGTCCTGGCTCAGTTCTGCTCTTTAGTGCCAGTTTTGATGTTGTGCTTTGGCCCAGTCTGTGTCTCTTTCCCGAATGGAGCCCAGTGCAGAGAAAGGAGAGAGAAAAAGAAAGAGGAGAGAGAGAGAGACTGAGAGGGTCATGGGACTGTGTGCGCATGAATGCCTCTGATAGAGCTGAGAGAGACACTTTTATTATGCAAGGAGAAAGAGAGGGGGAGAAAGAGCGATGGAAGAGGGGAGAGAGAACGGGAAAGTGGGTAGAGAGGAGGACAAAGAGGGGAAAGGGCACAAGGGGGTATACAAATGGGGGCAGCTAAAATGAATATTGTTAAAATGCAGATTAAATTTGTGTTGTAATACAGTGAGTTCTTGGGTCTAGTCACTAATAGAAATGATCAGATTCAACATTTGTGAATTTAACTTTTGAATATTTCATGGTAAAGTACAATGTACATTTGTAATTAACTCATTGAGTGCCGGCCTGTTTTCAGAATTCTAACCCCCAGAGTGCCAGACGTTTTAGTGTATTTTTACTGATTTTCCAAGACCCACAGAGTACTGAGTTCTTTGCCTATATAAACATGGCACACATCAAAATAAAGTGTTGACTCTCTTCTTTCACCTGGAAAAAAATTATGTTTCTAACCTTTTTGGTTCTCAAGTAATTGATAGTAGAACATAGGGAAGTTTCAGCAAAAACACAGTTTTTTTTTTTTACCACAAAGTGGATAAAACGAGCCTTTTGTACAAAGAGTCATTTCGAGCAGATCGGTGATTTTGACGTCAATACTTATTGATTTAGTGACACCTCAAACATCTAAAACAACAGAGAAAGAGATTTTTGATGACAAAGTACATTTTTTATTTACAAATATAAGAATATAAGGCTCTGTGAATTGAAAATTCCTTCAAATCAATAGTGCAAAGAGATGTTTACAGGATATAATAATATCTTTTCATATAAAATAGAACTTTGTCACTTTACAACAATATTGAGGCTCAGAGTACAGACCCATAATAAAAACTAATACACACACACACACACACATATATATATATATGTATGTACATACACACAAGCCCATGCATAAACCTTTACACACACACACGCGCGCGTACACACGCACACACACACACATAGCTTCATTCATTACAATTACCACACAGCAGCATCATGTAAACTTAATTCTTCTCATCTCATGCCTCTTTGGAGAGCAGGATCTACTGCTCCAAGTCAGTAAACTTCTTCTTTGGCGCTGTCGTAGTTCTGATCAGAGTTCCTGCTCCGCGCAGCGCACACATGACACGCCCCCTGGCTCGGGCACAGCAGATCTCGGCTCCCACCTCGCTGCTTGATCCGGTGTGTCTCTGTGATCCTCTGATCCGGGATCCTGGGTCCCAAGAGCGATCAGATCGCTCCATAGGCGCTCATCAACAGTCCTCTGCTTCTCCGGATTCCCCTCGCCTCACCATCTTGCTCCTCTCCCCAATACACAGTACACACACTACACTCCTCCTCTCTTCTGCGTCTCCGATCGGCAGATAATGATACAAGATCGCTACCTACAGGTTGGGAGACGTGAATTACACCTTCAAAGTTGCTCCAGGTCGTATTCTAGCGATCCCCGCTGAAAAACGTCCTTGACGTATATATACGTCACGGCACTCAGGAATCAGGAATCAGGAAGGTTTTATTGCCATATGAGTGAACAGGTTCACAACATTAGGAACTTGCTTTGTTACCTAGAGCGGACAGACACTCCGAGCACCAGGGCGGCCATTCGCGGCGCCAACTTGGTTGCAGAGTAGAAAAAGATGCAGTACAATCAATAACAATTAAACAACATGTAATGACAGAAAAACAATTGGAGATATAACATAAGGTGATCTTTTTTGTTGGTTACATAAGGAAGGATGTGGGGGGGGTCAGATTGGAAATCGATGAAGTTGATTGAACCGAGAGCAGAGGTCAGACCTTCTAAAGACAGGGAATTCTTCTATTATTTCTGTTTTCAGTGACAGTGTAAGAGTGTGTGCCATGTTTATGTAGAGTCCAGATAATAGATGGCCTTGGAAGTGTTCATGCAGGGAGGTGAAGTCAAAACACAGATAACCATTGGAGCCAAGACAAGATTTTCACAGGAAGACATAATAATAATACATTTAGAAATACATTTTTAGAGACTCAGGTAAATAATTTAGACTGAGCTCAGGTGCCAGACCCCCATCTTCATATCGCCATGAAGATTCATGAGAGATCTCATTAGTTCCTCTTGGCGTACAGACTGCGCTGCGTTGGCTTTACACAGTTCTGTCACCATCCCCGTGATGATATCCAAACGTCGAGATGTTTCCTCCGGTTGAAATCCTTCCAAAAGGACCTCAACCTGTCCCACTTTCTGATGTAATCCTTTCACAAGATCTCCAACCCCTTCACAATGGCTCGAAATTTCGGCAGACAGCTTAGGGGATTCTTTAGAAGCTGCCAGCTTACAAATTATGCGATAGATCATGGACAATCCCAGGCCAATTAACAGATGTCCAGCTATCAGAAATCCAAATACGTAAATATCCTCCACATCCTCCAGGTACATTGGTGCCAAACATACGACTTGCCACGCACGATACGAGTCCCTCGCATATCCAGCAGCAAAAGTACCATCTGGACACGCCGCTTCTCCCGGAGTGGCACTCCTCCGTGAAAAAAGAGTATCAATAGCGCTGAGGGTCCAGCTGATCACATCCATATTTTTGAAATTTGGAAAATCTGCTCCAAAAAGCGAGAAAATGACGAAAACAAGAGAGGCACACAGACAACAGGAGCAATAGATAAGAGAGGAAAAAGAGAGACGTCTGCTCGCTCTCAGGGTCAGAACAGTTGGTCAACGTTTGGATTCAACATGACGTCAAAACTCGTCACTGGCACTCAATGAGTTAATAGGGAAAACTATCTCTTGCCCCATCTGGAATTTATTTTTCTTGTAGGATAGAGCTACTTTATTAGTTTAGAGATACAACTACAGAATAAAACAAACAATTATAATATTGTAGCTAATTTTACTAGAATTTTAACATAAAGTCAACTGTGATACTGCATGTGTCTGCAGTATAGCTATAATCAATGACACCCGTGGATCGTTATGTTATCATTTGGACATTTTAAATTACAATATTCATCTAAAACAACTCAATAAAATAAACAAATCTGCTTTCTTCACTGCAAATGTCACAACAAAGAGCCCTGAAGTTGTCAGCACCTCCCGTGGATACTGTAGCTGCACATCACACTAACGAGCAGTAGATTTATTTTTCTCCCCATTTGTACCAAAAACGACTATGTGACCCTGCTAAATCCTATCAGAAAATAATAAAATAAAACTGGAGAACAAAGTAAACACAGAGCAGTGAGTGTGCACCAGTGACGATGAAAACGGGTTGAACGTCAAAATGGCGTGTTGAAAAAAGCGCCCGTGTTACGCTGTTTTCTAATCTCATCTCTGGAGATGTAGAGACAAATAATATTAAAAAATGACAAACCATAACAACAATCGCCCCAAATACAACGTCTTTAATTTGCCGACTCATTTGTAGACTTTTAAATGTCCTGTGCACACGCAGGTGTTACTGGGCGTTCAGTCTGAGCAGCTGGAGCTCAAACATCCCATTGTGTGAGTGTCCTTGAACGCCCCACTGGCTCTATGGCTGTACAGTATAACCTCAGCTCAGGTTCATCACGGCTCATTTAAATGCCTCATTAACACACTGTTGTAATGAGAGGCTGTGTGTCCTTGTGGAGGACGCACGGAGCACTTTGATTACCACGATATATTGTGATAAATTATAATATGGCACTGACACAAAAACAATAATGTGTCACAGTAAATCATTTTTATATAGACAGTCACATTAAAAGGCCTGAGCTGCAACAAGTAAATACATGAATTTATAGGTCCCATGACATGGTACTTCTTGATGCTTTTATATGGCTCCTTAATGGTTCCCTAATACTGTAAATGAATCCTTCTTCAAAATCAACACTCAGTGCATGAGAAAGACACATGTACAGAGTCAGAAAATCTCTCTCTGAACAACTCATTCTGGGCCTTGTTGCTTGAATGCAAATGAGAAGGACAGAGATAGGTTAGAGGAGCGGGGGGGGGCCAAATGCGCCGCTGGTTCCTTGTTTTAGCGGTGCGCTGTGTGCTGGCCCCACTTCCGCGTTTTAAGAGCGGAGGAGGAAAGGAGAGCGTTTTCAATGAAAAAAACACATTTTCACAGAAAATAAAATTAAACCACTGCTGTTTCAGAGGTCCAGAGGCTCAGATAAAGGACTTCCGAGCCTAGAAACACTCGGACGTGCCTCCAGGCAAATAAAAAAATGCATTTCGCATTGCGTAGCTCATTCGCAGTCCAAACTCTCTGGGCGTGATTTACAGAGACGGTGGGTAGACATCCAGACAGGGGTGGAACTGCATTTTTTGATGTGACGTCACATAGTTTCCTTGTTCAGAATCGCCCGTTTGAGCTGTGTTTTTTTCAAACGCAGAAAAGGATTGCAAATGCTCAGTTTAGACATTTCACAACTTTTAACCACGGGGGGGCTAAACAGGGTAGGGGAGCTCACATTAACGTTCAAAAACCTCAGAAAGTGAAAATTTCATGCCATGGGACCTTTAAAGGTCCTATATTACGCAGAATTGACTTTTGTGAGCTTTAAGCCATGTTAGAATGCGGTTACCTCATCAAAAACATAGAGTTGTCTTTTGTTCCGCTCACACATGTTTGAGTAATCCTTTATTATGAGTCTGTCCGCATCTCTGTTCCACCTTGTGATGTCAGGAAGTGGTAGTTTTCAAGTTAACAGCTCCTTTTACCTTTAGTTCAGTGGAGATTGAGATGAAATTATCCCGATGATTTTAGTGAAGGTGTGTGGAGTTTAAAAACACAGAGGCGCACTTCCTGTATAACCACATGACATCACAAGGTGGAAAAGTGTGTTTTCTGTTTGAGAGAAGAACCAGTGCAGGGTTTGTGTGTTAAACATGTGAGAATGGAACAAAACACAACTCCAGGTGAGTTTGTGATGAGGAAACAGAACAGAAACTCGAGGAACACGGGCCCTTTAACTGAAGCCCAACTGACCAAGAATAACTGTCCTATATACAGATCGTCCAAATGATGTGAAGCTCTGTCAGACTAGTTCTACTTCTTTAAAAGCAGTGGACCAGATTTTCAAAATGTGGAAGAAAGAAATCAGTTTAAAGGAGACATTGTGCTTGTGTCTATAGTTAGAATCTATGACACCTGTGGATTAAGTGTGGATTAAGTAAACTTAATAAAAGAAAACTGAAAAGTAAATTCCCCTCCTTGAACGGCCCCCTTAACGTGGTGGAGGGGTTTGGTGCCCGAATGATCCCGGAGTTATGTTGTCGGGGGCTTCATGCTCCTGGTCACCCATGGCAAACAGGTCTTGGGGGACGGGTCAGACTAAGAGCGGGTCAGAAGCTCTTTATAAAGAGTCAAACAGCAAGGCCAGTTACATTGCCCATTTTGGCGTCACCGGGCCCCACCCTGGAGCCAGGCCTGGGGTCGGTGCTCGACGTCTGGGGGCTGGGCTGTCCTCCTGGGGACCCACCACCTGCAGGAGGATCCACAGGGGCTGGTGCAGTGAGATCTGGGCAGCAGATTTGTTTAGGCTGTTGCCCCCATGACCTGGACCTGGATAAGTGGAAGAAAATGGGTGGATGGATGAAAAGTAAATTTTGCACAGGATGTTTCCTTTAAAACTTGTTCCTGTCGCTCACAAACCCTTTGTACATCTCTAGTATTCCCATGGTGTGTGTGTGCATGTGTTTTGGGTATTATTTTTTCTTCTACCATGTTATAATGTTGCATGTTTGAGTAATTTAGCAATCTATTCAGCACTCTATTCAAATATCCTTATGGTTAGCTGTAAGATTCTCTACAAAGCTCCGCCCTTGCTCCCACAACAATTCTCCATAAATATACAAAAACACAATACAAAACCGTACATGGAACTTGACAAACCTTCATTTAGTGGGATGCACGCTGATGTTGTTGTGACGCTCTGAAGGGGGAGTGGCAAAGGGAGAGGAGAGTCAGAATCAAAAACAAACTATTTAAAAAACATAATAATACATGAATATGTTGTTTTAGTTGAATATATATATATATATATATTAGTTTAATCTAAACTTTTCCTCCTTGTCGTTGCTGTTGTAGGAGTGAACGAAGATGCCGCTGGTGAAGAGGAGCATTGAGCCTCGGCACTTGTGTCGTGGAGCTCTGCCCGATGGCGTGACCAGTGAGCTGGAGTGTGTGACCAACTCTACTCTGGCGGCTATCATCAAACAGCTGGGCAGCCTCAGTGAGTACAGACGATATCACCGTCAAATCACAGTTTTAAAGGAAAAGTAACGTTTTTTTTACAATCTGAGCCTTCTTTCGGCAATAAAACAAGTAGTTTTACTCACCCATAGCAGTTTGGTGTCATTTGGAGCAGTTTCGTAGAAGTTATGTTGTAGCGTATCCGTTAACTTGAGTGCTCGGGGCATTACTTTGCGCTCTCCAAATAACACAAACTTTAGCACTTTTCAAATCATAGAAGCCTGATGTCTTAATCTACAATTTCGTTTGGTCAAAAGTGGCCTGTAATCCGAGATTTAGCCATAGTTTCGAGTAGATGAGGAGGACAGTGCGCATGTGCGGACTGTGCTCTCAGCTCCCGGGACCCAAACATGAAACGCAAAGCTGTAAACTATGGATAAATCTCGGATTACAGGCCACTTTTGATTCAAACGAAATCGTAGAATAAGACATCGGGCTTCTATGATTTGAAAAGTGCTAAAGTTTGTGTTATTTGGAGCCCGCACGGGGCATATTACATGCTCGGGGAATATATTATATGCCCCGAGCTATGGCTAGAAGTCGCGCTAGGCTAACGCTAATCTAAAACATCTCTGGAAATGCTCCATATGACACCAAAGTGCTATGGGTGAGTAAAACAACTTGTTTTATTACCGAAATAAGGCTCAAATTGTAAATAAATAAAAAAACGTTACTTTTCCTTTCAGGGCCTGTAATGTATTCTTATCAAAATAAATGCACTTGACATCATGTATGGTAAAAACACTCATGTAAAACTATTCATTTAACACAGCATTTTCACAGTTTATGGCCATAGACTATAAATAAATGGACATAGCTAATTTACTAGCTGCTATGTTCCAAATAGGAAGTGTTCATGGGGTGTTTCCCCCCCTCTCTGTAACTGCTGCTGTGAGTCTCATCATATGATGATGTTAGGGTCTGGTGTTTGGACTCTTGACTCCACCCTGCTGGCCGTCTTTTGCACCGCAGCCTTTTTCATTTTGACAGCTCCTTGTTTTGTTTTCACTGCCTGCCACACCCCTATGCCCCACCTATGCCCCACCTGTTTCCACTCCGTGAAATTAGTCTTTTCCCTTCCCAATTGGCTCAGGTGTGAATTGTAGCTCCTATTTAAGTCTGTCTTGTTTTCTGTTCTGTGTCGGACCGTCTGTATTTACCTGCCTGTTTCCGAGTAACCTGCATGCTAGAGAAAACCTGTTTTTGTGAGTACCTGAAACCTGATCCTGGATTTTTTTTGTTAGAATTTTTGTGGACTCAAGGAATTGTATTTTGTTGCTTCAAATCTGATCTGGAACTTTTTGGTCTCTGTCTGCATTTGGGTCTCGGTCAGAAAACCCTTACAGATGATTTGTCTTAAAATGTTCATATTAACCCACTCTACATGATTGTGGTGTTTTTATTTTGATATTTTGTCTGTAAATAAATTCCTTTTCCTAATATTGAGCCTGGCTCCAAATTCTCCCCTGTAAGTGCTAGCATCATGAGCTTCATTTGACTGGAGCTGAGTGCTGTGCAGGACGTCACACTGAACTGGATTTCAGTGGGTTCTGTCTGTTCGCTCCTTCATCAGTGTCTGTCTCTCTCTCTCTCATTCCCTCGTCTCTCACTTCCTGTCAAAACACGTTGGCCCAGATTTTATCGTTTTTTTTCTAGGCTGAAGTGAAGAGTTCTGTTACAGCTTCAGTTTTACGCACAGTGAAACTTAAGCTCTGCACGTATTACCGTGCATCAGGAAGGGGTGAGGCTGTTAACCAGGCTGTGCACTCCACAGCCGCCTCCTCTTTACCCGGAGCGACCGCTAAAAGAGAAGAAGGATCAGAATGATCGCAGAAATTCAGTTTCCCATCTAAAACTCTGTGGGTGCGCTGTGGCTCCTCTCATTTAATGTGATCATTTAAAAAAGCCCATTTTCTGTGTTGTCTTGCTCCATTGATCTGCTGTTTAAAAGTGCAGTTTAAACTTCAGGCCTGAATTAGCTTTGGTCAGACTCTATTTCTGTCATGATACGAGTTGAGGCTTAACCTGGAGTTGGAGCTAGTTTCAGCTCAGGATTTTAGAATAATACCCCAATACCCCCCTAGTATTGAATGTACAATAACAGAGTAGCTCTGTTTATACACAAAACTATTAATCAATCAATCAATCTTTATTTATATAGCCCTTTACAACACCAATGGTGACCAAAGTGCTTTCCAATTAAAAACAGAAAATGCAACAATACAAAAGACAGAATAAAACAATGTAAAACAATAAACAGTAAAACACACAGTGCAGAAAAAGTACTTGCCACAAACTACTAAGTATTAAAATCCATTTTAAATACAGGGGGTCCTCGGGTTACGACGGTCTCGACTTGCTTGTTCGTGGTTACGAACGCGCCCCCATAAAAAAAATATATATATATTACGCGTCTTACACGGTTTAGCGTGGTAAGCGACGTAAACAAACGCAAACGGCGCGCGACGCACGGCGGAAGAATGTTGTTGTTGTGGTTGTAGGGCGGAGAAGACGGCCTCGTGTGCGTGCCCAATGTGGGCGGAAGTACCTGATGTGGGCTCTGATCTGCTCCTATGAAAGCGGCAGTGATAACCAAGCAGCGTAGTGGTCTAATTATTGAGATGGAAAGGTTATTGGTGCTTTGGTTGGAAGATCAAAGTCAAAATCCGACTTACGACGAAATTCGGGTTACGACGCGTCTTAAGAACGGATCAACGTCGTAAACCGAGGACCCCCTGTAAATGTGTTTTGAGCCTAGATTTAAAAAGGTTAAAATCAGTGATGTTGCGAAGCTCAAAGGGCAGATTGTTCCAGATTGTTCCAGATTGTTCCACAGAGAACGCTCCATCACCTCAGTGTTTGAGGCTCGGGGACTTCCAAAACAAGTTGGTTATTTGACCTTAAAGTGCGATTTGATTTTCGGACAAATAAAAGCTCGGTCAAATAACAAGGTGCTAAACCATTAAGAGCTTTAAAAACAAAAAGTAAAATTTTAAAATCAATTCTAAAAGAAATTGGAAGCCAGTGAAGTGTAAAAAGGACTGGGGTGATGCGCTGACGTCGAGGTGTGTGGGTTAAAAAACGAGCTGCTGCGTTCTGCACAAGCTGAAGGCGACTGAGAACAGTTTGAGAAACACCGACATAAAGTGTTGCAATAATCTATTCTAGAGCTGATAAAAGTATGAATGGGCCTTTCAAGGTCGGTGCGATTTAAAAAAGGCTTTAGATAAAAGGCGTAACTGATAAAAAACTAGGCCCAATTCAATATAAAACACAATTGTATGTCATATATATATAGTAGGGGGTCCCTGCTCCAGCTTTCCATCAGTTTGGGGGTCCCTTGCCTGAAAAAGTTGATGACCCCTGACACCTTTTATTGTCCGATCAGGTGGAATCATGGGAAACTGACATTCTCCCAGACCCTTTTATCTGCCATGGTGCATTTTCAAGAGAGACACAAAACACAACAGTATTAGCGATGACGAACTATAAGGAAACGACAGCTGATGTGTGTTTATGTGGCAGGTCGTCACGCCGAGGACATATTTGGGGAGCTGTTTAATGAAGCCAACAGTTTCTACCTGAGGATGAGCAGCCTCCAGGAGAGAGTGGACCAGCTGGCCGTGAAGGTCACCCAGCTCGACTCCACTGTGGAGGAAGGTATGGGACCAGTCTATTGCGCATACATGGTTGGTTAGTAATGTTTTAGATCTGACTTAGTCCTGGTTTAGTCCTAATTTAGACTCACCCAAATATTGTGAGAGTCCATCTGGCTGTTTAAGGTTAAATTCTGACCTGCTTTAGCCCTTTGTTAGTCCCGGTCTGGTGGTAAATGTGGTTTAGTCCTAGCTTGACCTCTCTCCAGCAGTAAAATACAAACCTTGGTTGTATGTTTATGTTAATCAAAGCTCTTGTTACGTCTGTATGAACACACCTCTGTGACTCAAGCACTAAATGGTCTGGATTTTTCCCTCTATTTAAAAACGACAGTGTGTGGTTTACCTGGTCACTGATGAACTATATTGCTTATGTATGTGCTAAAGTATACATTACTACATTACTTCTGGTTCTAACACTAATACTCAAATCAAATTAAGTCAGTATTAGCTTGTGGAAAAGCCTGTCACGATAATTACTATACAGTGGTACCTCACCTTACGAAAGACCCAACAAACGAAAACGCCTTCACGGTAAATTTTCATATCTCTAGATACGAAAGAAAATTCAAGTTACGAAACGCGAAATCTCAAAAATTCAAATAATGCGCGCTCAGCCACACACATTATACGCTTTTCTCGGACTGAATTTAAACTTTTCTCACATTTGTCTCTTGTTTAAACACTCAAACTTTCATAGATTTTCAACAAAATGTATTAATAATGAAGTGTGGGGGGAAGGGGGAGGGGGGAGAAAACTGCGCTCTGACACGTGTGATAGTGCAGCATGACCCGGCGCGGGGCTGACAGCAGGTCTAGACCTGGACTAAACCAGGACTGGACCAGGACTAAACCTGGACTAAACCAGGACTAAACCAGGACTAAACCAGGACTAAACCAGGACTAGACCAGGACTAGACCAGGACTAAACCAGGACTGGACCAGGTGGATTAAAGCGCCGCGCACGGATCTATTTTCTGGTTTCGTTTCGAGTCACAGCTGAGGTGAGCAGCGAGGGGGGCCGCACGCAGTCTGAGCGCATGAACGAACGCATGGTCTAGACCTGGTCTAGAGGAGGTCTAGAGGAGGCACGGTTTGAGCACGGGTCTCGTTCATGCGCTCAGACTGTGTGCGGTCCCCCTCGCTGCTCGCCTCAGCCGTGACTCGAAACGAAACCAGGAAATAGACCCGCACGCGGCGCTTTAATCCACCTGGTCTAGTCCTGGTTTAGTCCAGGTTTAGTCCAGGTTTAGACCTTGGTCTAGACCTGGTATAGTCCATGTTTAGTCCTGGGTCTACAGTCTCTACGCAGAACACAATGTTACACTATAAAAAAAGTTACACTATAAAAAAAACCTTGGAATGGGGCCTTGGAACGAATCAGGCCTTTTCCATTGAAATAGCTACTCAACTTACGAAAAATTCACGTTACGAAACCACTTCTGGAATGAATTAATTTCGTAAGGTGAGGTACCACTGTACTGACTTATAGTTCAATACTTGACAGATGGAACTATTATTTTTGGGGGTCCACATTTATCGTGGTAATTTTATAATTTTTTTCTTATTTTGGAACTTTTGGTTATTTTTCTGTACTATGATAAGATCTAAGCTGTAGAGGGTTATAGAAATAACATGACTATGACTCATTACAGATACAAACTAAAGTCTTTTATTCTACTGCATATTGTACATTTAGAATAGTCATTTGGGGGATAATTCTGCTTTATAGTTTGGTTTCATTTTTGTCATTTATCGTTTTTACTTACATTACTTAAAGGAAAAGTAACTTTTTTTACAATCTGAGCCTTATTTCGGTAATAAAACAAGTTGTTTTACTCACCCATAGCACTTTGGTGAGTAAAACATATGGAGCACTTCCAGAGATGTTTTAGATTAGCAATATCCGTAATGTGAGTTCTCGGGGCACATGTTTGCGGTCTCCAAATAACACAAACTTTAGCACTTTTCAAATCATAGAAGCTCGATGTCTTAGTCTACGATTTTGTGTGGTCAAAAGTGGCCTGTAATCCGAGATTTAGCCATAGTTTCGAGTAGATGAGGACGCCAGTGCGCATGTGCGGACTGTGCTCTCAGCTCCCGGGACCCAAACATGGAACGCAAAGCTGTAAATTATGGCTAAATCTCGGATTACAGGCCACTTTTGACCAAACGAAATCGTAGACTAAGACATTGAGCTTCTATAATTTGAAAAGTGCTAAAGTTTGTGTTATTTGGAGCCCGCACGGGGCATATTACATGCTCGGGGAATATATTATATGCCCCGAGCTATGGCTAGAAGTCGCGCTAGGCTAACGCTAATCTAAAACATCTCTGGAAGTGCTCCATATGACACCAAAGTGCTATGGGTGAGTAAAACAACTTGTTTTATTACCGAAATAAGGCTCAGATTGTAAAAAACGTTACTTTTCCTTTAAGCAAATTATTGTACTTCAGAATTTGTTATGGTGACCTACTGTGTACCGTTGCTTTCTTAGCCAAATCTCCATAAACTCCTTATGCTCCCTGTGCCCTGAGTAGCACCTCTGACAGTGAATGAATAATGCATATGATATCCAGCACTATGTTAGACTAATGAATTCTATTACCATCATAAGTGTATTACATTATCGTCGCGCTGTGTATCCGCTCACACAGTCGCCTCTTTTAACCGACCGCACACGGCTGTAACTGGAGCTTTATTACATCCTCCATAAACACGCCGCACACGCTTGATTAAAAGTACTGTCTCAAACACAGTACGGAGGCCCCAGAGGATCAGATTTAAAGACATTATCCATCTGTTACTGGCCACAGATCGGGTTTTGGTTTCACTTTGAGCTGCTGAAGCCCTGTTTGATTCAAATTAAGTCTTTTGTTCAAAATATGGGATAATTCAAGTTTCAGATTTTGCATTTATTTGTCTCTAGAATACACACTCACACACAAATCTATAATGCCCTATTCTGGAACATTACAGGCAAACAGACCACTGACCAGAAAAGTTACATAGTGTAGCTTTAACATAGTATATTCTGTGTCTCATAAACATGTTTAAATCAAATATAGCTTTTAATAATAACTATTGTAATGCTGATTTATTCTTGATTACAAAAACATTAGACATGACATTCCTTTTAGGCATATATGCTATAATTTTGGTTCAAGACAGTTTCAATGGTGAATTCCAGTGTGTTTAAACCTAAAATGCCTCTCTCTGATCTGAACGGTCACTACTTAAAGGAAAAGTAACGTTTTTTACAATCTGAGCCTTATTTCGGTAATGAAACAAGTTGTTTTACTCACTCATAGCACTTTGGTGTCATATGGAGCACTTCCAGAGATGTTTTAGATTAGCGTTAGCCTAGCGCGACTTCTAGCCATAGCTCGGGGCATATAATATATTCCCAGAGCATGTAATATGCCCCGTGCGGGCTCCAAATAACACAAACTTTAGCACTTTTCAAATCATAGAAGCTCGATGTCTTAGTCTACGATTTCCTTTGAGTCAAAAGTGGCCTGTAATCCGAGATTTATCCATAATTTATCTATACAGTTTTGCGTTTCATGTTTGGGTCCCGTGAGCTGAGAGCACAGTCCGCACATGCGCACTGGCGTCCTCATCTACTCGAAACTATGGCTAAATCTCGGATTACAGGCCACTTTTGACCAAACGAAATCGTAGACTAAGACATCGAGCTTCTATGATTTGAAAAGTGCTAAAGTTTGTGTTATTTGGAGCCCGAACGGGGCATATTACATGCTCAGGGAATATATTATATGCCCCGAGCTATGGCTAGAAGTCGCGCTAGGCTAACGCTAATCCAAAACATCTCTGGAAGTGCTCCATATGACACCAAAGTGCTATGGGTGAGTAAAACAACTTGTTTTATTACCGAAATAAGGCTCAGATTGTAAAAAACTTTACTTTTCCTTTAAACCCCAGAACCTACAGTCATGAGTCAGTGCTAGTGCAGCCTCTGCAGCTCAGGGAGGGAATTCTGGAGGTTCTGAGCTTCACATGAGGCTTGTCCATAAACTGAGAATGAGACTTAACTAAATTTGAACGTGTCCTCTGTCTGCGGGTTAAGGCTCTGGCAACACAGGCTCAGTTGTGATTCTAGTTCCTTTTTTAAAATATTAAGAATGCAGGTTACAGACAGCAGCCTCTGAAAAATAAACTGATGACAAACAGAGAAAGAAGGCATTCGGAATCTGCAGCGTTTTCAAATCAGAAATACTGGAGGAATGTCAGAGTCATGTGACCCAAACTCACATGAGTCTGAGTCATGTCTGAGTCTGTGGGAAAAAGCCCAAAACGACCAGGTCACGCTAACACGCTAATAACATGCTAATAACAGGCTATCCACACTCTCACGACATGCTAACAATGTGCTAACATGACGCTAATAACATGTTAATACACTAACAATATTATGCTAGCTCCAGGTTGTGTAGCTCAGCGTGACAGAGCGGCTCCTCAAAATGTCTTTTCCCTTAAAGTTTAAGTGACATGTAAAGTTGTCCAGGACTTACAGGAGTTTATTTTAGCCTCTGACCCGGTGGTTTGTGGTTCAAACTCTGTCAGACAATTAAAAGTGTCATTTGTGCCTTTGGGCAAAACCACATGACCTACATGTGGAACAGGAACATGAACATGAACGTTCGAGTGAATGAAGGCATTAGGGGAGAGAGAGAGAGAGAGTGGGGGGGGCTGAGGAATGAGGGAGGGGGAGAGACTGAAGAATGAGAGGGGGAGAGGGAGGAAAGAGAATGAGGGGGGAGGGAGGAATGAGAGGGAGAGAGACTGAGGTATGAGAGGGAGAGAGAGAGAGACTGAAGAATAAGAGAGGGAGGAGAGAGACTGAAGAATGAGAGGGAGAGAGAGATAGACTGAAGAATGAGAGTGAGCGAGAGAGAGAGACTGAAGAATAAGAGAGGGAGGAGAGAGACTGAGGAATGAGAGAGAGAGAAAGAGAGACTGAGGAATGAGAGAGGGAGGAGAGAGACTGAAGAATGAGAGGGGGAGAGGGAGGAGAGAGAGGGAGGAAAGAGAATGAGGGGGTGAGAGGGAGAGAGACTGAAGAATGAGAGAGAGAGAGGGAGAGACTGAAGAATGAGAGAGGGAAGAGAGAGAGAGGGAGGAAAGAGATTGAGGAATGAGGGGGAGAGAGAGAGACTGAAGAATGAGAGGGAGAGAGTGAAGAATGAGAGAGAGAGAGCCTGAAGAATAAGAGAGGGGGAGAGGGAGAGAAAGAGAATGAGGGGGGGAGGGAGGAATGAGAGCGAGAGAGAGAGACTGAAGAATGAGAGGGAGAGAGAGAGAGACTGAGGAATGAGGGGGTGAGAGGGAGAGAGAGACTGAGGAATGAGAGAGAGAGAGAGAGAGAGAGAGACTGAAGAATAAGAGAGGGCGGAGAGAGACTGAGGAATGAGAGAGAGAGACTGAAGAATGAGAGGGAGAGAGAGGGAGAGAGAGACTGAAGAATGAGAGAGAGAGAGAGAGAGAGAGACTGAAGAATGAGAGAGAGAGGAGACAGACTGGGGAATGAGAGAGGGAGGAGAGAGAGAGGGAGGAAAGAGAATGAGGGGGGGAGGGAGAGGGAGGAATGAGAGGGGGAGAGAGACTGAAGAATGAGAGAGAGAGGAGACAGGCTGGGGAATGAGAGAGAGAGAGACTGAGGAATGAGAGAGGGAGGAGAGAGACTGAAGAATGAGAGAGAGAGAGAGACTGAAGAATGAGAGGGGGTGAGGGAGGAGGAAACGGAAGAATGGAATGGAAGTTGAATTATAGGAGAAGACGAGAAAGAGATAAAGGGTGTAGGGATTGAATGAATGAAGCTGGGAGAGAACAAAACAGATAGAGAGAAGAAGGTGGAGGAGGGAATGAATGAAAATCTCTCTGGAGAGGTAGAGACTAGAGGGAAAACGGGGGGGGCACGGAAGAGACAAAATGGGAGGCAGAGAGAGACAGAGGAAGAACGAGAGGAGAAAATAGAAAGAAGAAGGTGGAATAGAGAGAGAGAGAGAGAGAGAGAACGACAAAGTGAGATAGAGAGAAAGAAAGGGCGGGGGCGTGAAGGGAGCGAGAAGAGGAGAGAAAGGGATGAATGAAAGACGCATTAAACACTGGTTTGTGGATTAGACTCTGGCCTCGGGCAGAGGAGATGTGAACGAGTGTGTGAACGAGTGTGTGAACAGACTGACAAATACTGCAGAGAGAGAGACGGAAGAGGGAGGGAGAGATGGAGGAATGGAGAGAGAGACTGAGGAGAGGAAGACAGAGGAGGAGAGAAGGGAGCAGAGATATGAAAGAGTGTGTGAACCAAATGATAAATACTGAAGAGAGAGGGACAGAGGGAGGGAGAGATGGAGAGAGACAGAGGAGAGGAAGAGGGGGCAGACAGAGGAGAGATGTGAAAGAGTGTGTGAACTGAATGACAAATACTGAAGAGCGAGGGACAGAGGATGGAGGAAAGAGGGAGGGGGAGCGAGAGTGGAGAGAGAGAGGGAAAGGGAAGAGTGGGAGGAGTAGAGGGAGAGGAGGAAGAAAGACAGAGGGAGGAGAGAGGAAAGATGGAGTAGAAGGAGGAGAGAGAAATAAAGGGGAGAAGAGAGGAGTGGAGGATGGAGAGAGAGGAAGGGCAGAAGGAGGTGTAGAGGCAAACGATTTGACAGCGTTTCATTTTAGACAAAAAATGACCATTCAGACCCCCCAGGATTTCGCGGGCATTTTTTGTGATTGTTTCGGGCTAAAATGCCTGAATTTGCGTGAACTTTTTCAAAAAGTTCTGATGAAAGTTGCGGTGCTTTTAAGGTTTTTGTTGCGATTTTGTTGCGGGAGGAAGTGAAAGTTGCGATAAATAGTTGTGATTTTCCGTTTTTGTAATTAAAATTGAGTAATATTTTGAATACTGAGTTATTACTGACAAAGAATAATACAAAGACACAGAGATCACAGATATGGTCCTAAAACAACCTTACCAACATCGAAAATAAATGACTACTAGGAGGGGAACTGTTTCGGTCTTTTGCTGTTATTTTTGTGGGCAAATGGCGCCGCAGACATGTTTCTTTGCCATTAGAAGCCGTGTCCCAATTCCCAGAGTGCACAGTTCGGAGCGTGGTTTGAAGGGCATGTGCGTCATTTCTTTTTTGTCCCATGCGCAGTTAACACGCGTTCACAGACCGCAGTCGTTTCCATGGAAATCGGGGCGTGGACCAAGCGCGTGAAAATGCACGCTTCGCGCAGCATGCACCGTGCGCTACTTCTTGCTGCTTCCCGTAGTTGCGAGACCTGTCGCATTTCGCAGACGGCCATGCGGTCCGCGGAGTGCACTCAGGGCTGAGCAAGTGTGCACCGCCTTAACTGCAGTCTGAGCCCCTTCAAACCACGCTCCGAACTGGGGACACGGCCGCAGTTTCGTTTCGTCACAAGGAAGTAAGGCACAAGGAAGTTGGCCGATGTGAGTTCAATACGTTGCCGATGATTGGTCAAAATTGGTAAAAATTGCGGGAAAGTTGCGGTGATTGGTCAAAATTGCAACACCGCCCTGAATTCGCGGGGATTGGCTGAAGTTGCTTTGAAGTTGCAAATCGCAACATCGCAAATTCCTGGAGGGTCTGACCATTGTCTAATTCCTGGAGCTTAGTCAAAACACACCATAGAGATTTCACTTTGACTTCCAGATCCCACCGTTCCGCTCTGAACATCCATGAATGAACTGACTCCGTTTCATACTGGGTTATCTGATTACTCCAGTTATCTGATTATAAGTTGAACTGGTCTAGTCTCATTATCAAAGCTGCTTACGTAATGAGCCCAACTAAACTACAATTACTTTGTAGTGACATCACGCTGGGAGTGTTCTGCATGTACCTCTATGGTGGAATGTTAAATAGTTACCATGGAGACACAATGTACACATTAGCAAAACTGTCAAGCACGCTTTAAGATTGTCGGAAAAAATACAAAATGGATTTAAAGGAGAATTAACGTTTTTTACAATCTGAGCCTTATTTTGGTAATAAAACAAGTTGTTTTACTCACCCATAGCACTTTGGTGTCATATGGAGCACTTCCAGAGATGTTTTAGATTAGCGATATATGTTTGCGGTCTCCAAATAACACAAACTTTAGCACTTTTCAAATCATAGAAGCTCGATGTCTAAGGCTACGTTCACACTGCAGGGCTTAATGCTCAATTCCGATTTTTTTTGTGAAATCCGATTTTTTTGCGAGGCCGTTCACATTTCCACTTAAATGCGAATTGTATGTGATCTCCAGTGTGAACGCTAAACTCCCCAAAAGTGTCCCGCATGCGCCTTGGAGGACACGATGACGTCACACGCAGCGAACACGCTCACTGTTTACGGAAGTCGCCTAAAGTTGCTGTCGTACCGGAGCCAAAACATGTACAGCTTATTTGTTTTAAGGAGGAGACGGAGAAGGACGAGGTTTTTGGCCACAGCGTTTTGCGGGGCAGCGGCAGCAACGTCTGCAGAAAGGAACATGTGGGTGCGGAGTCACAGGCAGGAGGGGTGGGATTGCTACGTGCTTCGCCACTTCACTGATACGAGTTTATATACTATTTTCACATGACGAGAAGAGCGTTTGTGCACATTTGTGAACGCCGACTTGTACCACTCTCATTGGAGGAAACACACTCGGGTCGGATGAATGCGACCTGGCCGTTCAGACTGAAGTCGCATGTCAAAAGATCGGATATGTATCGGATTTAGGACCACATATCCAAGTGGCCTGGGTCGCATTTGAAAAAATCAGATCTGTGTCGTTCACACTGTCATTAGAAGATCAGATACAGGTCGCACAGAGGCGAAAAAATCAGATTTGGGTCACTCCAGGCTGCAGTGTGAACGTAGCCTTAGTCTACACTTTGGTTTGAGTCAAAAGTGGCCTGTAATCCGAGATTTATCCATAGTTTCGAGTAGATGAGGACAGTGCGCATGTGCGGAGTCACAGCTTATTTCACTCTCAGCTCTCGGGACCCAAACATGAAACGCAAAGCTGTAAATTATGGCTAAATCTCAGATTACAGGCCACTTTTGACTCAAACGAAATCGTAGACTAAGACATCGAGCTTCTATGATTTGAAAAGTGCTAAAGTTTGTGTTATTTGGAAACTGCAAACATGTGCCCGAGAACTCACGTTACGGAGATCGCTAAACTAAAACATCTCTGGAAGTGCTCCATATGACACCAAAGTGCTATGGGTGAGTAAAACAACTTGTTTTATTACCGAAATAAGGCTCAGATTGTAAAAAACGTTAATTCTCCTTTAAATAGCACATTTTCAGGAGCCTGTGATCAGTACACACGTTCATGGTCCTGTTCAGGAGATTTTCAACAAAAAAGGTCAGAGTGAAAAACTGAAAAACCGTTGTCTAATGCTCGCACGCTCATGACTGTAATTTTATGTGAGAGAGTTGTTTAACAGCACAAATGTTACTTGTCACTTGTTGTGGTTCCAACTAAGTCAGCTCTTTGTCAGACACAGCATGCCTACAGTTAGCGTCACACCCCCAGGGAATGTTGGTGATCAGCTGCAAAGTATCAGTTGGCCAATAGAGAGTTGTGATGCCGTCTGAAACCCAACAATACCTTCAGTAACAAACAGATTCTCTCTACGTACATCCTAAATGTTATGTTGTTTCCTCCTCAGAAACAGACCTGGAGTTTTGTTTCATTTACACATGTGTGAGTGATCCTGCATTATTCGTCTGTCTACATCTCCAAAGCTCAAAGTGCTCTGTTCCACCTGGTGATGTCATGAAGTGGTAGTTTTGAAGTTAACAGCTCCTTTTTTACCTTTAGTTCAGTAGAGATTGGCGATTCCAGGGTTGAAATTATCCATATAGAGAAAGATAGAGAAAATGTATGGAGTTTAAAAACACAGAGGAGCACTCTATACAGTGGTACCTCACCTTACAAAATTAATTCGTTCCAGAAGTGGTTTCGTAACGTGAATTTTTCGTAAGTTGAGTAGCTATTTCAATGGAAAAGGCCTGATCCATTCCAAGGTTTTGTTTTTTTATAGTGTAACATTTTTTTTATAGTGTAACTTTGTGTTCTGCGTCCTGATTGGCTAAGAGACTGTAGAGCCAGGACTAAACATGGAATAAACCAGGTCTAAACCTGGACTGGACCAGGTCTAGACCAGGTCTAAACCTGGACTGGACCAGGTCTAGACCAGGTCTAAACCAGGACTGGACCAGGATTAAATCACCCCGTGTGGCTCTTCGCTGGTTTCGTGCGGCTTTTGCGTTGGTTTGTGCGTGTTCGGTTTGTGGCTCGGGCTGCGTGTTCGCCGCGGTTCTATCTCGTGCTCGCGGTGCTCCTGTCTCCGCGCTCCTGCGTGTTCAGCGCTAGAGCTAAGAGGCCGAGAAAGGTGCTCTTTGAGCGGGGATAACAGCGGGGCGTCTGAGCGCATTATTTGAATTTTTGAGATTTCGCGTTTCGTAACTTGAATTTTCTTTCGTATCTAGAGACCAAAATGTAACATGAAGGCGTTTCGTAACTTGATTTTTCATATGTAGGGTCTTTTGTAAGGTGAGGTACCACTGTATAATGTTTTAAGTTTGAAAAAAGAAAACAGGCCAGATATGCAGAAAGTGTGTGTTAAACGTGTGTGAATGAAACAAAACACAACTCCCGGTGTGTTTGTGATGAGGAAACAACTTTAGAACATAGATCAGGAAATAGCACAATATGACAAATGAATGTTAAGTGTATATGATCAATAAGGGAGTGAATACTGTGTTCTTATTTTTTCTTCACCTGAATCTCTAAATGGGGTGCAGAGGACACAGGTGACACAGAAGGAGCACAGGAGCCCATCAGTAGAACACATACGCTCAGTGTCTGCCACACTGGAGTTTATGATCTGTCTTTAGGGACAGAAAACCTTGAATCACAAAATGGCGGCTGCATATTTCATAAATCAAACGTAAAATCGCTCAGAGCAAAGATGAATATTTGACAGGTTAGAAATCAAACCGCTGTGTGGAGCTCAGAGCTTTATCTATAAAGCCGCTCTGTGCCTGTCGCCTGCTCGTCTCCATGGAGATGTTATTGCTTTGTCTGGAATGTTTCACAGTATGGCATTACATTTTTCTATCTTCATGGAGCCCAAACCAGAAGAAGTGATAGGTCAGATCTGTGGAGAGGCGACCCAGATACAAACACAGTCAGAATGTCTGTTTTCTAGGTATTTCTGGGCTATAAAACCACCTGTAATTGAATAAATATTAAGTAGAGCTGTTTAATGTCATACTGTGGAACTTTCTAGGCATACTGCACACATCATTTCTAAAAGTCACACCTCTCTCCCTCTGCAGTGTCTTTACAGGACATCAACATGAGGAAGGCCTTCAAGAGCAGTACCATCCAGGACCAGCAGGTGGTGTCACGTACCTCTGTGCCTAACCCTGTGGTCGAGATGTACCACCGCTGTGACAAGCCTCCTCCGCTAAATATACTCACCCCGTACAGGTAAGGCAGCTTCACCCATCCTCACCCATCCACGTCCATCCTCACCCATCCTCACCCATCTTCACCCATCCTCATCCTCCCACACCCTCGCCCATCCTCGTCCATCCTCACCCATCCTCACCCATCCTCATCCATCCTCACCCATCCTCACCCATCCTCACCCCTCCTCGTCCATTCTCACCCATCCTCACCCATCCTCGCCCATCCTCACCCATCCTCACCCATCCTCATCCTCCCACACCCTCACCCATCCTCGTCCATCCTCACCCATCCTCACCCATCCTCGCCCATCCTCACCCATCCTCATCCATCCTCGCCCATCCTCACCCATCCTCACCCATCCTCGTCCATCCTCGCCCACCCTCACCCATCCTCGCCCATCCTCATCCTCGCCCATCCTCACCCATCCTCACCCATCCTCACCCATCCTCACCCATCCTCGTCCATCCTCACCCATCCTCGTCCATCGTCACCCATCCTCGTCCATCCACGTCCATCCTCGTCCATCCACGTCCATCCTCACCCATCCTCGCCCATCCTCACCCATCCTCGTCCATCCTCACCCATCCTCGTCCATCCTCACCCATCCTCACCCACCTTCACCCACCCTCACCCACCCTCACCCATCCTCGTTCATCCTCATCCTTCCACACCCTCACCCATCCTCACCCATCCTCATCCTCCCACATCCTCCCACATCCTCACCCATCCTCACCCATCCTCATCCTCCCACATCCTCACCCATCCTCACCCCTCTTCACCCATCCTCGCCCCTCTTCACCCATCCTCACCCATCCTCACCCATCCTCACCCATCCTCACCCATCCTCATCCTCCCACACCCTCGCCCATCCTCGTCCATCGTCACCCATCCTCACCCATCCTCGCCCATCTTCACCCATCCTCACCAACCCTCACCAACCCTCGTCCATCCTCACCCATCCTCGCCCCTCCTCACCCATCTTTACCCATCCTCACCCATCCTCACCCATCCTCACCCATCCTCGCCCATCCTCACCCATCCTCATCCTCCCACACCCTCGCCCATCCTCGTCCATCGTCACCCATCCTCACCCATCCTCGCCCATCCTCACCCATCCTCGTCCATCCTCACCCATCCTCACCCATCTTCACCCATCCTCACCAACCCTCGCCCATCCTCGCCCATCCTCACCCATCCTCATCCTCCCACACCCTCGTCCATCCTCCCACACCCTCGTCCATCCTCACCCATCCTCGCCCATCCTCACCCATCCTCGCCCATCCTCACCCATCCTCGCCCCTCTTCACCCATCCTCGTCCATCCTCACCCATCCTCACCCACCTTCACCCACCCTCACCCACCCTCACCCATCCTCGTTCATCCTCATCCTTCCACACCCTCACCCATCCTCATCCTCCCACATCCTCACCCATCCTCACCCATCCTCATCCTCCCACATCCTCACCCAACCTCACCCCTCTTCACCCATCCTCGCCCCTCTTCACCCATCCTCACCCATCCTCACCCATCCTCACCCATCCTCACCCATCCTCATCCTCCCACACCCTCGCCCATCCTCGTCCATCGTCACCCATCCTCACCCATCCTCGCCCATCTTCACCCATCCTCACCAACCCTCACCAACCCTCGTCCATCCTCACCCATCCTCGCCCCTCCTCACCCATCTTTACCCATCCTCACCCATCCTCACCCATCCTCGCCCATCCTCACCCATCCTCATCCTCCCACACCCTCGCCCATCCTCGTCCATCGTCACCCATCCTCGCCCATCCTCGTCCATCCTCGTCGATCCTCAGCCATCCTCGTCCATCGTCACCCATCCTCGCGCATCCTCGTCCATCCTCCCACACCCTCGCCCATCCTCGTCCAACCTCACCCATCCTCATCCTCCCACACCCTCGTCCATCCTCCCACACCCTCGTCCATCCTCACCCATCCTCGCCCATCCTCACCCATCCTCGCCCATCCTCACCCATCCTCGCCCCTCTTCACCCATCCTCACCGATCCTCGTCCATCCTCACCCATCCTCATCCTCCCACATCCTCACCCATCCTCGTCCATTCTCACCCATCCACGCCCATCCTCGCCCATCCTCACCCATCCTCATCCTCCCACACCCTTGCCCATCCTCGTCCATCGTCACCCATCGTCACCCATCCTCGCCCATCCTCGTCCATCTTCACCCATCCTCACCAACCCTCACCAACCCTCACCCATCCTCGCCCATCCTCGTCCATCCTCGTCCATCCTCACCCATCCTCGCCCATCCTCGTCCATTCTCACCCATCCTCGCCCATCCTCACCCATCCTCAACCACCATCATCAATGAGCACCCTAATTTAACCAAAACATCACGTACCACCGCTGTAACAAGCCTCCCCCGCTAAATATACTCACCCCGTTCAGGTGAGACGCAGCTTCATGCCCATAATCACCCACATCTGACCCACTTCTGACCCACTTCTGACCCACTTCTGACCCACTTCTGACCCAGATCTGACCTAAACCAAGATTTCAGTTTAGTCGATATCCCATTTTGTTCTATAAATTGTTGGAATAAGATATGTTTTGACAAAAGACGAGTGATTGACAGGTGGATTCCAAACAAACACGGTGGGTTAGACAGAAAAATGGGGGAAAAGCCCAACATAAAGGACTGAGAAACAGCGCAGATTTTTACAGAATCACCAATCGAAACACCAAACTATAACTTGTCTCAGGTGAAAGAAGTTGTGTATTTTGTTCTGAATGAGAATTTTGGAGAGCTGGTTAACAGCTGCTTTGACCGTCTCAAGTTTGGATGGAGGTTTTTTAATCTTCTTTTGTTGGCCCAAAACCATTTAAACTTGTATTTTTACAAAACTTACAAAACGTATTTGGGTAATTTTTCACCGTATGCTGTTTGTGTTTAAAGGTCCCATGACATGGTACTTCTTGATGCTTTTATATGGCTCCTTAATGGTTCCCTAATACTGTAAATGAATCCTTCTTCAAAATCAACACTCAGTGCATGAGAAAGAGAGATAAGATGAGAAAGAGTAATTTTTCTCTCTCTGAACAGGCCATTCTGGGCGTTGTTGCTTGAATGCAAATGAGGAGAAAAGAGATGGCCTATAGTAGAGGGTGGGGGCGTGGCCAAACTCTCCGCTCTCAGCTGTGCGCTCTGACCCACTTCCGTGTTTTTGCACGGAGGGAGAGATTTGAAGCCTTCCATTGAAAAATAAACACATTTCCACAGAAAATAAAATTAAACCACTGCTGTTTCAGATATCCACAGGCTCAGATAAAGGACTTCCGAGCCTAGAAACACTCGCAAGTTCCTCCAGGCAAATAAAAAAATGCATTTCGCATTGCGTAGCTCCTCCGCAGTCCAAACTCTCTGGGCGTGATTTACAGAGACGCTGAGTACAGACAGACGGGGGTGGAACTGCCCGTTTGAGCTCTGATTTTTTCTAACGCAGAAAAGGATCGCAAATGCTCAGTTTAGACATTTCGCAACTTTTAGCCATTGGGGGCCCTAAACAGGGTAGGGGAGCTCACATTAACGTTCAAAAACCTCAGAAAGTGAAAATGTCATGTCATGGGACCTTTAAAATTTGCAGTGGATCCTGGAGGCACAAACTCTCTGCTTGTACAAAAATAACCAAAAGGGACTAAGAACAGTAGACAGTGCTGTTCAAACACCACAGTTTAGTAGCACAAAAGGTATTCAAAAGTTCAAGACTCGGTGCACAGCTTCCAGGTGCTGTAACAGCAGGAACACTGAATAATTCCACACACAAAAAAAGAAGTTTCCTGCACACTCGCTTGACTTTATTCTTATTCCTTTATTGGGCTTAGAGCGAACAAGGTGTTTCACTTCTACAGCTTTTTTTTTTTTTTGAGCAAAAAAGGTTTTTAATATCTTTAATATTTTTGTTTTTTCCACAGGGACGATAAGAAGGACGCTCTGAAGTTCTACACTGATCCTTCGTATTTCTTTAACCTGTGGAAAGAAAAGATGCTCCAGGCAACAGAGGACAAACGCAAAGAGAAGAGACGACAGAAGGTAAAAAGGGAGTGAGAGGTGAGAGAGAGAGAGAGAAGGAGTGCAGAGAAAAAGACATCAAGGGTTAGAGGGTTAGAGAGAAAAGGAGTGAGGGGTACCAGAAGGCATATTGTAGAAGACGGGTGAGGAAAGAGAGAGAACGAGAGACATGAAAAGATATAAAACAGGGGGAGGAGAGAGAGAGAGGGATGGAGAGATTGCTTTAGTTTTTTTATATTTATATATGTAAATGTTCATTGTTTGCAAATGTCTGAGAAACATGTGGCTTAGACTAATCTTCCATCTCCAGTTTTGTTTCGAGTTTATATTTCAGACGAGTTTTGTCTCATTTTTACCATTATTTAATTTGCTGCTTTTTACCTGTTTATTTTATTCACACTGAAAAAGATTAAACCATAACAGCAGCAGAGAGTTCATTTGGGGTTTTATCAGTTCAATTTAAAGGAAAAGTAACGTTTTTTTTTACAATTTGAGCCTTATTTCGGTAAGAAAACAAGTTGTTTTACTCACCCATAGCACTTTGGTGTCATATGGAGCACTTCCAGAGATGTTTTAGATTAGCATTAGCCTAGCGCGACTTCTAGCCATAGCTCGGGGCATATAATATATTCCCCGAGCATGTAATATGCCCCGTGCAGTCTCCAAATAACACAAACTTTAGCACTTTTCAAATCATAGAAGCCCGATGTCTTACTCTACGATTTTGTTTGAGTCAAAAGTGGCCTGTAATCCGAGATTTATCCATAGTTTACAGCTTTGCGTTTCATGTTTGGGTCCCGGGAGCTGAGAGCACAGTCCGCACATGCGCACTGGCCTCCTCATCTACTCGAAACTATGGCTAAATCTTGGATTACAGGCCACTTTTGCTTCAAACGAAATTGTAGACTAAAGACATCGGGCTTCTATGATTTGAAAAGTGCTAAAGTTTGTGTTATTTGGAGACCGCAAACATGTGCCCCGAGAACTCAAGCTAACGGATACGCTACAACATAACTTCTACGAAACTGCTCAAAATGACACCAAACTGCTATGGGTGAGTAAAACTACTTGTTTTATTGCCGAAAGAAGGCTCAGATTGTTAAAAAAAAACGTATTTTTCCTTTAAGTTGTCAATTGGCAATCTTAGGCTATTGATACTTTGCAGAGACATGATGCTGGGGGTGTTCCGCTTGCACGTCTGTGGCACAATTTTCAACACTTACCATCGTGACACAATGCAGCAAGAAAGCCAAAAAGGCTTGAAAACTCAAGTAAAAATACAAAACAGGTTTAAACAGCACGAGCGTTCATGGTCCGGTTTAGGAGCTCGTCTTTATGTGTTAAAACACCAGACAGAGCCGTGCCTACAGTTAGCATCACACCCCCACGGAACTTCGATGACATCAGCTGCAAAGTGTCAATTTCACAAATCTTTAACTTTGAAATGATTTTATATTTTTTATGCTTAGTGTCTTGTATTGAGCACATAATATCCAAACTGAATGTAATCATTTTGTATTGACCCATTTGAATCGCTGCTGGGAATTCATTTGCCGATTTCAAACTAATGCGATTGTTCATATATTTCTGTTGCCTCCCTTGTTACAGTCAAATCCAGTTAGAAAACTATATTTAAAGGGCCCAGATTGTGCTATTTCCTGATCTATGTTCTAATGTTTCCTCATCACAAACACAAACACAGCTGGAGTTGTGTTTTGTTTCATTCACACATGTTTAACACACAAACCTGCAGATTTAGGCTGTGCTCTTCACCGTTGTGGTGAAGAGGGAGCTGAGCCAAAAGGCGAAGCTCTCAATTTACCGGTCAGTCTACGTTCCTCCCCTCACCTATGGTCATGAGCTCTGGGTAATGACCGAAAGGACGAGATCGCGGATACAAGCGGCCGAAATGAGTTTCCTCCGTAGAGTGGCTGGGCGCTCCCTTAGAGATAGGGTGAGGAGCTCAGTCACACGGGAGGAGCTCGGAGTAGAGCCGCTGCTTCTCCACGTTGAGAGGAGCAGCTGAGGTGGCTCGGGCATCTGTTCCAGATGCCTCCTGGTCGCCTCCCTCGGGAGGTGTTCCGGGCATGTCCCACCGGGAGGAGGCCCCGGGGAAGATCCAGGACCCACTGGAGGGACTATGTCTCCCAGCTGGCCTGGGAACGCCTTGGGGTCCCCCTGGAGGAGCTGGAGGAAGTGTCCGGGGTGAAGGAAGTCTGGGAGTCCCTGCTTAGACTGTTGCCCCCGCGACCCGGCCCCGGATAAGCGGAAGAAAATGGATGGATGGATGGATTTCAGCCCTGGAATTACCAATCTCTACTGAACTAAAGTTAGTGAAACTAAAAGTTAGTGGTTAACTTGAAAATTACCAGTTCATGACATCACAAGGTGGAACAGAGCATCTTGAGCTTTGAAGATGTAGACAGATTGTGACGGAGCACCCGTAGTTGCCCCGTCATTCCCTGACCAGCGCATCTTTCTCTAGCCCAACAGCCTTAGCCGTGCCTTAGCCCTGGTTTTGCGAAGCCGAGCTCCTGCAGAATGCTTCCCCGCAGGACTGTACGCTTACAAACTGTTTCCCCGCTGCCTGGACTCTGTTCCCCCCCAGTACGTTCGAGGGTGCACACTCGATGCCTACGGGTCCACATGTTCCTTACCTTCCGCTGTCTCCTGCTTTT
Organism: Paratrypauchen microcephalus; assembly: GCA_036785185.1. NCBI lineage: Eukaryota > Metazoa > Chordata > Actinopteri > Gobiiformes > Gobiidae > Paratrypauchen > Paratrypauchen microcephalus. The sequence goes on along the minus strand of JAVJIX010000342.1, from coordinate 310,622 downwards.
GTGAGCGCAGTCCTGCACGTTTACAGGGAACTACTATGTGTGCCCCCGTCTACTGGCCATCCCACATCTGACACCAGACGATGGGAGGTCTCTCTTGGGTTCTCTCCAGGTGGGACTGCCATGGCTTGGAACTTGCTCACGCGCTCACAAAAGCAGGAGTCCAGGCAGCAGGGAAACAGTTTGTAAGCGCACAGGACTGCGGGCCATGTAAGTGGTCCTGTGGGGAAGCATTCTGCAGGAGTTTGGCTCCACAAAACCAGGGGAAGCACTCCACGCGCTCTGCCAGCTCAGGCGCGCTCTCGGGCCAGAGAAAGATCCGCCTGTCGGGGAATGACGGGGCAATTACAGGCACTCTGTCACACAGATATAGAGAAATAAAGAGTTACTTTAACATTTGTGAATGAAACAAAACACAACTCCAGGTATGTTTTTGATGTTTTTGATGAGGTAACAACATTATAGCATGGTTTAACGTCATTTTGGCGTAATATAGGACCTTTAAAATGCTTGTATGGGGAACCATAGCTCCTTTAGCTTCGTCTATCTGGTCCCTGACTGGTTCTGATCCTGGTCCAACTATTAAGTCCCAGGTCCCGGTCTCTGGTCCTCAGTCCTTGATCCTCATCCGGTCTTGATCCTGGTCTAACTCTCTAGTCTCTGATCCTGACCATTGGTCCATCTGATTCTTGGCCCTGGTCCCTGGTTTCTCTCGTCCTGGATGTGGTTTCGCTCTCCAGTCCCTGATCTTGGTTCCTATAGTCCCTAATTCCTGGTCCACTCCTGGTCAAGTCCCTGATCCTGGTTCTTTTTCCTGGTTAGTCCCTGATCCTGGTCTAACTCTTTAGTCCTTGTTCCTGGTTCCTAGTCCCTTATCCCAGTCTAAGAGTGCACTTACACGAGCCCTGTGTGTGCGCTGAAGTTACTCAACAGTGAATAAACTCCAAAACACACAGCAAATTGTCCCTGATTCCAGTTCCCTGATTCCTCGCCCTGGTTAGTCCCTAGTCCCTGATTTTGGTCTCTAGTACCTGGTCCCTGGTCCTGGTCTGATCCTGGTCTAACTGTGCAGCTTGTGTCTCCTCAGGGCTGCCCCGCCCACCCCGGCAGAGCCCAGTCCAGACAGGCCCCACCCCGGAGCCCCTTCTCCGTAAGAGCGCCCCCTCTCTGCTGTGGCCTGCACTGCTCCTTGTAGTTTAGCCCTTCCTCCTTCCCTCCTCCTCCTCCTCCTCTCCTCTGTCCTGTCTGCTGCACTCTCCTCCCACAATACACATCCATATTTATGAGTTAAAAGGACTTTATATTATTGTATATTCATGTTGTATATTGAATATTAATGTCCATTCATATTTTATAATCTAATAATAATAATTATATCATCATTTCAGATGGAGGGCGGGGCCTGTATAACTTTATGGGATATTTGTTTGGAATTTACTCCACAAACTCGTCATAGTAATGTCATGTTTTAAAGTCCTTTCAGCTGACGACAATCACGTCTTTGAAGCTATTGTGAAAAAATAATTGGACTTTTGTTTATTTATATTGACAGAAATTATGTTGAACTTTAGATAGTCCCATTAAAGTGTACAGAATGTAATAATGTGTAGATAAATAATATTGTGAGTCCTTTTAACTCTTTTAAATCCTGTTCGTGATCTCACCGCTCTGCACTCAGCCCTGTGCTCTCCATGTTTGTTTGTTTGTTTGTTTGTTTGTTTTGTTGCACCTCACCCCAGTCTCTGCCTCACCTAAAGTCTCCGTCTAAACCCGAGTCTGGACTCCGAGTCTGGACCTCGAGTCTGGACCTCGAGTCTGGACCCCGAGTCTGGACCCCGAGTCTGGACCCCGAGTCTGGACCCCGAGTCCGGACCCCGAGTCTAGACTTGTGTGGCCTGTGCTGGTGCAGCCCAGTCTGAAAATCACATGTCTTCTTATTAGGGTTGATAATCGATTAAAGGTCCCATGACATGGTACTTGTTGATGCTTTTATATGGCTCCTTAATGGTTCCCTAATACTGTAAATGAATCCTTCTTCAAAATCAACACTCAGTGCATGAGAAACAGAGATAAGATGAGAAAGAGTATTTTTTCTCTCTCTGAACAGGCCATTATGGGCGTTGTTGCTTGAATGCAAATGAGGAGAAAAGAGCTGGCCTATAGTAGAGGGTGGGGGTGTGGCCAAACTCTTCACTCTCAGCTTATCCATTTCCGTGTTTTTGCATGGGGGGAGAGATTTGAAGCGTTCCATTGAAAAATAAACACATTTCCACAGAAAGTAAAATTAAACCACTGCTGTTCAAAGGTCCAGAGGCTCAGATAAAGGACTTCCGAGCCTAGAAACACTCGGACGTGCCTCCAGGCAAATAAAAAAACGCATTTCGCATTGCCTAGCGCATTCGCAGTCCAAACTCTCTGGGCGTGATTTACAGAGACGCTGAGTACAGACAGACGGGGGTGGAACTGCATTTGCATTTCTTTTTTCCATCTGACGTCAATAAGTTTCCTTGTTCAAAATCGCCCGTTTCAGCTCTGATTTTTTGTAACACAGAAAAGGATCGCAAATGCTCAGTTTAGACATTTCACAACTTTTAGCCATGGGGGGGCTAAACAGGGTAGGGGAGCTCACATTAACGTTCCAAAACCTCAGAAAGTGAAAATTTCATGCCATGGGACCTTTAATTTAGAAATGATTCTTTTGATTTTCATATGACTTTTCAGCAAGTGAATGGGCCCAATCATTGTTATGTTTTATAATTATAATTACTTATATTAGCACTTACTAAACTCTTCTTGTGTACAAAGAACATTCGAAGAAAGACGGTCACATGCACACTCAAAATCTATTATTTACATTTCTGGAGTTATAAGATTTTACAAATAAATTCAGCCCATTTCTAAACTGTGTCATAATAATTTAACAATCAAAAGTGATTTTTTTCAGACCGGGCTGCTTCTTCTGTGTGATGATGGTAGTGAGTGAGTGGAGTAAACTAGTGCCCTCTGGTGGTGGTGAGGAGGTCCGATTCGGCCCAAACCACTTTTTTCTCACTAAACTCTCCTCTTTGTTCTTATTTTTATTTTATTTTATTTTATTTGCTTATTATTAGGAGCAGCAGAAGCAAATTGAAGAGCCAGGACGAGAGGTCAAGAAGGTCAGTGTGCACGATCACACAACTTCAAATAATGATTCCATTTATATATTTGTTTGTGGATTAAAACCATGAATAATACATTTAAACAAACTAGAACTTGACAAACGTGATGCGATGTGCAGTAGTTTCATTAGTGGGATGGACACTGATTGAAGGAGGAGTGACTTAAAGGAAAAGTAACGTTTTTTACAATCTGAGCCTTATTTCGGTAATAAAACAAGTAGTTTTACTCACCCATAGCACTTTGGTGTCATATGGAGCACTTCCAGAGATGTTTTAGGTTAGCGTTAGGCTAACGCCGTTAGCCTAGCGCGACTTATAGCCATAGCTCGGGGCATATAATATATTCCCTGAGCATGGAATATGCCCCGTGCGGGCTCCAAATAACACAAACTTTAGCACTTTTCAAATCATAGAAGCTCGATGTCTTTAGTCTACGATTTTGTTTGGTCAAAAGTGGCCTGTAATCCGAGATTTAGCCATAGTTTCGAGTAGATGAGGACGCCAGTGCGCATGTGCGGACTGTGCTCTCAGCTCCCGGGACCCAAACATGAAACGCAAAGCTGTAAACTATGGATAAATCTCGGATTACAGGCCACTTTTGACTCAAATGAAATCGTAGACTAAGACATCGAGCTTCTATGATTTGAAAAGTGCTAAAGTTTGTGTTATTTGGAGCCGGCACGGGGCATATTACATGCTCAGGGAATATATTATATGCCCCGAGCTATGGCTAGAAGTTGCGCTAGGCTAACGCTAATCTAAAACATCTCCGGAAGTGCTCCATATGACACCAAAGTGCTATGGGTGAGTAAAACAACTTGTTTTATTACTGAAATAAGGCTCAAATAGTAAAAAAAAACGTTACTTTTCCTTTAACACGGAGCAAAGGAGGAGGTGAAACTTATAAAACATTTTAATACATTTGGAGAATAAAGCATTTTGAAAACAATAAAAGGTCACATGGTGATCTAAATATGTTAGAGAAGTAAAAAGAAGTAAAATACTCTCTTTAACTATTTAACTGTAATGCAATGATGGCAGTTTTAACACACTTTATTGGCAAGAGTAATGCCAAACTGTGGAACATTATTGGCAAATCATCTTCAAGTTACGAACCCCTACCGGAAAAGTTACACAGTGCCTCATTAATTGACGTCTGTGTTTGCTTATAGTTCAGTGTATGTTTTTTCCTCTTACTTATAATAAGTGTAAACATGTTTTCAGGTCCGTAAGGCTCGTAACCGTCGCCAGGAGTGGAACGTTCTGGCCTACGACAAAGAGTTCAGACCAGACGCTCGCCTCACCCCCTCCCCCTACCACGGGATGTCCTCTGAGGGGTCCCTGAGTCCAGACAACAGGTACACACACCCAGCTGTAGGGGGCGCTCTGCTTTGTCCTTATTCCTGATGTGAAGTCTGACCTTGATGTTAAAAGCAGACGAGTGCTGCCCTCTTCTGGACATCTTTTTATTTGCTTTTTATATTTTTTAATCAACATAAAACACTGTGATAAACGGAATTTGCCAAAATCGACACAGACAGACCAGCAAGGACATAGATAAGATAAGATCAGACTTTATTGATCTCACACAGGAGAAATTCACTTGCCACATGAGCTCCAGGCAGTTTAGTGCAGAACAAAAAAGTGCATAGAGACAAGATAAGCAGGGCTCTCAAGTCTCACGCATTGAGAGTGTGACACACGCAATTTGACGTGTTCACACGCAACACATGGTATTTCTCACGCTGAAATTTAGTTATGTAAGTCAAGCGCAGCGCTTCTGTGCCCAGAAAATCGGTTCAGGCACCACGCGGTTTCAGCGCCATTCGTCCCCCTCCCTCCCACCCCCCGCTCCTCGCAGAAAAAAAATAGTCACTCGCAACCCCTCCCCCCGGAAATTACGCAGTCACACGCACGACCCCGCTCGAAAGTTGAGAGCCCTGAGATAAGTAATAATAAGAAAGTAAGAAAATGCTGAAAAATTGCACATTTGGACTTTTACCAGTTCTGGTTTAGTCCTGGTTTAGTTCTGGTTTAGTCCTGGTTTTAGTCCTGGTTTTAGTCCTGGTTTAGTCCTGGTTTTAGTCCTGGTTTAGTCCTGGTTTTAGTTTTGGTTTTAGTCCTGGTTTTAGTCCTGGTTTAGTCCTGGTTTTAGTCCTGGTTTAGTCCTGGTTTAGTCCTGGTTTTAGTTCTGGTTTAGTCCTGGTCTTAGTCCTGGTTTAGTCCTGGTTTTAGTTTTGGTTTTAGTCCTGGTTTAGTCCTGGTTTTAGTTTTGGTTTTAGTCCTGGTTTTAGTCCTGGTTTAGTCCTGGTTTTAGTCCTGGTTTAGTCCTGGTTTAGTCCTGGTTTTAGTTCTGGTTTAGTCCTGGTTTTAGTCCTGGTTTAGTTCTGGTTTAGTCCTGGTTTAGTCCTGGTTTAGTCCTGGTTTTAGTCCTGGTTTTAGTTCTGGGTTTAGTCCTGGTTTAGTCCTGGTTTTAGTTCTGGTTTAGTCCTGGTTTAGTCCTGGTTTAGTCCTGGTTTTAGTCCTGGTTTTAGTCCTGGTTTAGTCCTGGTTTAGTCCTGGTTTTAGTTCTGGTTTAGTCCTGGTTTAGTCCTGGTTTTAGTTCTGGTTTAGTCCTGGTTTTAGTCCTGGTTTAGTCCTGGTTTTAGTTCTGGTTTAGTCCTGGTTTTAGTCCTGGTTTAGTCCTGGTTTTAGTTCTGGTTTAGTCCTGGGTTTAGTCCTGGTTTTAGTCCTGGTTTTAGTCCTGGTTTAGTCCTGGTTTAGTCCTGGTTTTAGTTCTGGTTTTAGTCCTGGTTTTAGTTCTGGTTTAGTCCTGGTTTAGTCCTGTTTTAGTTCTGGTTTAATCCTGGTTTTAGTCCTGGTTTTAGTCCTGGTTTTAGTTCTGGTTTCGTCCTGATTTAGTCCTGGTCTAGTCCCAGTCTGGTCCCGGTCTGGTCCTGATGTCTTAGTCCCGGTCTTGTCCCGGTCTGGTCCCGGTCTGGTCCCGGTCTGGTCCCGGTCTGGTCCCGGTCTGGTCCTCATGTCTTAGTCCCGGTCTGGTCCCGGTCTGGTCCCGGTCTGGTCCTCATGTCTTAGTCCCAGTCTGGTCCCAGTCTGGTCCCGGTCTGGTCCCGGTCTGGTCCCGGTCTGGTCCTCATGTCTTAGTCCCGGTCTGGTCCCGGTCTGGTCCCGGTCTGGTCCTCATGTCTTAGTCCCGGTCTGGTCCCGGTCTGGTCCTCATGTCTTAGTCCCGGTCTGGTCCTCATGTCTTAGTCCCGGTCTGGTCCCGGTCTTGTCCCGGTCTGGTCCTCATGTCTTAGTCCCGGTCTGGTCCCGGTCTGGTCCCGGTCTGGTCCTCATGTCTTAGTCCCGGTCTGGTCCCGGTCTGGTCCAGGTTTGGTCCCGGTCTGGTCCTCATGTCTTAGTCAGTGGAGTTGTACAGTCTGATGGAGGTGGGGATGAAGGATCTGCAGTAGCGCTCCTTCTTGCACTGGGGGTGCCTCAGTCGGCTGCTGAAGGAGCTGCTCAGCTCCTCTACAGTCCTGTGCAGAGGGTGAGAGGTGTTTGGCCAGTACCCTCCTCTCAGCCACCTCCTCTACAGAGTCCAGAGGACAGCCCAGGACAGAGCTGGCCCTCCTGACCAGCTTATTCAGTCTCTTCCTGTCCCGTTCTGTGCTGCTCGGGGCCCAGCAGACGACAGCGTAGAGGAGAGCAGAGGCCACCACAGAGTCATAAAAAGTCTTGAGCAGAGGCCTGCTCACTCCAAAGGACCTCAGTCTCCTCAGGAGGTGGAGGCGACTTTGGCCCTTCTTGTACAGGGCGTCGGTGTTGTGGGACCAGTCCAGTTTATTGTTGAGGTGAACACCCAGGTACTTGAAACTGTCCACAGTCTCTATGTCCTGCCCCTGGATGTTCACCGGTGAGTGAGGTAGTGGTCTCCTCCTGAAGTCCATCACCAGCTCCTTTGTCTTACTGGTGTTAAGGCACAGGTGGTTGCGCCCACACCAGTCCACAAAGTATCTGATGACCGAGCGGTACTCCAGCTCGTTCCCCTCAGACTCACAGCCCACAAAGGCCGAGTCGTCAGAGAACTTCTGGAGATGGCAGATGTGTTTGTCCACTGAGCACAACTGTTTATATCGGTGGTTCCCAAAGTGTGGATTTGCTCAAAAATGGACCAAAAGGACTAGGAAGTGTATACAGACTTTTAAAAGACATGTACAGTTTAGTGATTAGTTCCACTTTAAATTGAATCTATTCTGCAAAATCGACTTTTCAGACCTTTTAACCATGTTATAGTTTTCTTTATAATTTACCCTCTCAAAGTTGTAATTGGATTTGAACCATCTTTAATCACTGTACTTAAGATAAGATAAGATAAGATAAGCCTTTATTGATCTCACGCAGGAGAAATTTACTCACCACAGTAGCTCCTGGACATTTGGACAAGAGGGAAAAAGTGCATGCAGGCAGGGAGGGGATAAAGTAAGTAATAAATAATACAGATAGTAATACGTAATAATAATAATAATGGAAAATAGTAATAATGATAATAGTAACAACAAGCATCAACATGAAAAAGGAGGATATTGCACGTCTGGCCACAATGGCCGAGTCGTCGGAGAACTTCTGGAGATGGCAGCTGTCCGTGTTGTATGTGAAGTCCGAGGTGTATATGGCGAAGAGGAAGGGTGAGAGGACAGTACCCTGGGGGGCACCCGTGCTGCAGACTACCACCTCTGACTCACAGCCGCGCAGCCGCACGTACTTACCTCATTCTTCAATTTTGGTTTCTTAATCTGTAATACACATAGGATTCGGCAGTGTGATGGCGTTTTCGGCGACGTCAGCTCCACTGGGCACCACAGTTTTCTAACACAGAAGTCATTTTAGACAAATATTATAATTTAAAAGTATAAATGATAACACAATGATCCACGGGTGTCATAGATTATAACGATAAAGCAGACACAAGCAGAGTATGTCTTCTTTAATCAAATATCTTCCTCTCCTCTCTTCAGCCCCAGTCACTCGTCCTCTCAGGCCGCTCACCCGCAGGACCACAGCCGTGACCACCTGGGGGCGCCACAGACCCAGAGCCTGGACCGGGTGCTGCGGCCGACCCAGCCCGCGCCCGGGTCCGCCGCGGCGTCCGGGCGACACGCGGCGTCGCTCGGGAGGACGCCCTCTGCACACGGCACGCAGCCCGATCACATGGTCAACGGGCCTCGCCAGCAGTCTGTCAAAGAGTACAGAGCCCACGGGTGAGAGGCGACATGGAGGAAAGAGTTATTCATGTGACAGGAAAGGTCCTGTATTACACAAAATAGACTGTTGTGAGCTTTAAAGGAAAAGTAACGTTTTTTTTACAATCTGAGCCTTCTTTCGGCAATAAAACAAGTAGTTTTACTCACCCATAGCAGTTTGGTGTCAATTGGAGCAGTTTTGTAGAAGTTATGTTGTAGCCGTTCTGTTCTACTAATGATCCCGTATCCGTTAGCGTGAGTGCTCGGGGCACTGCTTTGCGGTCTCCAAATAACACAAACTTTAGCACTTTTCAAATCACAGAAGATCGCTGTGTCAGCGTAGACTTTTAGTAGATTCCAAAACGGCCTGAAACCCGATATCGCAACAGAAAAGTAAAGTTCAGAGCGGTGTTAGCTTCTTTCGGACTAGCGGTATTTACAAAACAGCTGAGTTCACGCATGCGCACTGTCCTCTCTGATGACGTCATCAAATGAAACTATAGCTGCATATCAGGTTTCAGGCCGTTTTGGAATCCACTAAAAGTCTACGCTGACACAGCGATCTTCTGTAATTTGAAAAGTGCTAAAGTTTGTGTTATTTGGACACCGCAAAGTAATGCCCCGAGCACTCACGCTAACGGATACGGGATCATTAGTAGAACAGAACGGCTACAACATAACTTCTAAGAAACTGCTCCAATTGGCACCAAAGTGCTATGGGTGAGTAAAACTACTTGTTTTATTGCCGAAAGAAGGCTCAGATGGTTAAAAAAAAACGTTACTTTTCCTTTAAGTCATGTTCTAATGTTGTTATCTCCCCAAAAACATATCTGGAGTTGTGTTTTGATTCATTCACATGTTTGAGTAATCCTGCAGTATTAGTCTAGACCAGGGGTCGGCAACCTTTACCACTCAAAGAGCCATTTGGAGCCGTTTCACACAGTGAAGAAAACACTGGGAGCCACAAAACCCTTTTGAAATTTAAAATGAAATAACACTGCAGATAACGGCTTTTTACCTTTGTGCCATAGAATTACATTTTGAAAATGAATGAACTAAAATAAAATACATTTTAATTAAATACAGTGGTCCCTCGCTATATCGTGGTTCACTTTTCGTGGCCTCGCTGTTTTGCGGGATTTTTTTATTCAATTTTTTTTTAATAGTGTATCAACGCTTATTTCTGCGTCCTGATTGGCTGAGGGACTGTAGAGCTTTGCCCATTCGTCAGTCCTTCTCCTCCGTGTCTCCTGTACAGAATGCGTTCAGTTTGTCAGATTTATATAAATGTTGGATCACAGTGTGACTCTGAAGTGCTGTTTGTTTGCAAGTTTTCTCCCCGACAAAACCCGCCACAGCGAAGCGGCGCCAGGGCGAAGAGGCTCGGTCAGAAGAACTGTGAAATACACATGAAATACACTTTGGTTTCCTTCTATAATACTGTGATTTTTTATTGAAAATCTACGAAAGTTTGAGTGTTTAAACAAGAGAGAAATGTGAGAAAACGTTAATTCCAGTCTGAGAAAAGTGTAGAATGTGTGTGGTGAGGCGTTTACAGCCTTCAAACATGGAGAAGAATTGTAAAATATAAAGCTGACGACTTCGCAGATTTCGCTTGTCGTGGGTTATTTTTAGAACATGACCCCCGTGATAAACGAGGGACCGCTGTACTGAGCCGCATCAGAGGGATCAAAGAGGATGTGGCTCCGGAGCCGCAGGTTGCCGACCCCTGGGCTAGTCTCCAAAGCTCAAAATGCTGTTCCACCTCGTGATGTGATGCAGTACTTTTTTCAAGTTAACAGCTACTTTTTACCGCTTGTTCAGTACAGATTGGCAATTCCAGGCTTTAAATCATTCAAATGATTCTAGTGCAGATGTATGTAGAGTAGCACTTCTTGTATTACCACATGACATCACAAGGTGGAACAGAGTGTTTTCAGTTTGAGAAAAAAAAACAGCCTAAATATGCAGATTTAGAACATAGATCTGGGCCCTTTAACTAAAAGGTCAGTTTTTAACCCAGTCTCTGTTCTCTCTCCTTTAGCGGTCAACCGTCCACCATCCCTGAATACTACATCCCCCCCGCCCCTCCCCCTCCTCCCCCCTCCATGCCCTCCGCTCAGGCGCCGTACGAATCCTCCGTAGCTCCGCCCACCGCCGCCTCTGTCCCGCCCACTTCCTCCGCCCTGTCCCGCCCTTACTCCCCCTCGCCTCCCCCTCCTCCCGTGAACTACGTGCCCTCCCCCGCCCACCCGCCCTCCGGCGCTCCCCCCGCAGCTCCGCCCCCTCCTCCGCCGGGCGGCCCCGCGGCGCACCCGTCCCCGCCCCTCGCCCAGCCTGACTCCGCCCCCCAGAGGAAGTCCACCATGTTGGGCATGATCCCGATGAGCGACGCTCGTTCAGACCTCCTCGCCGCCATACGCAGAGGTACATCAATCTCAACCTCTCTCTTTCTTCTTACGTCTTTTACTCTCCTCATCCCCCTTGCTCCCTCTCTCTCTTCATCTCTGACATTTTTATAACTCTCTCCTCACCCTCGTTCTTTCCCCCCCTCTTCCGTTAGCATTAGAACTCTCTCTGACCGTGATGTAATCCGTTATGTGAACTTTAAACTACGTCCAGGTCAGAGTCCGATGTCTTTTCTCTCACTGACTTTTCCGTGTTGCAGGGATCCAGCTGAGGAAGGTGCAGGAGCAGCGCGAGCAGGAGGCCAAACGTGAGCCCGTGGGGAACGACGTAGCCACCATTTTGTCTCGCCGCATCGCCGTCGAGTACAGCGAATCAGACGAGGACTCTGAAATGGACGACAACGAGTGGTCCGACTGAAGAGGGGGCGGGTAGAGGGAGAGAAAAGGGGAAAGAGAGAGATTAGGGGAAAGAGGGGAGAGAAAGAGGAAGGGGGTCAGGGGTGCGCCCACACTCGCTCAAATGGGAGAGTTCAGCGAATCAGACGAGGACTCGGAAATGGACGACAGCGAGTGGTCCGACTGAAGAGAGGGACAGGAAAAGGGGGAATAGATTGGGATGGAGAGAGGGGGAGGTATAAAGAGGTGGAGAGGATAAGAGAGAGGGGGAGGGAGCATAGACTGTATAAAGAAGTGGACTAAGGGAGTTAAATGAAGTTCACCGAAGCTGGCAGTTATTGCGGCTAATTTGGATTGATTCCATATCGGGAATAGGAATTGATTTACGAAATGGCAAAGTAAAAAAATAAAAAAACAGGATCATGTAGAGGGGGTTGATACGAACATTTTAAGACCAAAATGAGGAGTCTGACAGCAGCGGGAACAGAGAGAGGCAACGTTATCGCAATACAAAGTGAGTTGGAGCCAGAGTCGATGGAGCCAGAAGCGCCCCCATGCTCACTTCCTGTTCGGAACCACGAGGCTAGTAGGTTAGCTGTGTCCATTTATATATACAGTCTATGGGAGAGAGAGAAAGAGAGAGTGAAGAAGGGACACATTAGCCCCTTTTACATAGAGAACTTAAAGGTCCCATGGCATGAAATTTTCACTTTCTGAGGTTTTTGAACGTTAATGTGAAGCTCCCCTACCCTGTCTACCCCCCCGGGCTAAAAGTTGCAAAATGTCTAAACTGAGCATTTGCGGTCACCGCTCAAACGGGCGATTCTGAACAAGGAAACTATGTGACGTCACATCGAAAAATGCAGCTCCACCCCCCGTCTGGATGTCTACCCACCGTCTCTGTAAATCACGCCCAGAGTGTTTGGACCGCGAATGAGCTACGCAATGCGAAATGCGTTTTTTTATTTGCCTGGAGGCACGTGCGAGTGTTTCTAGACTCGGAAGTCCTTTACCCGACCCTCTGGACCTCTGAAACAGCAGTGGTTTAATTTTATTTTCTGTGAAAATGTGTTTTTTTTTCATTGAAAAGCCTCTCCTTTCCTCCTCTGCGCTTAAAACACAGAAGTGGAGCCAGCACACAGCGCAGCGCTAAAACAAGGAACCAGCGGCGTATTTGCATCCCCCCACCCGCTCCTCTAACCTATCTCTGTCCTTCTCATTTGCATTGAAGCAACAACGCCCAGAATGAGGTGTTCAGAGAGAGATTTTCTGACTCTGACTCTGTACATGTGTCTTTCTCATGCACTGAGTCTTGATTTTGAAGAAGGATTCATTCACCCGTGTCTGGGTGGGTTTCCTCCGGGCACTCCGGTTTCCCCCACCAACCTAAACATGCGCCATAGGTAAAATCCTCCAGCTTAGGGCCTGACCAAAGCCTAAATAACAAAACAAAATCATGGGGATGGTCCCGGGTCAAATATAGAAACAACTTCTCCTGTGCGAGATCAATAAAGGTCAATCTTCTAATCCTTCACCACTGTAAGGCGCTTTGTGTTACAATTTTGTATGAAAAGCGCCTTATAAATATTGTTTGATTGATTGATTGATTGATTTACAGTATTAGGGAACCATTAAGGCGCCATATAAAAGCATCAACAAGTACCATGTCATGGGACCTTTAAACCAAATAGGACGCATCATCAAAATCAGAATGAGCGATCTGTGTAAAACGAGCTACTGTGACTCTGGCGTTAAAAAAAAAAAAATCAAATCAAAGTAGGGTTTGGTTATTTCTCATCATTTTTATAATAATTCTTCTTAAGAGTAAAGTGGAACCACTCATCTGTGCATAGTGCCATTCACACACGTGAGAGCCACGATTGCCGCTCGCGACTATTTCACAGACGACAGACGCTCTTGTTGCCTACGACGATGCCTATTTTGAACCGAGCCGACACTTTGTACAAATAAAACCGAGCTAAATGCAAACGACGACAACAATTAGCAATATTTGGCGTTTACATGCCACACGGTAAAGCACAATTCTAAAAACCTTAGTGCAATCTTAAAGGCGCATTGTGGAACTTTTCTGGTGGAGGGTCCGTCCAATCTCTCCATGGAGATGTTATTGCTTTGTCTGGAATGTTTCACAGTGTGGTATTAAACCTTTCTATCTCCATGGAGACCAAACCAGACCAAGTTCCAGGTCAGAATGTTGGTTTTTCAAGGTATTTTTAAGCTAAAAAAAAACACCTGTAATTGAATAAATGTAAAGTAGAGCTGTTTAATGTCATACTGTGGAACATTCCAGGCAGAGCGATGACAAGCAGATGACGGACCCCTAAACAAAAAGTTACATAGTACAGCTTTAACTTTACTCTTCTGCCAAATAAGGGCTGCGTTAAGCCAGTCGAAGAATCAGGGAGAAATGAGCTGTTTAATATGATGAGTCCAGGAGCAAAGGGAGATGATGTGTTATGAGGAAAATATGTTCATAAAATATTCAAATTATTCATCTAAAATGTGCTTATGCATTTCAGAATACCTTAAAGAACACATATGATGCAAAACTGGCTTTTCTTGTAGCTTTTAGCCATGTTCTAAAGCTGTCCCCTCGTCAAAAACATACCTGGAGTTGTATTTTGTTCCATCCAGACTTACTTCATGTATCCGTTATTCTAAACTTATCTTCTCTGAGCCTCAAAAATACTCTACAGTGGTACCTCACCTTACGAAAGACCCAACATACGAAAAATCCAAGTTACGAAACGCCTTCACGTTAAATTTTGGTCTCTAGATACAAAAGAAAATTCAAGTTACGAAACGCGAAATCTCAAAAATTCAAATAATGCGCGCTCAGCCACACACATTATACGCTTTTCTCAGACTGGATTTAAACTTTTCTCACATTTGTCTCTCGTTTAAACACTCAAACTTTCATAGATTTTCAACAAAGTTATTAATAGTGAAGTGTGAGGGGAAGGGGGAGGGGGGAGAAAACTGCGCTCTGACACGTGTGATAGCGCAGCATGACCCGGCGCGGAGCTGCCAGCAGGTCTAGACCTGGACTAAACCAGGACTGGACCAGGACTAAACCAGGTCTAGACCTGGACTAAACCAGGACTAAACCAGGTCTAAACCTGGACTAAACCAGGACTAGACCAGGTGGATTAAAGCGTCGCGTGCGGGTCTATTTCCTGGTTTCGTTTTGAGTCACGGCTGAGGCGAGCAGCGAGGGGGACCGCACGCAGTCTGAGCGCATGAACGAACGCATGCAAGAGCCACGGTGGTCTAGACCTGGTCTAGACCTGGTCTAGAGGAGGTCTAGAGGAGGCACGGTTTGAGCACGGGTCTCGTTCATGCGCTCAGACTGCGTGCGGTCCTCCTCGCTGCTCGCCTCAGCCGTGACTCAAAACGAAACCAGGAAATAGACCCGCGCGCGGCGCTTTAATCCACCTGGTCTAGTCCTGGTTTAGTCCAGGTTTAGTCCTTGGTCTAGACCTGGTTTAGTCCACGTTTAGTCCTGGGTCTACAGTCTCTTAGCCAATCAGGACGCCGAACACAGTGTTACACTATTAAAAAAAAGTTACACTATTAAAAAAAAACTTGGAATGGGGCCTTGGAATGAATCAGGCTTTTTCCATTGAAATAGCTACTCAACTTACGAAAAATTCACGTTACGAAACCACTTCTGGAACGAATTAATTTCGTAAGGTGAGGTACCACTGTATTTGTATTTTGCCTGTTTAGTTGCGTCATAGATAAAATTCCAGACTTCTGTGCGGTTTTTAAGTACATAAACATCACTGGACTCATTCTACGGTCAGCAAACACATGGCTCTAGTTTTTATTATTGACTGATTTATTTATTTTATTGTAATTTGCTCTCATACAACAATAAAAAGGCACTCTAAATAAAAAAAATAAAAAAATAGGTGCTGAAAAAGATGCAAAAAAAAAATCTAATTCTGCTTGGTATTCACCGGGGATAAGGACTGTTCACTTTCTGTTCATTCCCGTTGCTGTGAAGTTTCTAAACATATATTTTCCATAAACAGACGTGATTTTAAGTTATAAAATGTGAAATAATGATCCCAAGGAGACCAAAATTGTGTTTAAAAGTAAATTAAACCACAAGATTGCACCATTTGTGTTCTTTAGGAGCTCATCACCGTGTTTGTGTTCAGATCTTCGAACTCTGCGTCTTTGAGGTGGCGACTTTAGCCAAAACTGAAGACAACTAGCATGCTAACTGTGTATAACCTATTGTAGCATGCTGTCTGCACTTGTATAATCATAGTTGTCTAAACTATATTATATACGATAATATAAAAGAGCGCCCTAAAATACATTTGATCGGATGTATTTTAAAGTACTGCATACACCCAGATAATAACGAGTAATTTGTTTTATTTTTAAATACTTCACTGGTTGAATTTGAGTGCGAAAAGTGTAGTAAAATTCAGGCATTAATGTTAATTTTTTTAATTAATGTGCATTTGATACACACGGTAACTCAATGCACCTTACAAATGCAAAAATATTACAAGATATCACAACATGCTCAAAGAAATCATATGAATTCAGTTATTTTACATTTAATTAATGAATATTTCCGTGCCGTTTTTAGCTGCGAATAATTTTCAGCTGTACTCTGTGGGCAGGATGTAGAGATGCCAGCCACAGACGTACAGAAATCACAATAGTTTATGAAAATTATTAGTAAAACACTGATACTGCGGTCACTTCACGGTGGGGGCGTCGTACATGTACCTTCAGCAGTTACTATGGCGACACAAATAAAGCAAAGACAGACAGAAAAGCTTTACGCTTGTGACTGTTCTGTCATTTGAGAGAGACGTGTTTAACAGCGCGACGTCTGTCCTGTTCTTAGTTGTTATTTCCAGACAGAGCAGTGCGTTCAGTTAGCTTCACACCCACAGGGAATGTTGACGACGGCGGCAAAGTGTCAGTTACCGTTTAAAGCCGCTCACGCACACCACATTCATTTTAAAGCGTTATAAAAGAGATGGTGTTTGGGTGCTCCTGTCGTTCTCGTGCATGTTAGAAAATAAACTCCAGACTTTTCAGGTTTTGTCTAAAGTCCTCACTCCTCCTCCTCTCCTGGACGTCCGTAAATATTTCAACTTTAACGCTTTGTAACATAGATATATATATAAATATAAATACGCATAACATCATCATCAGCTCAAACTGTGACTCCGCCGTCCAGCTCCGCCCCGCGTGGAAGTCAAACGCCACCAGCTTTTCTCATCGCACAAACCATATCGTCCGAAACAGAATGTGAAATTTTGAACGTTCATTTGAAGATTTTAGAATTTCGTTCACAAAAAGCAGCAGAGGTGGGTAGAGTAGCCAAAAACTGTCGTCAAGTAAACGTACTGTTACTTCAAAATAATATTAGTCAGTTGGAAGTAGTAGTAGCAGTAGTGGTCCGAGAAGAGTAAAAAAGTATTTGGGAAAACTGCTACTTAAAGGTGCATATTTTGGTGAACATTTTTTGTGGAGGGTCCGCCACCTGCTTGTCTCAATGGAAATGTTTTTGCTTTGTCTAGAATGTTCCACAGTATAGATTAAACCCATGTATCACGTTACATTACAGCTCAGATCTGTGGAGAGGCGCCCCGATTCACAGAAGAAACACCTGTAATGAATAAATGCCAGATGGAAATGTTTAATGTCATACTGTGGAACATTCCATAAGTTAGAGTAACTTAAAGGTGCACTATGTAACTGGATTGGAGGTCCGTCACCTGCTTGTTTCCATGGATACGTCATTGCTTTACCTGGCACGTTCCACAGTAGGACATTAAACAGCTCTACTTTACATTTATTCAATTCCAGGTGGTTTTATAGCTCAAAAATACTTGACATTCGGACTGTGAGCGGGGTCACCTCTCCACAGATCTGACCTGTAACTTGGTCTGGTTTGGTCTCCGTGGAGATAGGTTAATATCACACTGTGAAACATTCCAGACAAAACAAGAGAAAAGCGTTGATGGACCCTCCGCCTGACGAGTTACACAATGCACCTTAAAGGAGAATTCACGTTTTTTACAATCTGAGCCTTATTTCGGTAATAAAACAAGTTGTTTTACTCACCCATAGCACTTTGGTGTCATATGGAGCATTTCCGGAGATGTTTTAGATTTGCGATCTCCATAACGTGAGTTCTCGGGGCACATGTTTGCGGTCTCCAAATAACACAAACTTTAGCACTTTTCAAATCATAGAAGCTCAATGTCTTAGTCTACGATTTAGTTTGAGTCAAAAGTGCCTCTAATCCGAGATTTATCCATAGTTTCGAGTAGATGAGGAGTCAAAGCTGATTTCGCTCTCAGCTCTCGGGACCCAAACATGAAAGGCAAAGCTGTAAGACGTTTGGACCATCGTGTTTGCAGTACCCACTTCAGTCAGGACCATTTTTTACCAGCAAAGGAAAAGAAAGAAGGCCAGCGGATTCAGCGCACGATTCAGAGAAGTAATGTGAAACCGATGGCTGTTCTCTGCTGCTCCTAAAACTGTCTCTGCTTCATTCTTTCCGTATCCATTCTGTCTCCTCATCCGTATACCGTATTTTTCGGACTATAAGTTGCTCCGGAGTATAAGTCGCACCAGCCAAAAAATGCATAATTAAGAAGAAAAAACATATATAAGTCGCACTGGAGTATAAGTCGCATTTTGGGGGAAATTTATTTGATAAAATCGAACACCAAAAACATACATGTCATCTTTATTTATTTATTTTAAAATTAAAATAAAATAGAGAACAACAGGCTGAATAAGTGTATGGAATACTAACGTTACATGACAGACATGCCTGGTAATGTCAGTAACGACGTAACATATTAAGAGTTATTCAGATAACTTTAGCATAAAGAACATGCTAACAAGTTTACCAAACTATCAGAATATGACTTTCTTTTCAGTGCCATTTTTGTTTAGCCCTTCTCAGTTGTATTTAGAACGGCAGTGTTGAAATTATCAACACAGGCCTATGGCGCCCTCTTGCGGTTTAGTGTGAAAATGACATGTGAAATGATATAATAATATCATTTCGCATGTAATTTTTCACACATAAGTCGCTCCAGAGTATAAGTCGCACCCATGGCCAAACTATGAAAAAAAGTCAGAAAAATACGGTACTCCTTTTCAGTCCTCAGTCCTCCATAAGTCCTCTTCAGCCTCAAAGTCCCAATCTTCTGCCATGTGTCACTCGTAAGAGAAAAGTTGCGTCAGCTGTGACTCCGCACATGTGCACTGTCCTCCCCATCTACTCGAAACTATGGCTAAATCTCGGATTAGAGGCACTTTTGACTCAAACTAAAGTGTAGACTGACATTGAGCTTCTATGATTTGAAAAGTGCTAAAGTTTGTGTTATTTGGAGACCGCAAACATGTGCCCCGAGAACTCAAATTACGGATATCGCAAATCTAAAACATCTCCGGAAGTGCTCCAAATGACACCAAAGTGCTATGGGTGAGTAAAACAACTTGTTTTATTACCGAAATAAGGCTCAGATTGTATAAAAAAAACGTTAATTCTCCTTTAAAGTGAGAGTACTGTTATTTCAATAAAAATATTAGTCAAGTAGGAGTGAAAGTATGCTGCTAGAAAAGTAAAAATGTTTCTCAAGTGAAAGTACTACTCACCTCTGTGTGACTGTGCTGTGCGCTCTCTTTAGAACAACGTCACCGCATTTAACTATTCGTATTTTGAAAAAGCAACTACAAAATAAGAAAATATGGGTTTTCTGAATGCGACTTGTGGTCTATAAATATAACATGAATATAAGCTACAGTATTCTCCCGTATATCTGGACTTGATCATCTGAGTAAACTGTGTAGTGTTTTTAACGTGTGCTTTTATTTTGAAATGTTCTGCAGTGACTTTTTGGTTTTACTTTTCAATTTTTCTACAGTAAATAGAATAGAACAGATGCGTCAGACTTACACTTTCATACAAGCCAGTTCAAAAGTGCCGGATTTTAGCAGACAAACAGTTTCCGCAGCTTCTTAACGGTCACTTTCTGCTGTTTTGAGTTGAAATCATGTCCCGCTTGATGTGTAGTGCGCTCATTTTTCAGACCAAAATAATAAGTAATTATAAAATTATACAAAATGTGTAATAATAAAGTGTATTTATTGAATTTATTTATCACCAGACTTTAAAGTGCGTATGACAGGTTAGAATACTTATTTCACTAAAACGAGGTTAACATTATATTTAAGATGACACTAGTCTTATGTTTATGGATCCAGTCCAGGTCTTGGTCTAATCAAGGTTTAGTCTTGGTCTAGTCCAGGTCTAGTCCGGGCTTAGCTCAGGTTAAGTTTTGGTCTAGTCTTGGTTTTGTCCAGGTTTACCCCTGGTTTAATTTTGGTCTAGTCCTGATTTAGTCTAGATTTAGTCTTGGTCTAGTCCAGGTTTTGTTCTAGTCCAGGTTTAGTTCTGATTTAGTCAAGATTTAGTCTCGGTCTAGTCCAGGTTTCTATTCTAGTCTAGGTTTAGTCACAGTTCAATCATGGTTAAATCTTGGTCTAGTCCAGGTTACGTCTGTTTTATTCAAGGTTTACTCAAGGTTTAGTCCTGGTTTAGTCTTGTTTAAACCAGGTTTGGTCTTAGTATAGTTCAGGTCTAGTCTGGGTCTAGTCCAGGTTTAGTCCTGGTTTTGTCCCAAATTAGTCGTGGTTTAATCCAGGTTTAATCCAGGTTTAATTCTATGCTAGTCCAGGTTTAACCCTGGTTTAGACCCAGTTTAATCTTGGTTTAATTCTCGTTTACTCTTGGACTCATCCAGGTTCAGCTCAGTCTGTTCTATTCAAGGTTTAGTCCTGGTTTGGTCTGGGTCTAGTCCAGGTTTAGTTCTGGTTTGGTCCTGGTTTGGTCTGGGTCTAGTCCAGGTTTAGTTCTGGTTTGGTCCTGGTTTGGTCTGGGTCTAGTCCAGGTTTAGTTCTGGTTTAGTCCTGGTTTGGTCTGGGTCTAGTCCAGGTTTAGTTCTGGTTTAGTCCTGGTTTGGTCTTGGTCTAGTCCAGGTTTAGTCCTGGTTTGGTCTTGGTCTAGTCCAGGTTTAGTCCTGGTTTGGTCTTGGTCTAGTCCAGGTTTAGTCCTGGTTTGGTCTTGGTCTAGTCCAGGTTTAGTCCTGGTTTGGTCTTGGTCTAGTCCTGGTTTGGTCTGGGTCTAGTCCAGGTTTAGTCCTGGTTTGGTCTTGGTCTAGTCCAGGTTTAGTCCTGGTTTGGTCTGGGTCTAGTCCAGGTTTAGTCCTGGTTTGGTCTGGGTCTAGTCCAGGTTTAGTCCTGGTTTGGTCTTGGTCTAGTCCAGGTTTAGTCCTGGTTTGGTCTGGGTCTAGTCCAGGTTTAGTCCTGGTTTGGTCTTGGTCTAGTCCAGGTTTAGTCCTGGTTTGGTCTGGGTCTAGTCCAGGTTTAGTTCTGGTTTAGTTCTGGTTTGGTCTGGGTCTAGTCCAGGTTTAGTTCTGGTTTGGTCTTGGTCTAGTCCAGGTTTAGTCCTGGTTTGGTCTTGGTCTAGTCCAGGTTTAGTTCTGGTTTAGTTCTGGTTTGGTCTGGGTCTAGTCCAGGTTTAGTCCAGGTTTAGTCCTGGTTTGGTCTTGGTCTAGTCCAGGTTTAGTCCTGGTTTGGTCTGGGTCTAGTCCAGGTTTAGTTCTGGTTTAGTTCTGGTTTGGTCTGGGTCTAGTCCAGGTTTAGTTCTGGTTTAGTTCTGGTTTGGTCTGGGTCTAGTCCAGGTTTAGTTCTGGTTTAGTTCTGGTTTGGTCTGGGTCTAGTCCAGGTTTAGTCCAGGTTTAGTCCTGGTTTGGTCTGGGTCTAGTCCAGGTTTAGTCCAGGTTTAGTCCTGGTTTGGTCTGGGTCTAGTCCAGGTTTAGTTCTGGTTTGGTCTGGGTCTAGTCCAGGTTTAGTTCTGGTTTGGTCCTGGTTTGGTCTTGGTCTAGTCCAGGTTTAGTCCAGGTTTAGTCCTGGTTTGGTCTGGGTCTAGTCCAGGTTTAGTTCTGGTTTAGTCCTGGTTTGGTCTGGGTCTAGTCCAGGTTTAGTTCTGGTTTGGTCTGGGTCTAGTCCAGGTTTAGTTCTGGTTTGGTCTGGGTCTAGTCCAGGTTTAGTCCTGGTTTGGTCTGGGTCTAGTCCAGGTTTAGTCTTGGTTTGGTCTTGGTCTAGTCCAGGTTTAGTCCTGGTTTGGTCTGGGTCTAGTCCAGGTTTAGTTCTGGTTTAGTCCTGGTTTGGTCTGGGTCTAGTCCAGGTTTAGTCCAGGTTTAGTCCTGGTTTGGTCTGGGTCTAGTCCAGGTTTAGTTCTGGTTTGGTCTGGGTCTAGTCCAGGTTTAGTTCTGGTTTGGTCCTGGTTTGGTCTTGGTCTAGTCCAGGTTTAGTCCAGGTTTAGTCCTGGTTTGGTCTTGGTCTAGTCCAGGTTTAGTCCAGGTTTAGTCCTGGTTTGGTCTGGGTCTAGTCCAGGTTTAGTTCTGGTTTAGTCCTGGTTTGGTCTGGGTCTAGTCCAGGTTTAGTTCTGGTTTGGTCTGGGTCTAGTCCAGGTTTAGTTCTGGTTTGGTCTGGGTCTAGTCCAGGTTTAGTCCTGGTTTGGTCTGGGTCTAGTCCAGGTTTAGTCTTGGTTTGGTCTTGGTCTAGTCCAGGTTTAGTCCTGGTTTGGTCTGGGTCTAGTCCAGGTTTAGTTCTGGTTTAGTCCTGGTTTGGTCTGGGTCTAGTCCAGGTTTAGTCCTGGTTTGGTCTGGGTCTAGTCCAGGTTTAGTTCTGGTTTAGTCCTGGTTTGGTCTTGGTCTAGTCCAGGTTTAGTCCTGGTTTGGTCTTGGTCTAGTCCAGGTTTAGTCCAGGTTTAGTCCTGGTTTGGTCTGGGTCTAGTCCAGGTTTAGTCCAGGTTTAGTCCTGGTTTGGTCTGGGTCTAGTCCAGGTTTAGTTCTGGTTTGGTCCTGGTTTGGTCTGGGTCTAGTCCAGGTTTAGTTCTGGTTTGGTCCTGGTTTGGTCTGGGTCTAGTCCAGGTTTAGTTCTGGTTTAGTCCTGGTTTGGTCTGGGTCTAGTCCAGGTTTAGTTCTGGTTTGGTCCTGGTTTGGTCTTGGTCTAGTCCAGGTTTAGTCCAGGTTTAGTTCTGGTTTGGTCTGGGTCTAGTCCAGGTTTAGTTCTGGTTTGGTCTGGGTCTAGTCCAGGTTTAGTTCTGGTTTGGTCCTGGTTTGGTCTTGGTCTAGTCCAGGTTTAGTCCAGGTTTAGTCCTGGTTTGGTCTGGGTCTAGTCCAGGTTTAGTCCAGGTTTAGTCCTGGTTTGGTCTGGGTCTAGTCCAGGTTTAGTTCTGGTTTAGTCCTGGTTTGGTCTGGGTCTAGTCCAGGTTTAGTTCTGGTTTGGTCTGGGTCTAGTCCAGGTTTAGTTCTGGTTTGGTCTGGGTCTAGTCCAGGTTTAGTCCTGGTTTGGTCTGGGTCTAGTCCAGGTTTAGTCTTGGTTTGGTCTTGGTCTAGTCCAGGTTTAGTCCTGGTTTGGTCTGGGTCTAGTCCAGGTTTAGTTCTGGTTTAGTCCTGGTTTGGTCTGGGTCTAGTCCAGGTTTAGTCCAGGTTTAGTCCTGGTTTGGTCTGGGTCTAGTCCAGGTTTAGTTCTGGTTTGGTCTGGGTCTAGTCCAGGTTTAGTTCTGGTTTGGTCCTGGTTTGGTCTTGGTCTAGTCCAGGTTTAGTCCTGGTTTGGTCTGGGTCTAGTCCAGGTTTAGTCCAGGTTTAGTCCTGGTTTGGTCTGGGTCTAGTCCAGGTTTAGTCCAGGTTTAGTCCTGGTTTGGTCTGGGTCTAGTCCAGGTTTAGTTCTGGTTTGGTCCTGGTTTGGTCTGGGTCTAGTCCAGGTTTAGTTCTGGTTTAGTCCTGGTTTGGTCTGGGTCTAGTCCAGGTTTAGTTCTGGTTTGGTCCTGGTTTGGTCTTGGTCTAGTCCAGGTTTAGTCCAGGTTTAGTTCTGGTTTGGTCTGGGTCTAGTCCAGGTTTAGTTCTGGTTTGGTCTGGGTCTAGTCCAGGTTTAGTTCTGGTTTGGTCCTGGTTTGGTCTTGGTCTAGTCCAGGTTTAGTCCAGGTTTAGTCCTGGTTTGGTCTGGGTCTAGTCCAGGTTTAGTTCTGGTTTGGTCCTGGTTTGGTCTTGGTCTAGTCCAGGTTTAGTCCAGGTTTAGTTCTGGTTTGGTCTGGGTCTAGTCCAGGTTTAGTTCTGGTTTGGTCTGGGTCTAGTCCAGGTTTAGTTCTGGTTTGGTCCTGGTTTGGTCTTGGTCTAGTCCAGGTTTAGTCCAGGTTTAGTCCTGGTTTGGTCTGGGTCTAGTCCAGGTTTAGTTCTGGTTTGGTCCTGGTTTGGTCTGGGTCTAGTCCAGGTTTAGTCCAGGTTTAGTTCTGG
Organism: Paratrypauchen microcephalus; assembly: GCA_036785185.1. Lineage (NCBI taxonomy): Eukaryota > Metazoa > Chordata > Actinopteri > Gobiiformes > Gobiidae > Paratrypauchen > Paratrypauchen microcephalus. The sequence goes on along the minus strand of JAVJIX010000342.1, from coordinate 287,058 downwards.
TTTGGTCTGGGTCTAGTCCAGGTTTAGTCCAGGTTTAGTTCTGGTTTGGTCCTGGTTTGGTCTGGGTCTAGTCCAGGTTTAGTCCAGGTTTAGTCCTGGTTTGGTCTGGGTCTAGTCCAGGTTTAGTTCTGGTTTGGTCTGGGTCTAGTCCAGGTTTAGTTCTGGTTTAGTCCTGGTTTGGTCTGGGTCTAGTCCAGGTTTAGTTCTGGTTTGGTCTTGGTTTAGTTCTGGTTTAGTTCTGGTTTGGTCTGGGTCTAGTCCAGGTTTAGTTCTGGTACATTTTGGCAAAGTTTATAATTTTACTTCCTTGTTGGACTTGAGCAGCAGATGGAACAGTTACCTAGCAACCATAATGTAAACAAGGCCCAAAACCTGTCCACATTATGCAGATGTTATAATTTGACTAAAAAATAAAATAAAATAAAATAATGACAACACTTTTATTTTGTAAAGTGAAGGTTTAAACTGCCCAAATGATTAAGTCATAATTAGAAAAATATAAAAACCTGTCAAATGCACTTTAAACTTTGAACTCGTTGCAATGATGATCAAAACGTTTGCACTTAAATGGGTTTTCAGTTGACCTGTTATGTAATATAAAGTAATGTTAAAGCTGCACTGTGTCACTTTTCTCGTGGAGGGTTTGTCTGTTTATATTGCCAGAAAATGCCATGAAATATACTGTGTGTATTCTGACTGTGAGAGATCCCCTCCCCACAGATCTGACCTGGAACTTTCTAATCATTCCAGGCAAAACAGTGATGTCTCCATGGCAGAAAAGTGACACAGTGGAGCTTTAAAAAGATGAAGTGTGGCTATAGTTTACAAATATGACACATGCAATAGTTTACATAGACATAAAAAGTGTAAGTAGGAGGTTTACAAGTTATTTAAACTAGAGTTTGTGTCCAGATTTAATGAAGGCTGTGTTCTCACTTTAGTCCTGCTTTAGTCCTGGTTTAGTCCTGGTTTAGTCCTGGTTTAGTTCTGGTTTAGTCCTGGTTAAGTTCTGGTTTAGTCCTGGTTTAGTTCCGGTCTAGTTCAGGTTTAGTTCTGGTCCAGGTTTAGTTCTGCTTTAGTCCTGATTTAGTCAAGGTTTAGTAATGTTGTAGCCCTGGTGTAGTCCAGGTTTAGTCCTGGTTTAGTTCTGGTATAGTCCCAGTTTAGTTCTGGTTTAGTCTTGGTCTAGTGTAGGTCTAGTCTTGGTTTAGTCTTGGTCTAGTCCTGGCTTAGTTCTTGTCTAGTTCTGGTTTAGTTCTGGTCCAGGTTTAGTTCTGCTTTAGTCCTAATTTTTTCAAAGTTTAGTAATGGTGTAGCCCTGGTGTAGTCTAGGTATAGTCATGGTTTAGTCTTGGTCTAGTTCTGGTATAGTCCCAGTTTAGTTCTGGTTTAGTCTTGGTCTTGTCCAGGTTTAGTTCTGCTTTAGTCCTTTTTTTTTTTTTTTTTTTTCAAAAGTTTAGTAATGGTGTAGTCCTTGTGTAGTCCAGGTTTAGTCTTGGTCTAGTTCTGGTATAATCCCAGTTTAGTTCTGGTTTAGTCTTGGTTTAGTCTTGGTCTAGTCCTGGTTTAGTTCCAGTCTAGTTCTGGTTTAGTTCTGGTCCAGGTTTAGTTCTGCTTTTGTCTTAATTTAGTCAAGGTTTAGTCTTGGTCTAGTCCAGGTTTAGTTCTGCTTTAGTCCTATTTTTTTCAAAAGTTTAGTAATGGTGTAGCCCTTGTGAAGTCCAGGTTTAGTCATGGTTTAGTCTTGGTCTAGTCCTGGTTTAGTTCCAGTCTAGTTCTGGTATAGTTCTGGTCCAGGTTTAATTCTGCTTTAGTCCTAATTTTTTCAAAAGTTTAGTAATGGTGTAGCCCTTGTGTAGTCCAGGTTTAGTCTTGGTCTAGTTCTGGTATAATCCCAGTTTAGTCCTGACCTCGTCCAGGTTTATTCCTGGTTTAGTTCTGGTCTAGTTCTGGTATAGTCCCAGTTTAGTTCTGGTTTAGTCTTGGTCTAGTGTAGGTCTAGTCTTGGTTTAGTCTTGGTCTAGTCCTGGCTTAGTTCTTGTCTAGTTCTGGTATAGTTCTGGTCCAGGTTTAATTCTGCTTTAGTCCTAATTTTTTCAAAAGTTTAGTAATGGCGTAGCCCTTGTGTAGTCCAGGTTTAGTCTTGGTCTAGTTCTGGGATAGTCCCAGTTTAGTCCTGACCTCGTCCAGGTTTAGTTCTGGTTTAGTCTTGGTCTAGTCCTGGTTTAGTTCTGGTTTAGTCTTGGTCTAGTCCAGGTTTAGTTCTGGTTTAGTCTTGGTCTAGTCCTGGTTTAGTTGTGATGTTTGTGTGTGAAGTGTGAACACAGCCTGAAAACTCAGAGTCTGATTGTGTTTTAAATGATGATGTCATCAGAAAAACTACCAGTTTTAATGACAAAAACTTTCCATCACTAATTTGAAATAGACAATAGTGAGTTTAGTGTAGTCACATTTACAAAGAGGAAACACTCGCTTAGACTTGAAGCAAAAAGCACAATTTCATATTTTAAAGTCTTGTGAAATGTGTTGTTGTTTTTTTTGAAAAGGCAAATTCACTTTTTGTCCTAGAATTTAGTTTCAAATGGTTTTACCGGTAAATAAAACATTTCTAATTTTACCTTTTCAAAATTCAAACGTGTAGACCCAAAGTGAACCCTTCGCGCTCCTTGTGTTTTTAAGCACTGGCTTTTATGAAAACGCCCTCGTGTTTGAAATGTGAATATGATAAAAATGATGTACAGATTTTGGTACGGAAGCCCGGAGAGTCCAAACATAATGAAAATAACTGTACCGCGCACTAAAGTGTACGAAAGTCTGCATGAAAATACAATAAATGTCGACAAGAGCGTGGAGTTTCTGTGTGTTTATTTAAACGACCGGACTGACTGCAAAGTGTCATTCTTTCTCCTCTCTTTTCTTTCTCTTACTTCCTCCACCCATCCGTCATCTCCCTCTCTCCTCATTTTCTTTTTTCCTCTTTCTCTCCTGCCTTTCTCTAACTCTCTCAATCATCTCTCGCTTCTGTTCTCTCTCCTTCTCTCTCTCCTCAAATCCTGTCTATATCTCTCGCTCTCTTTCGTTTTCCTCCCTCTTTACTTTTCTCTCTTCTTCTTTTCTTTCTCTCTCCTGTGTCTTCCTACCCCCTGATCCCTCTCTCCTTCTCCTCCAAGTCCTCCTAACCCCTTCTCCATCCTCTTCTCTTTCTCTCTCTCACACACTCACTTCCCTACAGCCTCTACTCCTCCTCTACTTATCCCACCCTCTTTCCTCTCCTCTAACCCTCTCTATATCTCTCACTCTCTTTTTCCTCCCTCCTCCTCCCACCCCACCTCTCTTTTTTACTTTTTCTCTCTTCTTCTTTTCTCTTTCTCTCTCCTGTGTCTTCCTACCCCCCTCATCCCTCTCTCCTTCTCCTCCAAGTCCTCCTAACCCCTCCTCCCTCCTCTTCTCTTTCTGTTTCTCTCACTCTCTCACTCACTTTCCTACCATCTCTACTCCTCCTCTACTTATCCCACCCTCTCTCCTCTCCTCCAACCTTCTCTATATCTCTCACTCTTTTTCCTCCTCCTCCCACCCCACCTCTCTTTGTTTACTTTTCTCTCTTCTTCTTTTCTCTTTCTCTCTCCTGTGTCTTCCTACCCCCTCATCCCTCTCTCCTTCTCCTCCAAGTCCTCCTAACCCCTTCTCATCCTCTTCTCTCTTTCTTTCTCTCACTCTCTCTCTCTCACTTCCCTACCGCTTCTACTCCTCCTCTACTTATCCCACCCTCTTTCCTCTCCTCTAACCCTCTCTATATCTCTCACTCTTTTTCCTCCCTCCTCCTCCCACCCCACCTCTCTTTGTTTACTTTTCTCTCTTCTTTTCTCTTTCTCTCTCCTGTGTCTTCCTACCCCCTCATCCCTCTCTCCTTCTCCTGCATGTCCTCCTAACCCCTCCTCCCTCCTCTTCTCTTTCTGTCTCTCTCTCTCACTCACTTCCCTACCGTCTCTACTCCTCCTCTACTTATCCCACCCTCTCTCCTCTCCTCCAACCCTCTCTATATCTCTCATTCTTTTGTTTTCCTCCCTCTCCTTGTTTACTTTTCTCTCCCTCCTCCCCCTTCCCTCCTCTTCTTCTTTTCTCTTTCTCTCTCCTATGTCTTCCTACCCCCTCATCCCTCTCTCCTTCTCCTGCATGTCCTCCTAACCCCTCCTCTTCTCTTTCTCACTCACTTCCCTACGGCCTCTACTGCTCCTCTACTTATCCCACCCTCTCTCCTCTCCTCTAACCCTCTCTATCTCTCACTCTCTTTCTTTTTCCTCCCTCTCTCCTCTTCTCCACCCCCTCATCCCTCTCTCCTTCTCCTGCATGTCCTCCTAACCCCTCCTCTTCTCTTTCTGTCTCTCTCACTCACTTCCCTACCGTCTCTACTCCTCCTCTACTTATCCCACCCTCTCTCCTCTCCTCCAACCCTCTCTATATCTCTCATTCTTTCATTTTCCTCCCTCTCCTTGTTTACTTTTCTCTCCCTCCTCCCCCTTCCCTCCTCTTCTTCTTTTCTCTTTCTCTCTCCTGTGTCTTCCTACCCCCTCATCCCTCTCTCCTTCTCCTCCAAGTCCTCCTAACCCCTCCTCCCTCCTCTTCACTTTCTTTCTCTCACTCTCTCTCTCTCACTCACTTCCCTACCGCCTCTACTGCTCCTCTACTTATCCCACCCTCTCTCCTCTAACCCTCTCTATATCTCACTCTCTTTCTTTTTCCTCCCTCTCTCCTCTTCTCCACCCCCTCATCTCTCTCTCCTTCTTCCCCAAGTCCTCCTAACCCCTCCTCTTCTCTTCCGGTCTCTCACTTCCCTACAGCCTCTACTCCTCTGCTTTTCCCACCCTCTCTCCTCTCGTCCTCCTCTCTCCCTCGTTCACGCTGGGGGACAGGCTGCTTCTGGACAGATGGAGACACAGTGAGGACAGTGGAAAACTAATCTGGCTCCAACATGATCCTCAGACTCATAAAAACCCACAGGAGCCGATCATGTAAAGTGAAAGTGCACATGAAAAGGTTGAACATCATATTTTATTTAACTTTTATTTAACTTTATTTAACTAAGTTTAAAATTTGACTTTTCACAATAGTTATGATTATACTGTGATAAAAGGAGAAATTCAATTTGTCAACTGGACAAAGTTTGTTTGGTCGAAAACGTTTTGCCGCTCATCCGAGAGGCTTCGTCAGTTCTGGTTCTAGTGCTGGTTAGACCCTGTTTATATCTCGCTGCAGGGAGGAGCTCACTACACTGAAATAGCTCTGAAACTATCTCAACTAATCTGTCTCTTTTGTATTACGAACAAATCTCCCATTTATAATTCGATTCTCAAACCAAGTCAAAACAGACAAAGAAACATTAGGACAGACAATCCAGGGCAGAGGGGTGGAGAGGGTCGTTAGGCTTGAATAGGGAGGCGAAACTAGACGCCAGAGAAATTTGAAAAACAAAGAGACAGATTAGTTGAGATAGTTTCAGAGCTATTTCAGTGTAGTGAGCGCCTCCTAGGGCTGAATGGATATGCTAATACTAGACGCCAGAGGAATTCGTAATACAAAAGAGACAGATTACAGGGCTCTCAAGTCTCACGCATTGAGAGTGTGACACACGCAATTCACACGCCACACATGGCATTTCTCTGGCTGATTTATTTTTTTTTGTGCCCAGAAAATCGGTCTGTGTGACTCAGTTTATGCAGGCACCGCGCGTTTTCGACGAACCCCCCCGCGCCGCTCAGCGAGTGTCTAAGCGCGCACTGCACTGTCAGTAGGGTGAAAGAAAGAAGAAAGAAAGCTATGCCTTTATTAGTCCCACAGTGGGGAAATTCCAGTTCTGCATTTAACCCATCCTGTTATCAGGAGCAGTGGGCAGCACATTACTGCGCCCGGGGACCATCTCCATGATCTTCTTGCTTCGGCTTGGTCAGGACCAAAGCTGGAGGTACCTATGGTGCATGTTTTGGCATGGCTGTTTCATGCACCACCGGCATGAAACGGGAAAGGAGGACACTTGTGTCCAAAAAAAAGGACAAAGGCCCTAAAGTGAGGACACCTTGTTTTTGTTTGTTTTTTTTTCCCTTGGGGAGGGGGGGGAGGGGGGGGGGGGGGCTGTTGTAATGCTGGATATTACAACATGGATATAGCCATGTCCAACTAGCCTGCTAGTTGGACCGCTTCCGTTCGTTTCGAACTGGAAGGCGGCCTGGAAATTCGTCCAAGCGAGAGTCCCAGATTTAGGTCCCCAATCAGAGAGCGGGGGAGGTTTCAGACCCAGGTTTCAGAGGAGTGAGTTTCCAGACCCATATCTCACTTGTGATATGGTCAGGTGTTAACCAGACTAATGTCCAACGTTTACTGCAAATCAGGGATGAAAGAGCTTTTAGCGGATCTCCGCTTTTTATTCAGCCGCGGGGTCATTTTTTAAATATCTGCAAAGTGCGAGCTGCGCGGTGGGGGGGGCGGGGGGGATTTCGGATGTCGCGCACAGGGATCCAAGGAGCGCTCAGGGAGTTAGTGTGTTTGCTCAGACACATTAAAAATTAGGGGGAACATTGGCCATGTCCCAATTCCAAGTATTACGAGTCGCAATAGTATAATATTTTTGTCTGTAGGGAACAAGGAGCAGACCACCCGGCTCATTGAGCTGAGGCGGGACCTGTTCCATTTCACAGACGCCCATGTGATCCCCGGACTGCACTCAGGGCTGAGCGAGTATGCACCGCCTCAACTGCAGGCTGAGACCACGCTCAGAACCGTGCACTCGCTGAATTGAGAAACGGTGAACATCGCAGAGTAGCAAGTGTAAATAATGGGTGGGGATTTATGACGATTTATGCAACGGTGGCCGACGAGGGTCCGAAAGGAGGACAAAATGTAAAAAAGGACACGTGACAGACGGCCGGACAGACAGCTCTAAAACCAGACTGTCCGGACGAAATCCGGACGAATGGTCACCCTAACTGTCAGTGAACGACAAAATGGAGAACCATCAGGTAATAACTTCATTTATAGAACTCTCATTAGTTGCTTTGTAGTTTAAG